>BSBK01002060.1:600000-960000 GCA_027943335.1 Chamaecyparis obtusa | reverse complement strand
TGGATCGTCAAGACATATCACTAGATACAAAGAACTATTGGACTCTATGATAGCAGAAATTGATGAAGAGGTAACCATCGGAGAAGACTCAACACATCTAGTAAAAGGTGTTGAGACCTACACCATTAAATTAAAGTCAGGAATGTCTATCAAACTCACTAGAGTTCTTTTCATTCCAGGCATCAAAAGGAACCTAGTCTCCATATCAGCATTGGAGGATAATGGGTATAGAGTTACCTTCATGAATAGCAAGGTGTTGGCATGGCCAAATAATTCATCTATCAAGAAGGTTTTAGCCCTAGGGTACATAAATGGTTACTTGTATGAGGTATGTACTAAACCTAATCTTTCTCTAATTCATGAAATTGTAGACTCTAATGAGATATGACATAGAAGATTAGGACATTTAAACTTTCATGCCTTATCATCCATGGAAAAATTAGTCACTGGCTTACCTAAGTTAAAATAATATCATTCATGTACATGTAAGGGATGTTCCCTAGGAAAGAATAATAGGGTTCTTTTCAACGTAGTTCTAGTAAAATGAGTAATATTTTAGAACTAGTTCACTTTGACCTATGTGGACCCATGTCCGTGCCTTCTGTGGGAGGGTTTTTATATTATATAATATTTGTTGATGACTTTTCCAAAAAAAAACCTGGATCTACTTCCTCAGATGTAAAGAATTAGAAGAGATCCTCAGGAGATTTAGAGAATTCAAATCCCTTTCTGCAAATTCCTCAAGAAAGAAAATAAAAATCCTAAGAATTTATAATGGGAGGGAATATACCTCTAACATTTTTAAAGAATTTTGCAGAGAAGTAGGGATTAAGAGGGAGTTCACTGTTCCTTACAATCCTCAACAAAATGGGGTTGCTGAAAGAAAAAATAGAACTATTGTAGAAGTGGCTAAAGCTATCCTCCTTGACCAAAATTTAGAAACCTATCTTTGGGTATAAGCTTCCAACACTGCTATATACATTTAAAATAGATGTCCTCACTCTCATATTGAAGACAAAACTTTTGAAGAAGTTTTTATAGGTGTAAAACCAGATATCACTCACTTAAAGATATTTGGATGCTCTGTTTATATTCATGTACCTAAAGAGAAAAGAACAAAACTAGAACCCTTTGGAAGAAAAGGAATCTTTATTGGATATAGTGAAACTTCTAAAGCCTATAGAGTATTTATACATGGACATAAAAACATTGAACTCAATAGAGATGTAATATTTGAGGAAGACTTAGATTTTAAACGGGCTAGAAATTCCTTTGAATATGAAAGTATCACTCCACATTCAAACCTAGAAGAGGACATTACTCCTGAGTTTCAGAGGGAGCATCCTGAAGAGGATGAAGGTGAAGTAAAAAAATTACCCCAAGAGAATCCTAAGAAAGGAGTTTGAAATGAAAGACTTAGGCCTTCTACATTATTTCCTTGGATTAGAAGTATGGCAGAACTCATACAACATTGTGCTAAATCAAGGAAAGTATACCTTGGACATATTAAAGAGATTTGGTATGATAAATTGTAGACCCATGTCTTCCCCCATAGATACAAACCTTCATAAACTAAAGGAAGCAACAACAAATTCTCCACTTCCAGATTCTACTCTCTATAGACAGATAATTGGATCCATGATGTACCTAGTTAATACCAGATCGTATATCTATTATGCAGTAAATGTTTTGAGTCAATTTATATGTGAGCCTAAGGAGATACATCTTATTGATGTGAAGCATATTATGAGATACCTTCAAGGTACTCTAAATTATGGACTCAAATATGAGAAAGTCAACTTGAATTTTTATGGATTCATAGACTCTGATTGGGCTGGAAGTGTAATTGATAGAAAAAGTACCTTCGGTTGTTGCTTCGGTATGGGGTCCGCAATGATATCCTGAATGTGCAGAAACCTATGGGGTCTGTAATGATATCCTGAATGTGCAGAAAACAATCTTTCGTGGCTCAGATTTCTATAGAGGCTGAATACATTGCAGCCTCTATGGCAGCAAGACAAGCAGTATGGCTCAGGAAACTGCTTATGGGATTATTCGGTGAGCCCCTGAAACCTACAGTTATCCATTGTGATAATCAAAGTTGCATAAAGCTTTCTATAAATCCAATATTTTATGATATATCCAATTACATAGAAATTCCTTATCATTATGTGAGAGACATGGTGGATAGGAATGTGTTTCAGTTGGAATATATCAGTACAACAGATATATTCACCAAGCCACTTGCTAGAATAAAAGTTGAACACTTTAGGAAAGGTCTTGGTATGATTGAATTGTAATTTGAAAATGTAATTCTTACTTATATATATATATATATATATATATATATATATATATAAAAGATGTTTAATGTGTAAACTTCTTTGGTCATATGTGTTGAATATGACTTTATGGGCTCTACCCCCTGTGTTCATCTCTAAAGGTGACGATCATTTGGAAATGAACACTTGTACTCAAATGTTATAAGATGAAAATCTTGTAATATTGATATCATACTGACTTGATATCATTCATGGATGTGCCATGATTTGTTATGGTGGACATTATGTGACGTAATGTTAATGCACACACCATAGCTAGGATATATAAGGAGAATATAAAATTCTCAAGCATATCATCCTTTAAGTATCACGAGTTATGTGATAATTATCATCACGTGTTATGTGATGATTATCTTCATGAGATATGTGAGACTTCTTATCACGAGTTATGTGATAATTATAATCACATGTTATGTGATGATTGTCTTCATGAGATATGTGAGACTTCTTATCATGAGTTATGTGATAATTATCATCATGTGTTATATGATGATTGTCTTCACGAGATATGTGAGACTTCTTATCACGAGTTATGTGATACTCATCATCATGTGTTATGTGATGATTGTCTTCATGATATATGTGAGACTTCTTATCACGAGTTATGTGATACTCATCATCATGTGCTATGTAATGACTATCTTTATGAGATATGTGAGACCTCTTATCATGAAAAATGTGATATATATGATTTTATCTTCCCTAGCTAAGAGGGAGTGTTGATATTTGTAGCATTGGTCAGATAAAATATTGATCTTACAATAATAGATGAATTATGAGATATATATATTAATTAATATTTATAATATATATATATATTGATATTAATTATTATTGATATCCATTATATATATTCTTATTATAATCATTAATATCATTGCTATAATAATGATAATAATTATCATTATTATTGTTATAATAACGATAATAATTATCATTATTATTATTGTTATAATAACGATAATAATTATCATTATTATTATTGTTATAATAACGATAATAATTATCATTATTATTATTGTTATAATAACGATAATAATTATCATTATTATTATTGTTATAATAACGATAACAATTATAATAATTATTATTGTTATAATAACGATAATAATATAATAATTATCATCATTATTATTGTTATAATAATGATAATAATTATCATTAATTATATTATGATTAAATAAATTACATAAACTATTGGTTGGCTGTCGATTCATATTAATGTTTATATATAATAACATTTTATATATTATAGTTAACATTTTATATTAAATCTTACCACCGATTATGTATTATTGGTTATATGTTAAGTCATTGTGTTATTGTGTATGAGTCAGGTCGGGGCATACATCAAAGGTATGAAGAGCCACGCCTATGATAGGCATGACTCCTTGAGGAGTCACATCTATCATAGACGTGGCCTCTCATATGTTCCCAAACTCATATATATACTGATAACATTGAATCAAAATGTACTCACAGAAATACAACAGTGTAGATACATCAACTGGTTCATATATATATATATATATATATATATATATATATATATATATATATATATATATATATATATATATATATATATATATATATATATATATAACAATTCAAATTTTATAAAAGGTATAAGATCTCAGTCAATTTAAGAAATATTATAGTAATTGAATTTAAGAGATTCAAAATTAAATCTATATATTAATTATAATCAACTTTGCATATTAAATTTAATATTGATACTTGAACAATAAGTTTGCACAGAATTAACAAAAATTATTTTGCCCCTTGTAGTAGGTTTTGTCATGATAGAAAAGAATAATTTTGCAATAAGTCACAAAAATAGAGTACAATTAATCTAAAAATTTTATAGTATAGTCTTCAAAAACCTTCTAAATAACCCTTTAAAAATTAGAAATAATTTCACTAAGATTTGAAAGTTATGCGGTTTTCAATTATTTTGGGTGAAAACCCTGATTTTGCAATAATTTACTCAATTCAACTTCAATTTCCTTATAAATTGGACTGAATATGCTTCAACATGGTATTCAATAACCATTTGAATATTAGAAAAAAAATCATTCACATTTGAGAGATTTGATTTTAAAATTGACTTCCAAAATTGATGAAAAAGTTTTTTTTTTCGGTGCCAAGATCATGCTTTGATACCACTTGTAATGAAATAACCTACACAAAGATATAATATGAAATATTATTTAATTATTTGATAATAATATTCCACTTTAAGAGGGCAACCTCCTTACCCACTCAAGGGGGATACCTCGAATAATCTTCAATAAGAATTCAATACTCAATATGTTAAAATAAGGCACACAACCTCCTATATATACCCTCTTATGGCTAATATAACATTATGACCGACCAAAATATGAATATATATGTGCAAGTTCAACCAAGATAGCTAAATAACAATGTAATAATGATAATATGACTAAATTAGGAGATAAGGTATCCATAAGTTGACTACTCACTACCATATTTATACCCTATGATTAACAATGTAACATCTTGTATCTCTTCCTCATAGTCAAGGGTAACCTACTCAATTTCGAATACTTGTTTCCATAATCACTTAGATTTTCTTTATGGATGGTGAGAAGATCCACATCCATATTCCAATTCTTGATTTTGGTTGTTTTGGTCTCTTAGAAATTTTATATTGTTCTACTTTCATTTGGACTTCTATCCCTTCTCTTTGTTTAATCATTTTGATAATGATTTCTTTCTTAGATGTAGGCACTTTTGTAGCAAATTCTTCTCAATGGTTGAAATTTCTTCAACAACAATTTCTTGCTTGTCTACATAGGCATAATTTTCTCTACTTAATGAAAAAAAGTTTCCCAACTCAAGGGGATTATGTATGTTGAGGGCTTCATTCACAATAATTTGATCAAGCCATGTCTTAGTTTAACAAATTTACATATTGACGATGATGAATTTGAACCACCTATTTGAAAACCTGGTCTAGCTCAACCACAAGCCTAAGATCTACAAATGAAATCCAATATCATATCAATAGAGTACTTTCTTCATGAATGCATAACAAAAAATAAAACAAATATACCAAGTGCACTCATGAAACACTTGGCTCCATTGTTCACCTATCCTTTAAGATATTGTACGGAATGGTTTTTTCTTTTAGATTTCATTAAGTACATGCACAAGAAGGTGTTTTAGGAATGGAGTGCGGTTGATTGATACAAGATGAAAATGCGAAGATAATTAAGTGATGACAGGATGATAGCTAGAATCCAAGAGCTCTCCAAAATCACAAGTAGGCTAGTATGCATAAGATCAAAATAAAAATAGCATAAGCATTAGGATTCAAATGAGAGGATAACATGTTGTTTTGTAGAAGTCTTAATGAAAATTAATGGTAGAGATAAGAAGGTGGAATAATAGATACCTAAGATGGGAAAGTTAATAAAAATAATGAAAATAGGTGAGGAGTAGGTAAGATATAATGAAGATAAAGGAGATTAAGAGGTTAATGCAAATAAAGGGATGAGATTGAGTGATAGATAAGCAATATTTCCTTTTGGTAATACATCACAAGATGCATCGAATCTAGGCATATTTGGAGACGTGAAAATGGAAAAGGTCAAATGAAGAGATGAGTGACATTTTTCACATGCCTACAAATTTAGAGTTGATCCATGTGAGTGGAAATAATTGGTTGAAATTAGACTACAAGGATCATGAATCAATTAAATATATAAAAAATATTTATTTAATTAATTGTGGAAAAGGAGGTAGAAATTAGATAATTAAATAAATAAAAAAATATTTAATCATAAGATAGAAAAGGTAATTAATTAAATAAATAAATGAAAATCTTTACTTAAATAATAGAGGAAGAGACTAATGACTTAATTAAATAAATAATAAATATTTATTTAATTAATAGAAGAATTATGACAAAATAATAAAATAAGTAAACTATTTATTTAATTATTGTAGACACCTAAAATTGTCCCTTAACATTAATTAAATTTTATTTAATTAATTTCATTTAAATAAAATTGTAATTAATTATACAATTGATTATTAATGTTATGTTCCTCTATTTAGTTAATTAAAATTTATTTAATTACATAAATTCCTCTTCCAAAGTATTTAAATTTATTTTAAATACCTTCCCCTAATGTATTAAATTAAATTTAATACACTTCTCCCCCACAATTCCTTTTTAAATAAATTTTATTTATTTATTCCCCTCACATGCCTAAATTCTTCTAAACTTGATTGAGTTAAATATTGGTTAATTTAATCTTAATCCTAACCTAGATTCTACCCTACACCCATCCCTTTCTAGCTAATCAACCTACCCACTAATTAACCAAGGTTAATTAGACTAATTTTTTGATTCCTACAACTATTAGTCCTAATTATTTTCTCACATGTGTGAGCAAAGTTCTAAAAACTCACTTTTTCAAAAAGTTCTAATTTGGTATAAACAAGGTTTCTTACAACCTTGATGACACATTTCTTACACTTTTCATTGGTCTAGGTCTCTTACAATATCTATGACACATCTTACATGTGTACTTAGAGTACACATGCATCCATCACATCCCAAGTTGCTCACACATGTGTGAGCAACCTTGGAATTTTCATGGCTTATGTGTCACCCTTGTGGAACCTATATGGATGCCACATAGATTCCACCTCACCAATCCCCTCAAAAAAAGTATAAATAGAGGCCTTTCTAAGAGCAATATCATCTCCCATTTTTGCATTAAGGTTATTATCCCAGTCTATTTCTAGATGATTTAGAGCATTTAGTTTTTTGTTACTAACTCTTGCTTGGTAGGAATTAACATTTAATACTAGTTTCATGATCATTTAGTGTAGTTTTTGAATGTATTTACTACCGATTACTTGCATTAGATCATCATCTACTTCCATTTTTATGCTTGTTGTTTAGGCTTAGAATTGTCACCCTAACTTAGGCATTAGGGATACACGATAATTCCATCCTAACAATGGAAACATCCTCGAGCTATAGGTGGACTCTGATTGAGGAGGAATCTCTAGATTCTAGGTCGGTTCCTATTTGATTCAGAATATCACCTCCTAACTAAAAACTTGATTGGGAAAAGGGAGAAAGATTTAAAATTGAATGGGAAATGGGGTGATACACCAAAAATTACTCCAGATCTATCAAGATCCTCAAACTAACATCCACAACCACAAAATTACTGAGATTCACATTTATCACTTCTCTATTCAACACAAAGGTTGACTAGAATCCACTATTAGGGTTCATACCACAGACAGTAAAAACTGACAAAAAACTTACATATTCTGCAAAAAGGCTTGATTTTTGATAACATAGGAAAGGAATCAGAAATAATTCACTTAACTCAATCACTCAAAATATGCAACACTTAATGCATAAAAGAAGAATAGGAGTGGATCCAATACTCAGAAATTGATGCAATCATAAAATCCTGCTCTATTATCCTTCAAAAACTTGTAAAATGGTTACAAACTACAAAAAAGGCACCGAGGAATGAACATGCTCACTCAACCCTCCTTTCCCACAACTTGGACCCCTTAAAACTGACTATCTCCTTCCCTTAAGAAGCCCTCAAAGCCTCAATCCTAAAATCCAATCACCCCTAGAAAAACTCCTAGAAAAGCTCAATTTCAGCTATAAAATAGCTTCCCGAATTGATTATAAATCCAACACTAAACTCCCTAAAATTTAGCCCCTTAATATTGGTAATTTATAATATATATTTAAAAAGATATTACCAATATTTATTACAACATGTTATTGAGATAAACTCAATTTCAAAACCTAGCCCCAAAATAATTAATCCTAAGTTTATAAACTATTACAAATTTTGAAAATAGGCTAGGTCAAACATGACCACCCCAAACAATTCATAACTTAATTTGAAATATCTGTTAAGGCAATGTGTTGGCACTTTGCAACTCTCGAGGCTAGATGTCCACTGTACTGCAACACTTATTAGCATTTATTTCCTCTGTTGGACTTCAAAATTTCATCAAACCTGGCTTATTCTTGATTCTCGAAATGCATTGTGTTTTTTAGTTCTTTGGGAAAAACTGATCTGGAGTAATCTGCAACCTTGGTTATGATGTTCTTGTGTTTATCTTGTTGCAAACTCAGTTTTGATTGTTAAACTAGGGCTTTACTGGCACTGGTCTTGAATTATAATGTCTAAAAGAGCTCAAGCTTTGCTTCATTTTGGTAAATCCCAGGTAAATAAAAACTTGTAGAGCTTTCTCTGTATGAAGCTCGGGCTCTGTATTTAAAACACGGCCTCTGCAACTAGCACTTGGATTAGAAACTACTTGGAGCTCTCAAGTTGATTGAGACCTCATGGCATTGACCACTCGGCCTATGTTTGGCTCATGATCCTTAGCTTTGTTTATGCCATTTGGGCTTCATCTCTCTATTCAACATCTAAGATTTGACTGATGTGGCTCAGGCCATGACTATTACTCACATTTGGCTTTGAGCGTGAATACTGAGCTTGATCTTGGCATTCATTCATTTAAGCCCAAGCTTGGACTATAAGTGGACTCTTCTACGTGAAGCTCAGCTATGATAGGCACCTAGAAAATAGTGGTCCTGGCTTGGGGTTTGACTATCCAGACTCGAGCTCAAACAGAGATAAGTATCTCTTTTTCCTTGTTTGTATGAACTTCCCATTTGAAACTCGGGCCTTTTGATTATTCCTTTCTGACCTTTGTATTCTGTAATGAGTTTTTGTTTTTTTTACAACTCATGATCTCTTGACTCAAGCATTTCTATATTAAAACAAAGTCCTGAAAGTGAGGCTTTGTTAACTGGTACTTATTACTTGATATCTTGATTTCAATTAGAACATGACTTTGAAAATTTGCACTCGGTTTGCATGTTGACGAGCTCATTTTTTTTTACTATTTGTTGAGCTCAAGCCTTGCATCTCAACCTAGCTTTAGATTGTGACAACTCAGCCTTTGATCACTAGCTATGACTGCAAAAACTTGGCTTGATTGGTACTCGCAGGATGGCATGCTTTGAAAGAACTCAGGCCCTCTTTTGTTTAATTTCTCCTTGGCTCATAGCACGGGCTATAACAGAGTATTCTCTCAAGTTTATTGGACACTTCCTATGCACTGTAACCTTGTCTTTTCAAGAAATGGAACTTGGGATTTATTTCTAGAGAACTTGGTCTTTGATTGGAAGCTCTCGTTAGATTCACTGCATCTTTGGAACACATAATTGAAGCTTATTAAGCCTTCTCGCTTAAAGCACAAGCTGCGAGACTAGAACCGCACCGTGACTGGTTATGATTCAACCCTTGACTATTGAAAGGGCTCTATCATGATTGGTACTGCTTTTGATTGAAATATAAATTTCATGTTGATTCATTGTTGAATTGGAGTCCATTATGCCTTGCAATGTCCTCATTTTTTGCAGGTCATTGATCTGATGGTGCCAGGTCATTATTGTGATCCTCATGGTCTGGCGATGTGTTTAGAGGGTCATTGGTGTGAACTTACTATTTATAGTAAGTCAATGGATAGTTCCAATGAGCTCAGATGAGTTAGAGGAGTTGAATGATGCTCTCAGTTTTCATTTTGGGCTTCTGGTTTGGGCTCCAAGAATCTTGGAGAGAGCATCTATTTTTAGTAAGTCACCTCGTCAAGTTCATTCATCATATTTCATCATCTGGATCAATCCTGTGTAGATAGATTTCGATTTAGATGCTTCTTTAGTTGTTTTTGCAAGACAAGTGGTTTATTATTATTATTTAATTAAATTTGCTAAGGTTGCCATTTTTGTTGGTATTATATGCTAGATACCTTAGTGTTATAGCTCGTTGGAACTAGGATGAAAAGTTTTAAATCTTGGGCACAAGAAATAGGGACCTTGCGTGTCATAATTTTATGATATTGGTGAAAAGGCCTTTTTTGGATCCAAATGAATTAATAAATTATATTATTCAATATGTGCCTAAGTATAAAAAGTGTTTTAAGTGAAAAGTGTGTGAGAGAAGACACTTTTGAATTATAAAAGAAATGCTTTGTGAAAGGAAAAGGATCCATTGTTTATTTGATGAAATTTTTATGAAGGCTCTTGGCTGTGAAAATGGCTAGGGTTTGAGGACTGATTCCTCTCTGTGGCAGTTTGAGTCATCACTAATCGATGATGAATTTTGTAATCTAAATTCTGGAAAGACATGAAGATTCTCTGATTTTATTTCTTGATGCTGAGGTAAATCAAGAGGGTGGAGTTTTAATTAATTACTTCAATGCTGGAAATTATTCATTCTGAAATTCAAATTCTATATCTACCATTTTAACCTGGAGGCTGGCTTATCTCCTAAGGTTATCGAATTTGATAAAAGGGAGAATCTGCGGTTCAAATGCAGTAGCAGTGTTTGTTTTTTTATGTTGTGATTAAGTGTAAGGAAGGCAAAACAATAATACAGGGGCCACATTTTATCCATTGGCAGC
Source organism: Chamaecyparis obtusa (assembly GCA_027943335.1). Classification (NCBI taxonomy): domain Eukaryota; kingdom Viridiplantae; phylum Streptophyta; class Pinopsida; order Cupressales; family Cupressaceae; genus Chamaecyparis; species Chamaecyparis obtusa. The sequence goes on along the minus strand of BSBK01002060.1, from coordinate 949,159 downwards.
CATACAAAATTTAGAGTTGTATGTATGTGTTGATGGCAACTGGAAATACACTGAGGGTTTGATGTTAATTGTTTCAACGATCTGAATCAATGTTTTATATTGGATTGGTTGGGAATTGCCATTAGAAAAGGAGAATCAGTTGTGTTGTGTGCTAGCGCCAATTCACACTTGGTTGCAATTTAATCATCAACAACCACACATTACATAAGGTGCTTATACATTGTTTTTAAAATTCCGTTCCTTGTTGTTGATAAACAACCTAAGAACTTATTGGCTATTTGGATTGATTATTGTTGGTTTCATCTTGTTGATTGATATTTTGAGAATGAGGAATTAATTGCTGCTGTTGTTTAATTGAGAATTCTAGAAAAATTGTTGAAATTTGTATATGTTGTTCAAAATTCCTTATGAGTTAACAAATGATTTAAAAGGGTGTAACTAAATTTGAGAGAAGAGTTAGTTTGTAAACAAGAGCTAGCCAAGGCTCTTTATAGTGGTATCAGAGCCATTTTTCCTACCATCCTATGGGGTCTGGATTCATTTATTTTTTGAAGTATTTTAAAAGTGACCAACACTTCCTTTTTTCCTAGCTATGGATAAATACATGAGATATAGTTCCGGAAGTCATCATAGCAATAAGGGAAATAGAGCATAATTAAATGCTTTAGTAGAAAGCATGGAGAGACTTAGACTGCATCAATAGAGATTGGCAAAGAGTTTGTTGAATCCAGTTACAGTAGATAGGGCAGCGAGATATATGGTCTCTACCTTTAGAAGGTCGACATCAAGTTTGTAAGGGAGAAGGCTAGAGTTTTCTCTGACAGTTGTTCGTGATGTTGATGTTCCTACATCTAGTTCAACACCTGCTATTCTCATTCATAGTGCCGATGATCAATTTATTGCACCAAAAATAGTGGATGTTTTAGTGCCATTGGATGATAGCAGTGCTGAGCATCACCGAGTTGAACCTCCCAGAGCAGTCACTACAGATTGTATAGAGGCAGTTGATGTTGAAGTTATCATTGAGTGTTCAGACTCTTTCATGGAGGGAGTTATTATTGGAGATGTTTATGTCAACTGTAGTAGTGTTGCTCCAGTTCAGGAGGCAGTTGCTTCCTCAGATAGGACCGAGGCATGTACGAAGTCTCCTAGTAGTGAGGTTGGTGATCTAGGCATTACAATGGGGTCAGTTGATGACAGTTCGTGCTCTAGCATTATTGGTGCATAGCTTGATGTTGAGTCATGTGTGCAGAGACATGTCTCCGTAGATGAGATTTTAGCAGGAGATGTGGGAGCTGATAGTATAGAAACATTTGATGACACTTTTGAGGATGCTGTTAGGTTCATTGGAGATGACACCCCCTATGAGATGTTGGGTGATGACTGTGAGGAGCGTATGAGCTTTGACAGCTTAGAGATTTATGATAGTAGTCATAGTGTGGAATCAGTACAAGAGACAGTGGTTTTTTCCTATGTTGAGGATGTGTGCATGGAGCTTTCTGGTGATGACACTTAGGATGGGAATGTTGCAGTTGATTTGGGTGACGTAGTTTCATGCCACAGTATAATTGATTCACATGATGACATTGAGTCATGTTTGCAACTAGAGTTAGTAGAGGAGATGCAGATAGATGATGTGGACACTAGCATTGCAAATATCTCCAATGCTGAGAGTGAGGATGATGAGTGCTATAGTGTTTCTAGCTTTCTATATTTGACTTTGTGTGTAGATTCAACAATGTCATATGGTGATGGTGGGTTCTAGGATTCTGTGCTACAGGGACTCATAGATGAGGATAGGGAAGCTTATGAGTGGCAGGAGTTTGTTACAGCCAAGGCTTCCACTTTTAGAGATGGGGTTACTTCTTTGGAAACTCATGACGATGTGGCTTAGGATCTGGACTGTCAAATGGTTGCAAAGGACAAGGTAGCTGGAGATTGTGTTGAGTCAGATTCAGCAACAACTTCCTCAGGGTTAGATGAGGATGTGTCTGATGCATGTAATCAGTTTGTTGATGTGTACTCAGATGAAAATACATAGAGAGATGGTGATATTGAGGGGAGTTTGTTGGATATAGCTTCCTCTCATAGTGTAGACAATGCATTTGAGGTTGTTCATAGGAGGCCCATTGTGCAGAGTCATCATGTGACTAGCCAGTTGCAAGTTGATGAGAGAGATATTACTTCTACTCTTGAGCATTTTGATGTTGCTCATTAGTTGTTGGTTGTTTGTGGTTGGGGTGCTCCTATGACAGATGAGATCAATGGTGGTTACCTTTCATTGATAGAGATTCATTCTTTGCATGAAGCTGTCAAGATTTTGAGACATAACTACTTACAGATGGTAGCTGACCGAGATCACCTAGTGGAGTAGGGGAGTATAGCTTATGAGGCACTGATGGACAGAGAGGAGGAGGTGAGTGATCCTACCCAAGAGCTTATAGTGACTACTGAGGTTTTATAGGACACTCAGCGGGCCCTTATGGAGTCACAGATCTAGTTAGAGGAGGTGACTGTGGAGTTGGAGCATTTGCAGTCCACACCAGCCCCAGTCCCAGTTCGATTGCATATTAAGGTGGTCAGTGGTGAGTTTTCTCTTACGGGTGGTGATGAGGAACATGATGATGTGGTAGACACACATGTTCAGGATATAGGATCTCTTGGTTCAGATGAGGTAGGAGTACCAGTGGAGTCAAGCTCTCAGGTTGATTTTCTTCCCTTAGCTGGGAGTGAATCTATTTCATCATCTCACATAGCTGATACCATGGGACAGTTGGCTATGCCACATTTTTAGAGGGATCAACTGTGGATTGTGGGGGAGCATGTTGACACTTCCACGTATAATTTTTATTGCACCAAGTCATTTCTGGAGTATTTACTTGAAAGTGCAGATGTGCGACATGATTCTTATAGAGTGTTTGAGGGTACTCTCATCCAAGGTTCGTATGCTATTCGGAGGTTCGTAGGAAAGATTGTGGAGACTCTTTCTACTATGCTTCCCCACAGGGATTTTGAGGTTGGTTTTTTTGAGAGGGTTGCTCAGGTTCCTACCCTGCCTGTAATTATGAGGAGTCAGAGATTGGAGCCATCCCATGATTCCCAATTTGGAAATGATGAGCTATTGACAAAGATTGGGGTTTCTGACCGGCTGTATAAGGTGGGGCATGTTCATCATTTGTTTTTGACCCACAGGTAGAAGATTTCATCTCTCACAAGGGTAGTTTGGCTCCTAGTCCTTATCATCCATTATGGGATGGGTTCTCGCCATCAGTAGTTGATGGGAGTTTTGGCTACAAGTCAATAGCAAGTGACTTGTAGAGTTATGGTGACTGCAGAGATTATGTAGTGTGTGGATATCTAGGTCCTGGTATAGCTTTGTTTAGGGGTGTTCATCACTATTGTGCAAATGGTCTACAAACTCAGTACAGGTCAGTTGGGAGCATAGGGGGAGTTTAGTGTGTATGAGATCTGAGTTTCCAGTACATATTGGTTTTTGATGATCTTGAAGTTCACTTCTTTTAGACTCCAGGCAGAGATAGATTTAGTACAAGAGTTTGGGTGAGTGGTTGTTTTGGGTCTCTTACAGAGTTATCCAATTTGTATTTTGGGTGATGTTACAGGAGCCTATAGTTGATGTTGTATGCACCCTAAAATGGTCGCCTAGACTTTGGGCCCCCATTCAACAATTTATCAAATCCCTAAATCAATATATTCAAATATCAACATTTTATCAATTATATCAATTTCCTTGATCAAATCATAATCAATTCAATATTTTCTAAGGTTTGAGCCTTATTTAATTTAAAAGAGAAAAAAAATAAAAATCTTATTTAATTAAGAGAACATGCTCCCTTTTAATTAATTAAAAATCTCTTTTAATTAAATAATAAAATCACTTTATCCTAAGCCTTTATTTAATTAAAAGAAATTTTCTCCCCTTTTATTTAAATAAAAAATCCCCACTTTTCTTCTTATCCTATGTTGCACAAATAAAGCATTATTCTTATTTTATAAAAAGAGAAAAAGTACTTTTTGTCTCATATAGACACTAAAGTCAACTCCTATTTTCTTATTGGAAGATATTTGTGCACAAGGATCAAGCTTCTATTTTTCTCCACCGTTGATTAAGTCTTTTGCTTCTTAATCTCAATGGTCCATTTTCATCTCATTTCTTATAAAAGGAGAGCTCTCTCCTTCATTTTCATATCTTAGGTTTTTATGTTAATGTTATGCTGCAGGTTTTCTAGGTCATTTGGAGCTCTTTGAAGACATTCTTGCATTCAAGCTTTGAAGATATTGTTGTTGCATTTCATTTAGCTTGTTTTCTTACATCATAGTTGCATGATAATGGCATTTTTAGTATAGATTTCTTTTATGCAATAGATTAATCTCACATAGCTTAATAGGAGGATTTGTAACACTTGTATTTTCCTTTCATAGCATAGCTTGCATCTTTCATTCTCATAGATTAGTTTGCATTACATTGCATCCATATTGATTTCATTGGAGATATTGGCATTGTTGCCCTTGTCTTTGATTTGGAATCTCTTATTGTGTGGTTGACTAGCAAGGTCATGAGTTTATAGCTCTAGCTGAGAGCAATTTTACAAATCTTGCAACTCCATGCATAAAGAGCTACGGATCGATTTTTGAGGGCTCATTGTTGAGTTTTATTGCATGCAAGGATTCATAGAAGTGTGGTCACATTTTCACCATACATTTTTGGCACCCACCGTGGGGCAAAGCAACTCTATTTTGTCCTTCTTTTTCTTGCATTTCTGCTGCATGTTTCGGTTGTTCTAATTTTTTTTGTGATTTTCATGCGTTGTCCGTACTTCTATGCGTCACTCTCACATAGTCTCATGTGAGCTTTTGTACCTCCTCATGTGGGCTTGTGTTCTATCTCATGTGACCTTCTGTACTTCCTCGCGTGGGCATATGTTCTATCTTACGTGAGCTTCTGTGCTTCCTCGCACGGGCTTGTGTTCTATCTCGCATGAGCTTCTGCACTTTCTTGCATGACCTCTGTACTATCTCACACAAAATTTTGTGATAGACAGAGACCAAAATTCCAGATTTATTAGTTTGCTTGCTGTTTTTAGTTTTCTAATTTTTTTTGAAAATTTCGACGTTTTCAAATCTGTGCCACTCTGGAAAATGGGCACCCATTTTTGAAATTTTTTTGCAAATGATATCAAAATTTGAAGTGTGATATATTGTTGGAAAGGTCTTTGAAAGCCTAATCCAACCATGCTAGTTTCATTCTCAGATTTTACCATTTGATTAGCTATATCTTGTTTGCTTGTTTGCTTGTCTTATTCATTGGAAGGTTCGTGGCTTGCTTTCATGGAGATGCTTAACGAAGAAACAAAAATGAGGTAAGATCTACTAAGCGCGTTGCTTTGGACTTGAGGTACTTTGTTCCATCTCTGCAACATTTGGATTTTGAGATTAAAATTGAACCTCTCATGTGTTTGGCTTGAGTGTTTACATAATTTCATAGAACACATTTCAATTGATGCTCTTAATGAAAAATGAATGAACATAGATTTGCTTTCATACAAGTTTGTGTAAGTGAATGCTTGTGTTTAAACCTTAAGTAATTCTTGGTTCCAATATCAAATATCTCATTGAGTGATTGAGGGCATGGATTCATTCCTTGTTTACATAGGGAGTTAAATGCACCACTTTGTGGACTCACTCTATGTTTTCTTGGAAAGTTAAATATTTCACTGATTCAACCTTTTGTCATTTGTAAGTAGTATTGATAAGCAACTTTAGATTACTTTTGATTGATCTTGTTAGCTAAATTAGGTGTTGGACTCGCTTATTTCTAATCGCCCCTCATTACTGCCCTTTGGATGCAAGGTCAGCATTCATACATAAGGGAGGGGTCTACTTGAAAAGAGCGTTAAGTGTTCCACAAAGTTTCCCCCTTTTTATGCTTTCTTGATCTCATTGGTTTTCTAAGGTATGGACTCACTTTGAGTTTGAGTGAGGAGTTAAATGTTCCACTTTTGGACTCACTTTGAGTTTGTGTGAGGAGTTAAATGTTCCACTTTTGGACTCATTTTGAGTTTGTGTGAGGAGTTAAATGTTCCACTTTTGGACTCACTTTGAGTTTGTGTGAGGAGTTAAATGTTCCACTTTTGGACTCACTTTGAGTTTGTGTGAGGAGTTAAATGTTCCACCTTGTGGACTCACTTCACATTCACTTGAAGAGTTAAATGTTCCACTTTTGGACTCACTTCACATTCACTTGAAGAGTTAAATGTTCCACTTTTGGACTCGCTTCACATTCACTTGAAGAGTTAAATGTTCCACTTTTAGACTCACTTCACATTTACTTGAAGAGTTAAGTGTTCCACCTTTAGTGCTTTAAATACTTTTGATAGTTAATTACTTAATTTTATTTTTAGAAGGCTTGCTTGGGGACACACCACCTCAAGGGATGATCTTAACTCCCGTGTTCTGATGGAGTATAAATAGCAGGTGGTGAATCGAAAGACACCTCTCTTGGGAATTGAGTTTGATATCACTCTTGGCTAAGCCTCAAAGAGATTTATACCTTTGAGAAGTGAAGGAGGAGATTTGGGTTACCGTCTCCCCCCGGCTGTGTGATTTTGGATTCTTCTCATCTATGGATTTGGGCCTCATGTACCTTGCGTATATCAAGAAATCCTTTTAGAAAGCCACGTATATCCTTGTATATAGCTTGTTAAAGTGTTGTTGTGTTCTATGTGCCTGCTAAAACATTTTCAAGAACATACACAAGTAGAACCTTTAAGGAGTAGAAATACTAAGTCACTATCCTTGTTCATGCGCAAGGTTGCTTTTCCCCTTGCTCATTGTTTGAAGACAATTGCTTGCTTAAAATCCTTGATTGTTGTCTTATGTGCTTGATAAAATGCTAGAAATCTGTTAATGTGTCTGATTAAACCATAAAACAACTAAATTCCTGAGTTGAAACACCCAAATTTTTTATAGCTTGCTCAATTTTCTATCCTATCATTAGAGGCTTGTTTTGACTTTAAATCTCTAGTTTCTACCCTCTAGGAATAGCATCAATTGGTTTACAAGGCCACTTTGGAAATAGTTTTCAGGTTAGGAGGTTATTCTTGGTGAGAAAGCTTATCTCTAGAATTGTTAGCTACATTCTTGGAGAATTTTAGTGCTCTTATTGTCCAAATCACTTTCATTTAATCAATTTCAATTATATTTTGGCCTAGTCCAACCTCTTGATTCAAAAGTGCAAGGATATTCATTCTTTGATTTTGGCACCTCTTTGACAGTGTTGGTAAAGCCCCTTTATTTCTATCTTTTCATTTCATTTTGGACAATAGAAAACTTTGATTATCCTAGTTTGGTGTTGAAACTTTGTGAGATCACCCTATCATTAAGAATCTCTTTCTTTCATGTTAGTTACAATAAGGTACCAAGTCAATCAAGGGAAGTGACCCCCTATTGTCTTTAGACAGTTACCACCAGTTAAGACTTGTCAACAACATAAGGAAAAATGACCCCTTTTTGATCAATCTCCTAAGAGTGAATCTGAGATTTGTTTTAATCCGAAAGGTAATCCTAGTGAAGTGAGTACCTCTTTAGCACCCATTTCATCAAGTATGGACATGAGTTACACCTTCACTCGGCAATAAAGAGAAGCAATGAACTAGACTCTTGATGACATATTTCAATGACATAGGGGTAACATGATGTCTGCTGGGTTTGCATATGCTAGTCCACCTGGATCACCCCCGATCAACACAAGGTATCTTGATGCTCACCAATGAGTTGAGAGACATCACCAACAAACTCACTCAGATTCAGGGTCACAACATGAAGACCAAAGCAATGAATCTAGTGACCACCACATCAATGTAGCCAATGCAATCAGACAGTCAAGGCAACCTTCTCCACTTAGAGATACCTCTCGATATGAAAATACAAGATTGAAGAGCATTGAAAGGGAGAAGCAAGCCTATCTAGATGAACAAGCTACTAAAAAGGAGAAATTTAGACAACTAGAAGAAAAGGAACGTGCATTATTGGACATAAGGAAAAGAGTCACTCAAGAAGAAGAAGATTGACTCTATGCACAAAAACTCCAAAACCAATTCAATGGGAGGGGTACTAATAGTGGGACCCACTCACCCCTGTCTACTCCCTCACCAAGTTCTAGAAGAAGGTCAAGGATGCCCTCAAGATCCCCAAGTCCTAGAGGTAGAAGGACTTCAAGATATAATCACCATAGGAGACAGTCACCTCCTAGACTTTCAAAGCAACCCTCCCAATGAGCACATCATGGCTCACAACATGGAGGAAGTTATGCCAACTTTGATCATATAGATTTTATGACTATGCAACAAGAACCATCATTTCAAGTATATGTAGAAAGGTATGTCGAACAAAACAAGGATCAGTTCCTAGAAAGTCTCATCAACAAAGGTGATAAGGTCCCATATAATTTTGATGTGTACCAAAAGGTAAAGAAGCAAGATCCATCAACTAATGAGGTGATCAAACAACTTCAAAAGGATATAGAAAGGATGAGGGCTCCTAAGAGCACATTTAATTTGGACTCCATATGTCCCAACCCAATTGACAAGAGTGTGGTGTTGGTTGAGTTTCCTAAGAAAGTTGAGTTTCCAACCTATGACAAATATGATGGCGTTGGTGACCCTCACAACCATGTTAGATAGTTCTACATAATGAGCTTTTCTTTTCACCATGAAGACTCCTACTTGATGAGATTATTCCCAAGGAGTCTCAAGGGTCAAGCCATGGAGTGGTTTACTAACCTTACTCCTCCAGTTAAGACATTTAGAGAGCTTGTGGAAAGATTTGTTCAACATTTTGCTTACAACTTATCAAGGTCGGTCACCATGCTTGATTTTTGCAAACTCAAGCAAAATCAAGGGGAATCCTTTGTTACCTTTCTACAAAGATGGAGATGTTTGTGCTCGAAATATCCAAGGACAATTCTTGAGGAGGAAAGAATAGACATCATTGTGAGCAACTTGGTACTAGAATTAAGGTATGAAGTAAGGAAGATCCCATTTAATTCTTTTGATATGATGGTAGAAGTGGCGTGTCGCATAGAGGATGTCCTAAAAGAACAAGGAATTTTGGCCAAAACAACAATAATAATGGTAATAAGGACAAAAAGAACTCCTATTTGAATAAGAATAAGCAAGTGGTCAATGATGGAGTTGTTGACTCATCACAACCTAAGAATGAAGGAGTTCTTAATCTCTCTAATGCAGTCCAAGCCATGAAGTTGCAAACATCTTCAGCACAACAAGAAAATAAACCCAAGTATCAAGGGAGACCTAAAATAGAAAAGAGACAATTTACCAAACTTGGGGACTCCTATGCAGACATTTTCAAGATGTTAATTGCTCATAATTTAGCACAACCTCAGGATCCTACAAAGTTCTGCATACTAGATCCTAAACCTCATTGGTGGGATGAGAAGGCTTTCTGTGTCTTTCACAATGGAATTGGACATGATATAGAAATTTTTTTTAAACTTAAGCATCTTGTCCAAGATCTTATTGAAAGTGGAAGATTACAAGTTGATGGTTCAACCACTAATGCGGATCACAAAGCGTTTAAAGAATCCTTTCCCAAATATGAGAAAGGAGAGAATTCTAACAACAAGAATGACAAGGCTGCTATCAACTACACCTACACAAATGCTGAAAATGTTATTAATATGCTTGAAGTTGTTGATGATAATGTCAACATGATGAGAGGGAAAGACCCTTATGGATATGATGTGGATTCAAATCCTATGCCTGATGAAGGACCTATTGTGGTACTCAGAGGTCCTCACTCACGAAGGATGTCTGAACCCCTCAATGTAGTCACTAGGAGTTAGTCTCAAGCTCCCATTGCTATTAGAGGTCCTAACTCTAGTAAGTCTAAGCAGCCAGTGTCAAAAGGTGTTCTCCCTAAATCTGATATTGGTCCTGAGTTGAATTATAATATTGTTGACCAATTACAACGTACATCAGCGTAGATTTCAATCTTTGAGCTTTTGGAATTGTCCCCTAAGCATAAGCATGTCCTTGAGGATGCCTTGTGAGTGGCTAATGTCCCTAATGATATAGATGTAGATCAATTCCAGAATATGGTCAACCACTTGGCTAGCCCTCACTACCTTACATTCTCAGAAGAAGATGACAACTCATTAAGCCACCCACACAATTTGGCCCTTCATATAGAGGTTATGATCCACAAGACCCATGTGAGGTGCGTGTTGATAGATGGGGGTGCTAGGATTAATATTTGTTCTTTGAGCTTATTGAAGGCCTTGGGTTATTCAGAAGAAGTCATTGACAAAAGGAAGAAGATAACTATCAAGGCTTATGATGAAGCAGAACATAGTTCTAAAGGATTGGCTATTCTTCCTATCCGAATTGGTCTTGTAGAGAAAGATATTTTGTTTCAGATTGTTGATGCTGGTCCTTTGGCTTACAATATTTTGTTGGGTAGACCTTGGATACATGAGATGCAAGTAGTCCCATCTACTTATCATCAGTGTGTGAAGTTCCCTTACAATGGAGTAGAAGTTTGCATACTCGGGGATAGCACATTATCAGTCAACACAATTTTAGCAGGGTCTCACATTCCTTTGAATAGGGAGGCTGCCACTTTTGATACTACATTTGAACAATGCAAAGACAAATTCAAAGCCATGGATCTTGGCATGGGGGATTACAAAATTGATTCATTCACAAAATTGCCAATTTCCCCTAGGTCTTATGGCAAACCTTCTCAAGATATGAAACCCTTGTCTTCAGCCATGACATTATTCGACAAGTTTGTAGAATCCTTAGTTCTGATTCAGGAGGAAAAAGAAGAGGTTGTCGTTAGGGATTGGATTTATCGAGAGGAGAAATACTGACATAATGAGGATTTTGCACCTTCTCCTTGAGCTTATGGGAGAGGGTATACATTGGTCAAGAATATGGGTTATCCAGGACATGGTCCCCTTAGTCATAGGTTGGATGCTAAAGCTGAACCTCTTAACCATGCCCTTTTTGGATGAAGGAATAAGTCAACAGTTGGCTTAGTTTTTGCAAATAAGAAATAGAAAAGTGTCCCTGTCTTAGCTGTGGCAGATAGTGACAATGACTCAGACTACACACATAATCTCTCTAATCAGCAAGACATTCTGATGATTGGGTGCCTTCAACAAATCTCCTTTGGGGAGATTCAAAAGATTTGACAATTGATAGTCCTACTATCCCAGCTGTGATGGATAGTGACTATATGAATGCTAGATTGACAATGGAAAGTGTTGCTATCCTAGCTGTGATGGATAGTAACAATGCTAGTGTTAGAGAAGGGGAAACTCTTCCCAATCTTGAGGCTTCTACATCACAAGGCCCAAATAATGATTCAAAAATAGACTCACATGAGTTCGAATGGGACTCACTTTTAGATGCAACAGTTGATTTGGACATGGATGTTGTCCATACTTATAGTACTCAACCCGATGTGACCAACGAGCCTAGTGTAGGACTAGAGGATTGGACTCCTCGAATTGCCTTAGTGGATGATGCTTCGTTTGGTAGGACAAATCCTGACTCGGGTATCTTAGGAGGGGACTTGATGAATCCTGATTATATAGTCACCAGAGATAACACCTTCCACATAAACAATGTTGAACTAGTCATTGACTTACCCCTTGTTCACTATGACCTAATTGACTGGTCTCAGTGACATCAAGAGCCTAAACTCCTCACTTTTCAGAATGACTATGAAATTTCTTGCTATCTGAATGCTCTTGAACTTGTAGTCTCTTCCACCAGTGAACCAACAACAAGTATGACAGAGCCTGATATTAAGTACCTCAGTCTAAAAATAAAAGAAAAAGAAAAAAATAAAAATAGGTCTGATGGTGAAAACCACTTTGTGGCGGTGTCAAAACCCAAAATAGTAAAAATAAATGACGTATCCAAGGGTGAAAACCTCTTTGAGGCACCTAAGGATGGGGTACTTAATAACTTTCCAAGTTACTTCCAAGATAGGTCATCAGTTCTCATTGAGCCCACACAACCAGTGAATTTGAATATAGAAGAGGCTCCCCAAATAGTGCACCTAGCTCAGTCTCTATCAGTTGAAGAAAAAGAGGCATATACAAAGTTTTGCAAAAGAAGAAAATCAACTTTGCTTGGACATATTCTAATATGCTAGGGCTTGACACTGATCTTATTATGCATCATCTATCTATAGCTCCAGGAATAAAACTGATCAAACAAAGGTTGAGGAAAATGCACCCTCACGTAGCTCTTCTTGTTAAAGCTGAATTAAAAAAGTTCTTATGCACAAGATTCATTCGAGCTATTGACTATGCTGAGTGGATCTCCAATATTGTTCCAATTTCAAAACATGATGGGTCCATTCACATTTGCACAGACTTCAGAGATCTCAACAAAGCATGCCCAAAGGATGACTTTCCACTCCCAAACATAGACATGATAGTGGATATGATGGCGGGTTATGAGATATACTCCTTAATGGATGGGTTTTCTAGATATAACCAGATAAAAATAGCTCCCAAAGATCAAGAGAAAACAACTTTCACATGTGCATGGGGAACCTATTGTTGGAACGTCATGCCATTTGGCCTAAAGAATACAGGAGCAACATACCAATGATCTATGACCACAATTTTTCATGATATGATGCATAAGAACATGGAAGATTATGTGGATGATACCTTGGCTAAATCTAGGAAATGGGATACACACCTTGATGATTTGGAAGTGATTCTAGATCGCATGGAATAGTTTCAACTTAGATTGAATCGAAAAAAGTGTGCATTTGGAGTTACCTCAGGTAAACTTCTAGGATTCATAATTTCAGCAAAAGGAATAGAGGTTGATCCTGAAAAGGTCCAAGCTATCTTAGATATGCCACCTCCAAAGACATAAGTCAAATGAGAAGTCTTCAAGGATGACTCCAATCTATACGGAGGTTTATTTCACAACTTGCAGATAGAGCACAACCTTTCAATAAAACATTGCATAAGGGAGTCACATGTGTGTGGAATGAGGATTGCCAAAAGAGCCTTGATCAAATAAAATAGTATTTGGCTAATCCTCCAATTTTGATGCGTCCTATTCCAGGGAAACCATTGATTTTTTACATTTCAGCAACAAAGTCTTCCTTGGGGGCATTGTTGGCTCAATTAGATGACACTGGGAAAGAAAGGGCCATATACTACATCAGTCGTACTCTAGTACCTTATGAGATCAATTATAATAACATTGATGGTTTTATCTAAGTTTGATATAGAGTACATTGAGAGGAAGGCCATAAAAGGGTAAGCTATTGCTGATCAGTTAGCTGATTTTCTAGTTAAGGATAGTGTACCTATTCAGGTAGAGTTCCCAGATGAACACATTCTATACATGACCACTCGCACTTGGAAGATGTTCTTTGATGGTTCCAACATGAAAAATGGATCAGGTGTGGGAGTATTGTTTGTTTCTCCTCATGGGTATAATATACCAAAATCCTACAAACTTTTATTCCCATGTACAAACAATATTGCAGAATATGAAGCATTAACCAATGGATTGAAACTAGCTATAGAATGGAACATAAAATAGTTGCATGTCTTTGGGGATTCACAATTAATTATCAACCAAGTCAATAAGGAGTATCAAACCAAAGATGATAAATTGATACCTTACAAAAAGATGGTTGATTCATTGAGACATTACTTTACCTTTATGACATTCCAATAGATCCCTAGAGCAGAAAACAAAGCTGCAGATGCTATGGCTACATTAGCTTCACTCCTACAGTTGGAACAACATGAATCCAAATTTGAATTCTTGGTGGAAGAGCTACACCACCCCATATTTGACTCATCTAAAAGTAATGTAATTTGTACCCTTGTCACACATGAGTCTTCCCGCTATGGTGCTATCTATTCATATCTACGCGATGGCATCATCCCTAACACTTTCAACCATTCTGAATGCTGAAACCTCATTCATAACACCTCTCACCACACCCTTATCTCTAGTGATTTATATAGGAGGGGTTTAAATGGGACACTTCTTAGGTGTTTGGAAAAGGAGGAATCCGACCAAGTGTTAGTTGACATCCATGAGGGCATTTGTGGTGGACACTCTAATGGTCTTTCCATGGCCTGAAGGTTGCTTAGGGTGGGGTATTATTGGCCCACAATGAAAAATGATGCAGTAGCTTTCTCTAAATCTTGTGAGAAATGTCAAAAACATGGAAACCTGATTCACGCTCTAGGGAGGGAGCTAATTCCTTCTATTTCTCATTGGCCATTTCAACGCTGGGCCTTTGACCTTGTTGGGAAAATTCACCCCAACTCATTAGGTGGACATAAATTTATCATCACAGCTACTGATTATTTCACGAAATGGGTAGAGGCAGTCCCTCTTTCTATTGCCTCAGGAAAAATAGTTTCCCTATTTATTCTGAATCATATTATTTGCCGATTTGGAGTGCCTTCTGAGATTATTACTGATAATGGAGGTCAATTCAAGAACAAGGACCTAAAACATTTATGTAAGAAGTTTAAAATTAAGCAACATTGGTCCTCCATCTATTTTCCATAGGGAAACGGATAGGCAGAAGCCTCTAATAAAACCATTCTTAAAATCCTTCATAGAATAGTACACAAGAATGGTAGGGATTGAGACTTACAAATCAATCTGACACTATGGACCTATAGAACTAGCATTCGTACACCTATAGGAGCTACTCCTTTTGCTCTTACCTATGGTGCTAAAGCAGTGTTTCCTTTAGAAGTAGAGATACCTTCACTTAGAATCTCTTTCAAAGGTTTGATTACAGATGAGGATTACCGCGCCATGAGGTTACAAGAACTAGAACTTCTAGATGAGAAGCGTAAGGCTTCTTTTGATCACATGAGAGTATATTAGAAGCGTATGTCCAAAGCATTCAACAAGAAGGTTCGCCCTAGGGAATTTCAAATAGGTGATCTTGTTTTGAGAGAGAACCCTAAGAACCAATAGAACAGAGAACAAAAGGGCAAGTTCGAACCTAATTGGCTTGGACCATACATTATTATAGCATCTTTTGGTACAGGTGCATATTTACTGTCGAATGAAGATGGAGAATAGCTCCTTGAGCCCATGAATATTTTGCACCTAAAGAAGTTCTATCCTTGATGCTCGTTTCTATCTGGGGGCATCCTTTGTATATATTTTATTGATCCTAAAAAAATACCAAAAAAATTCATATATGATGTTGAAAAAATCCTAAAAAGCATATACAGTCCTGAAAAAAATACAAAAAAATAAAAAAAATCAAAAAATACAAAAAAAATATATAGAAAAAGTGCCTTGGTGAAAACTTGGAAATAGGCACCTTGGTAGAAAAAATACAAAAAAAAGAAAACAAATCAAAAAATGAAAAAAAGATTCCAAGTGGTGAAAACCTAGAAACAGGCGCTACTTGAGGCCTTTGCACTCCTATTTGTTAGCATGCATCCTTGACATTGAACCTTTCTCCATCATGCCTTGACCTTATTTGACTTGGTCTAGAATTGGTCTTTATTTTTGTCTAGGGGGCATACCTGTTAGCATAGGTCCTTTAGGTACGTTTGTCTCTTGGGGCATTTCACAAATAGGTGTTTTTCAACACCACCCCAAACTATGTTTTTCAACACTACCCTAGCGTCGAGTGTTTCTCAACACTTATCAGATGTCTTACCCACCAGTCTAAGTATGATGCGATATTGCTCATTTGCAAATGTGATAACCAAAGTTTGACTCTATGACCAACACACACGCACTTAAACAATCAATTTATTTGAGATATGTTGACTTTATTTTTCTTTGTGTGTTGTCTATGAGGATTTCTTTGATGAGTGGTCTCTCCCTGAGAAGTTTTCGATGATGCATAGCTAGAAGACTGAGGGTATGAGAACATGTTTTCTTTCTTTATCTGCTTATGGGTATATTTTGTTGATCCTAACTATTATGAGCATTTATGCTGGTCTTACTTGACACTATGGATTGACAAGGTATTATCCTTGACTATTTTGCGAGTGCATGCTTCTAGTTATCCTGACTTTCATGTGTCTTGATACAAGCATAATCTCGCCATATCAAACTTAGGTAATCTCACTGCATTAGTCATCTTGACCTCCATGTCTTTGATGCCTAGGTGGGATTTCCACATTTCTATCTGATAAAGATCATATTCATATCCACATAGTTATGCTAGTGTGCATTGTATGATCTTATGACGCTACCAATAACGCTCGATGATGATAATTAGATGTCTATAGGCATTGTGACCTTGCAAGTCAACCACTTTCATAGTAGCTTGCATTCTTAGGTTCATCATAATTTAGTTTTTGCATCTTGCATATGGAGAGAGCTCTCCTTTTTATCATCTACAGACTAGTTGGTCAATTGTGCTCATTTTCTGATTCTTCTTGATCATATCTTTCATTTTTGGTCTTTCATATCACATCATTTTCTATCCATTTTTGGACTCAAAATTGAAATTCAAGTCGCATTTCCAAGATTTCTCATTCTTCTACACAGTTGACTAACCTTTTGAGGCATAATTCTTCGATCTTTGATGGAATTTCTTCCTTTCCATATCTTCCAAACTTCTAGTCTTTCATTCACCCCTTTCGCTTCCTTTCTCTAAGGTTTGACTTAATCTTTATCCTATATCTTTTTCAGTCAAACCTCATCAACCTGGGGCATATCTTCACTGTTTGATGGTTATCCTATCATGCTCCATCCTTCGATTATGATTTATTGTGACTTGATCAGGTTTATCAATTTGTTGTTCTCCTCTATCTGATTTCGATTTCAATTCTGAGGGGGCAGTACCTATCAGCTTTTTCATTCAGCTCAGCTTGAGATTCTTATTTTTAGACTTGATTATCACCTAGCAGCGACGGTGGTGATTTTGTCTTTCAATTTTTATCTCCTATTTTTCAGACTTGATTATTGCCTAGCAGTGACGGTGATAGTTTTGTCTAAGGCTTGATTTGCACCTAGCAGTGATGGTGTTGGTCTTGTCTTTCAGCTATTGTTTATGCTTGTCCCGATGTGATCCCGAATTGACCTCACATCTAAGTTGTTTTGTGATCCCAAATTGATCTCACATTTCAATTCTTCTTTGACTGCATGTGTTCCCAAAATGATCACACATTAGTCAAAGAGGGGCAAATGTATGCAGCCTAAAATGGTCACCTAGACTTTGGGCCCCCATTCAACAATTTATCAAATCCCTAAATCAATATTTTCAAATATCAACATTTTATCAATTATATCAATTTCTTTGATTAAATTATAATCAATTCAATATTTCCTAAGGTTTGAGCCTTATTTAATTTAAAAGAGAAAAAAAATAAAAATCTTATTTAATTAAGAGAATATGCTCCCTTTTAATTAATTAAAAATCTCTTTTAATTAAATAATAAAATCACTTTATCCTAAACCTTTATTTAATTAAAAGGAATTTCCTCCCCTTTTATTTAAATAAAAAATCTCCACTTTTCTTCTTATCCTATGTTGCACAAATAAAGCATTATTCTTATTTTATAAAAAGAGAAAAAGTACTTTTTGTCTCATATAGACACTAAAGTCAACTCCTATTTTCCTATTGGAGGATATTTGTGCACAAGGATCAAGCTTCTATTTTTCTCCACTGTTGATTAAGTCTTTTGCCTCTTAATCTCAATGGTCTATTTTCATCTCATTTCTTATAAAAGGAGAGCTCTCTCCTTCATTTTCATATCTTAGGTTTTTATGTTAATGTTATGCTGTAGGTTTTCTAGGTCATTTGGAGCTCTTTGAAGACATTCTTGCATTCAAGCTTTGAAGACATTGTTGTTGCATTTCATTTAGCTTGTTTTCTTACATCATAGTTTCATGATAATGGCATTTTTAGTATAGATTTCCTTTATGCAATAGATTAATCTCACATAGCTTAATAGGAGGATTTGTAACACTTGTATTAATTTCCTTTCATAGCATAGCTTGCATCTTTAATTCTCATAGATTAGTTTGCATTACATTGCATCCATATTGATTTCATTGGAGATATTGGCATTGTTTCCCTTGTCTTTGATTTGGAATCTCTCATTGTGTGGTTGACTAGCAAGTTCATGAGTTTATAGCTCTAGCTGAGAGCAATTTTACAAATCTTGCAACTCCATGCATAAAGAGCTATGGATCAATTTGTGAGGGCTCATTGTTGAGTTTTATTGCATGTAAGGATTCATAGAAGTGTGGTCACATTTTCACCATACATATGTTAGTGGCACGATATACTTTTTTTTGTGGGATCCAGGTGGATTGTGATGTTTCTTGTTTCGGTCATTGTTTGGGGACAAGCAATCTTGGGGAGGGAGGACTGTAATGTCCCCATTTTTTGTAGGTCATTGATTTGATGGTGCCATGTCATTATTGTGATCCTCATGGTCTGGTGAGGTGTTTAGAGGGTCATTGGTGTGAACTTACTATTTATAGTAAGTCAATGGATAGTTTTGATGAGCTCAGATGAGTTAGAGGAGTTGAATGATGCTCTCGATTTTCATTTTTGGCTTTCAGTTTGGGCTCCAAGAATCTTGGAGAGAGCGTCTATTTTTAGTAAGTCACCCCGTCAAGTTCATTCATCATCTAGATCAATCCTGTGTATACAGATTTTGATTCAAACACTTCTTTAGTTGTTTTCGCAAGACATGTGGTGTATTATTATTATTTATTTAAATTTGCTAAGGTTGCCATTTTTGTTGGTATTATATGCTGGATACCTTAGTGTTATAGCTTGTTGGAATCATGACGAAAAGTTTTAAATCTTGGGCACAAGAAACAGGCACCTTGCGTGTCATAATTTTATGATATTGGTTAAAAGACCTTTTTTGGAGCCAAATGAATTAATAAATTATATTATTCAATATGCACCTAAGTATAAAAAGTATTTTAAGTGAAAAGTGTGTGAGAGAAGACACTTTTGAATTATAAAAGCAATGCTTTGTGAAAGGAAAAGGATCCATTGTTTATTTGATGAAAATTTTATGAAGGCTCTTGGCTGTGAAAATGGCTAGGGTTTGAGGACTGATTCCTCTCTATGGCAATTTGAGTCATCACTGATCGATGATGAATTTTGCAATTTGAATTTTGGAAAGACATGAAGAATCTCTGATTTTATTTCTTGATGCTGAGGTAAATCAAGTGGGTGGAGTTTTAATTAATTACTTCAATGCTAGAAATTATTCATTTTGAAATTCAAATTCTATATCTACCATTTTAACCTGGAGGTTGGCTTATCTCCTAAGGTTATCAAATTTGATAAAAGGGAGAATCTGTGGTTCAAATGCAGTAGTAGTGTTTGTTTTTTTATGCTGTGAGTAAGTGTAAGGAAGGAAACATAATAATATAGGGGCCATTTTTTATCCATTGGAAGGCATACAGAATTCAGAGCTGTATGTATGTGTTGATGGCAGCTGGAAATACATTGAGGGTTTGATGTTAATTGTTTCAGCGATCTGAATCAGTTTCTTATGTTGGATTGGTTGGAAATTTCCATTAGTAAAGGAGAACCAGTTGTGTTGTGTGCTAGCGCCAATTCACACTTGGCTGTGATTTAATCAGCAACAACCGTACATTACATAAGGTGCTTATACATTGTTTTTAAATTTGCCTTGTTGTTGATAAACAACTTAAGAAATTATTGGTTGTTTGGATTGATTATTGTTGGTTTCATCTTGTTGATTGATATTTTGAGAATGAGGAATTAATTACTGCTATTGTTTAATTGAGAATTCTAGAAAAATTGTTGCAATTTGTATATGTTGTTCAAAATTTCTTATGAGTTAATAGATGATTTAAAAGGGTGTAACTAAATTTGAGAGAAGAGTTAGTTTGTAAACAAGAGCCAGCCAAGGCTCTTTACATGCATGTTGTCCATAAGCATCAATCATAAGCTTGAGCATTAACATCTACAACCTGTCAACTATGGCTTGGCTACTTTTTAGCTATACCCAGTTGATAGTAATTATCACTAGCATGCTCTTCAGCTTGGTCTTTGGGTCTTCATACCCAACTATTATTGATTTGAAGTTCATTTATTGCAATACTGGTTTGAATATTTTTTCTAGTGGGGTTTGGGCAAGGGCTCGTGACACCCACTAACAAATGAATACTAAACACTACTTAACATCTAAAAATTCACTTCCTGTAGCTTTTTTCATATAAACCAGCATTGCCATTTCTCTTTTATGTGGATATACCTCTAGTAATGAATACCTCCCTGGCTGTATCTGCACAAAATGTATCATTTAAAGTGTTTTGGCAGTGGACATTATACACCATGATTGCAAACTATTTGATTACTCTGTTGTAGATCAATAATCCAAATATAACAAGACTTGAATTAGATGTAATTTACAGTATATGAAACTTGTTTATGAGGTTCGAGCATGGGCTTGTGACACCCATAAACAAGCTTTCATGACCATGTAATTGTATCATTTAGCAACTTCTTTTGATTGTGACAAGGAATTTGTTTAAACATTGCATCTCTATGTTCATCTTAAAAATATCAAAACAAACACATTATGTTAGTGAACATGACCCAGTGGTCAATTTTGTGCATCAATCAGACCACGGGTGTGCTCACTAACATAATGTGATATTGCTATCCTTTAATACTGCTTTTCAGTTTACATGCATGCACACTTTTTTATTGCATTGAATATCAAAAATATATGCAACCATGAAATAATTTGATATTGTATGATGTTTTCATTCTTATGCATTTCTTAGATCCAATTCAATCTAACAAACTCTTCTGACCATGATGCAGGACAACCCTTACTGACCTAGAACTAGACAGATGTAGACTCAGACAAAGAATTAGAGGACTAGGACCAGACATGACAACCAGCTCCTGATATGCAGATGACTTTTCAAGGCAATGCAGAGGACCTACTCATACTCCTATCACTTCTTTCTATTCTACACTTTATACTTTGTTTACTGATATGAAATATGAAGTGTGAAAGAAATCTTGTAAATTACATTAAGGATGAATGCACAATGTAATGATCAATTATGAATTTGGAATTTTTGACATATGATCAATACTTACATTACAAATAAAAATCTGATTTTGAATGTAGTAACAAAATGCTGATCCACATAACCTGAAAAGAAATGTTTAATGAAAGAACCTCTATGCACCCTTTCCCTATTAGTGTCTATTATTCTACATGTAGAAAAATAGGGTAACAATTTTGGTGACTTCTGCTGGATGTCTTCCTACTAGATATGAAATCAGACCTTATCACTGGGCAATGGAGTCAGATAGCTGGAACATGCATGAATGAAACCTTATTGAAATGAAAATGCATCTAAACCTAGACTCATGCAACCTAAAACCTAGTGCTGGACTGCACTTATTGAAATGAAAACCTAAACTAACCTACTTTAACTAGCTTGAAACCTGGTTAAACAAAACCATTTATAGATTGTGAAAAGTAACTTCCCATCTGTTTCAGCTCACAATAATCAACATGCTTCTGGATATCTATTATAAAATGAACATAGGAGGAATATATGATCATTTTCTTGACAAGGATCTGATTGATATAGATCTTACTTACTTGATCCAGCTGACTATGAACACCATTATTCTGAAGAGAATCAACAATCATCATGTTGTGAAGATCCAAAAGGACTTTACTTACTTGGCCAATTGGGACAAAAAGCTAATTCAATTCCTTCTTAGTTTCATCATGTAGAGGTGCTGGTACAACTTGTACTTCTTTGATAGCCTCCATCCTAGCCAAATGCCTGATAGGAAAACCATGAGAGATGATGAATTTTAAGCTTTGCTTGATGGATTCAGGTTCTTGAGAGATTACTTTGGTTTGATTGATATCCTCATTGTGCTGGCTGGAAATAAATACCTCCTATAGCTTGCAAGTGCCTTCTGGAAGTGTGGGCTTGTCATCAAGATGCAAGAAAAATTGCTCCATCTCATCCCAAAAATGATCTTCTTCAACATATTCCTTACTCTTTTGCAGGAGAAGTATATTCTTGTCAACATAATTATCCTGATTTGCTGGTATCTTCTTTATATCATTTTGTTCAGAAAGATTCTCCTTTAGATCAACAACCTTCTTTTCGATGCTCCCCTTCTCTTGTTCCATCTAGGTACACTTTTCAATTTGAAGTTGATAGCCCTTCTTATACTTTACAGCTATAGAAGCCAAGATCTTTATCTTCTTTTCCTGATCCCGAAACTCCTTTTCATGAAACTCCTCATGAGCTCTTAAAACTCTTTGCGCGTCTTCTTGAAATTTCTCATGAAACTCCTGATAAGTTTTTAATTCTTTTTTCTTTTTCTAACTTAAATTCAATGCCTTTATTAAACATGGTGATTAAAATCTCTCATCCTTCTTGAAGCTTCTTTTCATAAGAATCTTTCTGAGCTTCCAATTGACTTACAAGGGTGGCTTCATGAACCTTCTTCTGTGCCTCTAACCCTCCTACAAGTTTGGCTTCATTCCTCTTATATTGCTCAGCCAGATACTTCCTATAAGCTTGATCTTGCTGAGCCAATGCTTGCTGTTGTTGAATTTGGGCATGATAAGCATGCTCTTCTAGCTGCCTATTCATATCATCAATCTCCATATGCAAATTCTGCAACATACTTGCAGTATCTCTATTTTGTATATCATTATTATTTATAGAATGATGGAAATCATATTGTGATTGCTGACCTTGATAGGACTAAAAATGATTCTCTTGAACAAAATTCAATTGAAATGATGGAAAACAACTCCTGATCCTTGCAACTATCTCATCTTCCTCCATAGAGCATCAGATATGAAAAATATGACCTCTTTCAGGTCTGAATCTTGCTGATAACACACTAGAACCAGCAAGTAATACAATGAAATTTGACCAGTTCATTGAAGAACGGGTCCCACCAAGCGTGCCAAAAACTATTTAGGCTTAGAATTGTCACCCTAACTCAGGCATTAGGGCTACATGATAATTCCATCCTAACAATGGAAACCTCCTCGAGCTATAGGTGGACTTTGATTGAGGAGGAATCTTTGGATTCTAGGCCGATTCCTATTTGATACAGAATATCTCCTCCTGACTAAAAACTTGATTGGGAAAAGGGAGAAAGATTTAAAATTTATGGGAAATGGGGTGATACACCAAAAATTACTCCAGATCTATCAGGATCCTCAAACCGACATCCACAACCACAAAATTATTGAGATTCACATTTGTCACTTCTCTATTCAACATAAAGGTTGACTAGAATCCACTATTAGGGTTCATACCACAAACAGTAAAAACTGACAACAAACTTACATATTCTGCAAAAGGTCTGATTTTTTATAACATACAAAAGGAATCATAAATAATTCACTTAACTCAATCACTCAAAATATTCAACACTTAATGTAGAAAATAAGAATAGGAGTGGATCCAATACTCAGAAATTGATGCAATCAAAAAAGCCTGCTCTATTATCCTTCAAAAACTTGTAAAATGGTTACAAACTACAAAAAAGGCACCGAGGAATGAACATGCTCACTCAGCCCTCCTTTCCCACAACTTTGACCCCTTAAAACCTACTATCTCCTTCCCTTAAGAAGCCCTCAAAGCCTCAATCCTAAAATCCAATCACCCCGAGAAAAACTCCTAGAAAAGCTCAATTTCAGCTATAAAATAGCTTCCCGAATTGATTATAAATCCAACACTAAACTCCCTAAAATTTAACCCCTTTATATTGGTAATTTATAATATATCTTTAAAAATATATTACCAATCTTTATTACAACATGTTATTGAGATAAACTCAATTTCAAAGCCTAGCCCCAAAGCAATTAATCCTAAGTTTACAAACTATTACAAATTTTGAAAATAGGCTAGGTCAAACATGACCACCCCAAACAATTCATAACTTAATTTGAAATATCTGTTAAGGAAATGCGGTGGCACTTTGCAACTCTTGAGGCTGGCTGTCCACTGTACTTTGACACTTATTAGCATTTATTTCCTCTGTTGGACTTTAGAATTTCATCAAACCTGGCTTATTCTTGACTCTTGGAATGCATTGTATTTTTTAGTTCTTTGGGAAAAAGTGATCTAGAGTAATCTGCAACCTTGGTTATGATGTTCTCATGTTTATCTTGTTGCAAACTTAGTTTCGACTGTTAAACTAGGGCTTTATTGGCATTGGTCTTGAATTATAACGTCTACAAGAGCTCAAGCTTTGCTTCATTTTGGAAAATCCCTGGTAAATGAAAACTTGTAGAGATTTCTCTGTATGAAGCTTGGGATTTGTATTTAAAACATGACCTCTGCAACTAGCACTTGGATTAGAAATTACTTGGAGCTCTTAGACTAACTGGGACTTCATGGAATTGACCACTCAACTTGTGTTTGGTTCATGATCCTTAGCTTTGTTTATGCCATTTGGGCTTCATCTCTCTATTCAACACGTAAGCTTTGGTTGATGTGGCTCGGGCCATGATTGTTACTCACATTTGGCTTTGAGCATGAATACTGAGCTTGATCTCGACCTTCATTCATTGAAACCCAAGCTTGGACTATAAGTGGACTCTTCTGCGTGAAGCTCAACTATGATTGGTGGCTACAAAATAGTGGTCCCGGCTTGGGGTTTGACTATCCAGACTCGAGCTCAGACATAGATAAGTATCTCTTTTTCCTTGTTTGTATGAACTTCCCGTTTGAAATTCAGGCCTTTTGATTATTCTTTTTTGACCTTTGTACTTTGTAATGAGTGTTTTTTTTGACAACTCATGATCTCTTGACTCAAGCATTTCTATATTAAAAGACAGTCCCGAAACTGAGGCTTTGTTAATTGGTACTTATTACCTGATATCTTGATTTCAATTAGAACATGAATTTGAAAATTTGCACTCAATTTGCATGTTGATCAACTCATTTTTTTTTACTATTTGTTGAGCTCGAGCCTTGCATCTTGGCCTAGCTTTAGATTGTGACAACAAAGCCTTTGATCACTGGCTGTGACTGCAAAAACTTAGCTTGACTAGTACTCGTAGGCTGGCATGCTTTGAAAGAACTCAAACCCTCTTTTGTTTAATTTCTCATTGGCTCATAGCACGGGCTGTAATAGAGCATTCTCTCAAGTTTATTGGACACTTCCTATGCATTGTAACCTTGTCTTTTCAAGAAATGGAGCTCGGGATTTATTTCTAGAGAACTCGGTCTTTGACTGGAAGATCTTGTTAGATTCACTACACCTTTGGAACATGTAATTGAAGCTTATTAAGCCTTCTCCCTTAAAGCACGGGCTGCGAGACTAGAACCGCACCGTGACTGGTTATGATTTGACCCTTGACTGTTGAAAGGGCTCTATCATGATTGGTACTGCTTTTGATTGAAATATAAATTTCATGCTGATTCATTATTGAATTGGAGTCCATTATGCCTATTGTCCATAAGCGTCAATCATAAGCTTGAGCATTAACATCTACAACCTGTCAACTATGGCTTGGCTACTTTTTGGCTGTACCCAGTCGATAGTAATTATCACTAGCATGCTCTTCTTGTTATTTAGTTGAAGCTGCAAATTAATACTCCATGCTTGGTCACCCATCTCAAGCTCGGTCTTTGGGTCTTCATACGCAACCATTATTGATTTGAAGTTCATTTATTACAATACTGGTTTGAATATTTTTTGTTAGTGGGATTCAAGCAGAGGCTCGTGACACCCACTAATAAATGAATACTAAACACTACTTAACATCTGAAAATTCACTTCCTGTAGCTTTTTTCATATAAACTAGCATTGCCATTTCTCTTTTGTGTGCATATACATCCAGTAATGAATACCTCCTTGGCTGTATTTGCACAAAATGTATCATTTAAACTATTTTGACAGTGGACATTATACACCTTGATTGCAAACTATTTGATTACTTTGTTGTAGATCAATAATCCAAATATAACAAGACTTGAATTAGATGTGATTTCCAGCAAGTGAAACTTGTTTACAAGGTTTGAGCATGGGCTCGTGACACCCATAAACAAGCTTCTGTGACCATGTACTTTTATCATTCAGCAACTTCTTTTGACTGTGACAGGCAATTTGTTTAAACAATGCATGTCTTTGTTCAGCTTAAAAACATCAAAACAAATGCATTATGTTAGTGAACATGACCCAATGGTCAATTTTGTGTGTTAATCAGACCACTGTTGTGCTCACTAACATAATGTGATACTGATGTCCTTTAATACTACTCTTCAGTTTACGTGCATGAACACTTTGTTATTGTATTGAATATCAAAAATATATGCAGCCATGAAAGAATTTGATATTGTATGATGTTTTTGTTCTTATGCATTGCTTAGATCCAATTGGATCTAACAAAATCTTCTGACCATGATGCATGATAACCCTTACTGACTTAGAACTAGATAGATGTAGACTCAAAGGAAGAACCGAAGGACTAGGACCAGACATGACAACCAACTCCTGATATGCAGATGAATTTTCAAGGCAATGCAGAGGACCTACTCATACTCCTATCACTTCTTTCTATTCTGCACTTTGTACTTTGTTTACTAATATGAAATATGAAGTATGAAAGAACTCTTGTAAATTACATTCAAGATGAATGCACAATGTAATGATCAATTATGAATTTGGAATTTTTGACATATGATCAATACTTACAGTACAAATAAAAATCTGATTTTGAATGCAGTAACAAAATATTGATCCACATAACCTAAAAAGAAATGTTAAATGAAAGAACCTCTATGCACCCTTTCCTTATTAGTGTCTATTATTCTACATGTAGAAAAATAGGGTAACACTTGCATTGACTGCTCGAGAGTAGTTATTCCATAACTATCTCTCAAGTTATTCAATCTTCATTCTAGTTTGCATTTAGTTCTCATATATCAACCATATTTAAATACTTATGGGATAATACTTGTGTTGGGAGAGCACACCCACAACACTCTACATGAGAAAAACTAACAAGTCTTAGATGCACTTATTGAGCTCTAAGGTTGTGATGAGATCGTTGTTGTAGATTTAGCCTAGTTTACATGCTTTATTTTATGAATCATTTATATATATGAATATGCTTTTATTTTAGTAACTTCTCATGTCTGAACGTGATCCCAACACGTTAGGTTTCCTTGCATGCAATTATATGCAAACATTTTAAATGTCTACACCTATTTGAACCTCAACTATTTTTTAAACAATTGAATAAGAAAATATAGCATATTAATTCTCTTGTCCTTCCTTGAATGTACAAGTAGATGGAAATGAAATCCATATAGAAGTGAAATCCTACCATTGTAGGCGACTTCCATCTTAGCAATCATGGAAACCTCATTCAATGGGGCTAGGAAGGAAAATCTTCATATAGTGTGATTATCTATCACTCTATGAAATTTTCTTGGGTTTGGCAATTTGGTCATCAAATTGTCATTCTTCATTTGTAGTTAAAAGTAATTCTCTCTTTCATCTAGTAAGCTAATGACAATAAAGATTTTTTTGGTAATGTCTACTACTTGTTTCCTAACATGGATTGAGTCATTTCTATAATTATAAGCAAACACTGGGGTAACCACATTATTAAAACTTTTAAATTTCTAAAAAGAATCTCACTACCCACCATAGTTGAATATATCTCATAATAATAAAGCTATCTTCACACAGTGGCAAGAGTATAATTAACAAGTATAAAGTTTCTTTGAAATGGAAAGAGTATAGTTAAGAAGTATAGACTCTCTTTGAAATGGAAAGAGTAGAGTTAACAAAGAATTTGTTGTGTAATTGTAGAGCTTTCTAATCACAAAAAAAGTTGAAGAGAACTCGAATGAGGCAAAAAGTAAATGACAGACTTCAATTTTGCCTTTAGTGATAATAAAGTGACTTTAACAACCATTTCCTTCATTGACATGCTTGGTGCACTTGGTTATGACTATCAAATTCTTTCACATTAAATGGCCATATTCTCATTAATGATTATATTACCCTACACAATTTGCATTAATTATAGATATTTCCCCTTTGGATGAATAAACTTATTCTAATTTTTTTGAAATTGAATAAGAAATGATCATTGATATAAATTTTTAATGAAGGCAATTTAACACAACACCCACATAGCACAATATATAAAAACACAAAAAAAGAAAGAATAAAAATAACCCATTTTGAATTTCTTCAATAAAATGGAATAACGGATTTGGAAATTGCAATGCTACATCCACATGGGCTCAAATCATTACAAAGAAAATAAACTCTCTAAGAAAACCCTACATTTTGGAGCCACAATTTTTATTGATAGAACTACCCTTTGTAACATTTGTTCCCCTTTTTATTCAATAGTAATAATTATCTTAGAATTCTTTGGAAATTACGACCTTTCATTTTCCCACACAAGAAGAATTTTCATTTAAAAGTTGAATTTTGGTAGCAAAAAACTCAAGAGCCATAACTTTTGACTCTAGAATTTGATTTTCTATAAAAATTGTAAAAAGATCTACAATGATAATATCCTCTAAAGATCATTCTATTTATTTTTTGAGGTTTTTGGAGGCTTCTAAAGTCTTCAAATTTGAGTTTGAACTTTATAGAAGAATTTTATCAAGATGGAAATGTTAATCACCCAAACAATACATGATATTGAGATGATTATTTTACTATTCACTTTGTATTTCAATTTCATTCCTTGGGGTTAGTTTTCATGTCCACATGTTATAGGCCAACTTACTAAAAAATGCATGCGATTATTCTCAAACTCCTTACTATCCTATACCTCACAAGTATTGTCATGTGCTTTGAAAAAACTAATGTGAACTACAAATAGAAGGAAAATGTAATGTTTTTAGGTAATGCTAGATTTCTCTTACACCATTGCATGGTCAAGAAAACCTATATGAAGGAATACCTTGATTTAGGCACCTTTCACAATGGATGTGTTAATTATTTTGAAGCCACAATTATGTTTGAAAACATTGATAATTAATAAAATCACCCCTTAATCCCCCTACCCCCACCAATATTAAAATAATTACCAGTTGACAATTTAGTCCAGGGTAGAAACAATAAGGGCCATATGTATGCAAGTTGGAATAACTATCTACTTTAAGTTCGTAAGAAAAATAATTTAGAATACATTGTTATTAAAATGTTAATATCTTGGTTTACTATTGCTACAAAATTGGTATTAAAGTTAGGATGTTGAGTAGTGAGTGTCAAAGTCATGAAAAATTGACTTCAACACCACCAAGGATCTTCTATAGCATCAATTTGATGTTAATATCAAGTATAAAAATTCAACAATAAAATAACTTCTAGGACAAAGGAAAATTTGAAGTTTCAAGAAAAATAATAAACAAGAAAGAAATTATAAGAGCATTGAGCTAGATGAATCACATGAGGTGTGTGTTTCTACCTAAGTCTCTTCTTGCACTACAAAATTCAAGGAAAAACCCTCCTTAGAGAATGGTTTGTTATGACAAAAAGTTGGTATAAAGCAACTAACCAACAACAAAACAACTAACAACTAACAACTAACAACTAACAACTAACAACTAACAACTAACAAATATAAAGTTAGAGATCAAATTTTTATATGGCCTAAAACCTTAAATAAGGGACATGCACTATACCAAACCAGTCATTCTACAACATAGATGCAACTAACATATATTTGGAAAACAACCAACAAAACTCACTATATACTTGATCCCTTCCTTTCAATCCACACACCCTCAATACATAGACAATATTTTAGAACAAATTTAGGAAAATCTCTCTTTCTTCTTTGAACAATCATTAGAAACAACTAACTCCTCTAATTGTGGAGAGAGGAGAGATTCCAAAAATGATACCTCAAATATAGTCACCTAGTACAATAATAAAAAAATATCTGATTGAAGATGCTATATGGTACAAAAAATATATAAATTGAGGAGCAATATCTTCTCTACTACCTATTTCTTAGGCAATGTGATTAGATTTAGGAGATACTTGGACTAGTTAGAAGGTGAATTTTTGATAAGTAGTGATGATATTTGAAATACATTAGTGGGAAACCACCTTAGGGTAGCCTCCAAGATCACACCATGATCCACCAATATAAGGCAGACAAGGAGATGAATTCACCATAGAGTAAAAAATAATATAAAATCCACAAACAAATGATCAAGGGGGAATTTTTCCACCATGAAGCCAAGTTTGAAATCTTACAACATTTAGAAGTGAAATTTCTAGTAGAAAAACATTGTTTTTATATCAACCATTGATACAACATCCCTATGAAGAGCCTTGGAAATGTTAATCTTCAAAATAATATAGGGAATTTAGGTAGAGTGGTTGATGTTGTATGTGGTTGAATCCACCTTCAAAAAATGACCAATACCATCACCATTATCTTCAATGAAGGAATATTTCTACATTTGGAGAGGGAGATTTAAAAACCTCACCTATGTTGGAATAATATTAAGTGATACATGTTTAATGGAAAATGGTATGCAATCCCATAGAATATACTAGATACCAAATCCAAAAATACATTATGAATACAAAACCTCCTACCAAGAGAACCTGATTAGCACAACCAATAGAATAAGGGTGCTAATTTGTGATCTATCATATGTAGGGTTTTTGAATTCCTATGATAGATATGATTGATAATAAAATCTAAAAGTGTAAAGAGAGAGGAAGAAATGTGTACCTTGAAAGTAGATGAGGAAGTATGCACTTCAAATTTGATTTTGACCATTGTTGGAGTGTTGAAATCTATTGTAATTCTGGATTTGGGAACCTGAGATCTACAACCATCTGCTATGAAAATTTGAGCCACAAAGTGTAGGAACAAGTTGAGATTCCATGAAAAAGTCAAGATTTCAAGAAAAAGTCAAGATTCATGGAACAAGTCAAGAGGTCGAGTTGTTCCTAACTACTTTGAATTAGGTGAAATTTTTTGAAAACCTCCGACTGTGTCTATACCTTCCAAATCTAGATATACAATTTCTCCACCTATTCCTACACATAGAAATAAGGGAATGAAGGTTGAAGGGAGATATTTTCCTTAGTAAAACCTATGCATAAGAATCAACCTTGAAATGAATTAAATGAAATGGAAAGCATGCTATCATGTAGTAGAGGCTAGATCTAGATAATAGAGTATATCATACCATGTAAATGAAATTACCTCTTTAAATGTGATCAAGTATGTTGATACAATAGCCTTGAATCAACACAAAAACATAAAAGGAAATCATGTAAGAAACAACCTCATGTAATAGATGTTGTAATTCACCAAAATATGTTTTGGGGATGAAAGAGAAGAAGAAGACTTGATGTATGAATGCAGATATCCTTCCTTGATGTCAAACTCCTTTGCTTGGCCTCAAATGGGGAAAGAAGCTAGATCTATAGAAGGAAATGCCTTGATTTAATGATTGAAATGAAGACTTGAATTCTTGATGAATCTTGATGGATTCCTTACACTTGAATGCTTGATTATGGATGTCATTAATGATGATATCTTTCTTGCTCTTGAATCTCCTAAATGCACAATGGATGAATAATAGATTGCTTCTAGATGTAGATTTGAAAATGAGAGGAAGATTTCTCCTTTTATACAAATTTAAGGGGTCAAATAAA
This sequence comes from Chamaecyparis obtusa, assembly GCA_027943335.1. NCBI lineage: Eukaryota > Viridiplantae > Streptophyta > Pinopsida > Cupressales > Cupressaceae > Chamaecyparis > Chamaecyparis obtusa. Next base: position 917,449 of record BSBK01002060.1, on the reverse strand, counting down.
ATCTAGGCTGACTACAAATCTTAGCCTTAGAATAAAACCCTGACATCAAACCATGGACCAAATTTGGGCTGAAAAACCTAGGAACAAGTTAACCAGTCAAATTGTTCCAGGTAAAATCAACTCAAAGTTTTCCATGGATTAGGGGAGTGTGATAGAAAGAGGAGGGAGAAAATGCAGGATGCCAGGTTGTTGGGAAAGACCTCAAAATCTGAAAATAAATGCATAGGACCTAGGTGAGAAAATAAATTATGGTATTAGATGAAAAATAAAAAATTATGCATAGAAGTTAGAGCCAACCTCGAATTAAAGCAAGATTGGAGGAGGAGGAGGAGGACCCATATTTGAATTAATTATGCATTAAGTGTAATGAGGTCCTACAATAGGAAAAACACTAAAGTAGGCACAAAATGGTCCCAAATTGAGTACAAATTAAGTGCTTACTTTTTAGGATGATACATTTAGCCCCCACTTTAGCAGGAGTATGAGACAAGCTCACACTCATAGTAAATGAAGAGATAGAAGAAAAAAATAATGATGAAAGAAATATGATCGTGGAGAATTGCAAAGAGGTAAGACAACACTAAGTTTGAGGACATAAGCCCCCAAACCAAGGATCTCAAATCCACATCCATGCAGAAGGGCACAGAAAAAAAGAAAAACAAAAGGGAAAAACAAAGACAAAAGTCACCACACACACAAGGGGTTAGTACTAAAAACAAAACCCAAAATCAATTAGTAGAAGGGACCTCAATAAAAAATGTCCCATTAACTAATATCATGTCTGGAAAGCTATTGCAAGAGAAAAAATGATCACATAGAAAGGATAAGAGCATCACCAAAGATGATAACAACTCCATGTTCTAACCCACTAGCATAGCCATGAGAGCATATATATATATATATATATATATATATATATATATATATATATATATATATATATATAGAGAGAGAGAGAGAGAGAGAGAGAATCTGATAGGATAGAAAATTATGTTAGGCTAGGTGATCCATGGGAAGAGAGAAGAGAAGGAGACAAGTGGAAAGGCTAGAAAGATGCATTATGCTAGTTCCACTTATCTTAGAGAGAGAGAGAGAGAGAGAGAGAGAGAGAGAGAGAGAGAGAGAGAGAGAGAGAGGAGAATTGATGGTCTTGAAAATTATGTTATGCTTGTCACTTCTACCTTGAAAAATTTGTGTACAATGGCGGCTTTGAAAATGTTTTGCACATAGGGGTGACTTAAAATGTTTTGCACACATGGGAGGCTTAAAAATGTTTTACGTACATGGACGGATTAGGGATCAGTCTTATGGAAAGCATTGTCTCCATGTGGACCCATGAAAAGTGATCAGGCCTAAGTAAAGCATTGTCTCCTTACGGATAAAAAAATGCATATATAGTACAAGGAAGGCCGTACATATGCCCCACTCCTTATGATGAAAACTTAGGATACATCATAAGGAAAGAGAAACAAGGATACCTACTTACAAAAACAAGAAGATATCCCTAAAGAAAAAATGTATGCCATAAAATCAGCTAAGAGTGTTGAATCTTATGGGCTAAGAAAATAGATAATTGTGAAAGGATATTCCACTTGTGGGAAGAGACCCTTGAAAGGAAGATATAATGGTTGTAATAAATATAACTTCAAGAGGAGTTCTTAGAAAAAGATAACTTCTTCAAGACAAAGAGAGGGGAAGAGAACAAGAATGCACCCTTTTAGCCTCCTATTACTAGGTGAAAAAGGGATTCTTGATGAAGGATGACACACTTTGAAATACAAAGTAAGGGAATTTGTTTATGATGAACATAATTTTCCAAATAAAGAAGAGGCTATGATCAAGGATGCATACCTCTTGTATAAGAGAGAATCCCAAATCAAAATGAATAATTATTTATAGGAAAATAATGTCACATGAGAAAAAAATGCCACTGAGATCAGGAAAGTATATCCTTAGAAGAGAAAGAGAGAAAAACATGCATGAAACCTTACCCCCCAAGTGTGAAGGCAAGATGGAATATATGATACATTCTTTATGAAAGTCACTTCATAATAGATATACAATTACAAGCAAAATAAGCTGCAAACCAAAGAGAACTCTTAATGTAAAACACATATATTTATGATAGAAAAGACATCGCATTATAAAGTAAGCAAGTCATAAAGAAAAAAGCATAAGATGATGATATGGATGATTATGAGTGATAGACATGCTCTTTGAGGCATGAAAAATATTGTTAAGAAAAGATGCTAGTATCATGCATGAAAAAAATAATCTCATACCAAGAAGGATGTACCATCATGAAATAATACAAAGTCATATATATATGAAAAGAGGAACATTATGTATACTTAGTGGCCAATACAATTATACAAGGTATGCACTTCCAAGAAAGGAATAAATTGTAAGGAGGTTGCTAATCTCATTAAGGAGAAAAATCCTAAACTATAAGTCCTTACATGGGAGGACATCATAGTACAAAAGAGATGGTCAACGAAGAGACAAGGGATCCCTAAAGGAAAGAAGAAATGGTGATCCCCTTTCCCCCTTGTTAAGAGAGCAAGATAAATTTTCCTATTATGATGCCCTTAATGCACATTACAAAAAATCTTGCATAATGGAGAAAAACATAATAGGAAAAGAAAATGCTAAGGTATTACTTTAATATGGAGAAAATGTAAAATATCCAGTGTTAATACAAGAAGACATCTATCAAACAAATCTTGAAAAAATTGTCTAAAATCAACACAATCATAGAGATAATGTTTATTAGAATAATGAAAGGGGCATGGGAATTCACCATTGACAGGCATCTTTAGGTTTTCATGATATCTATAAGGGAATCATATCCTAGAATTATACTTCATGTTCAAATAGAGTTTTTTAGCCAAAGTTGCATGGTCATCAAAAGGTGATGAGTCATGAGATGGTGTTGGGAAGAGAATGTCAAGGGAAGGTTTTGGTTGCGAGACAATGTTAGCTTGAGGCACATGGAATTCTCTAGGAAGACCAGAAGGAGCCTTAAGGCTTTGTTCACTAAATAATTGATCTCTATATTCATGTTAAATAGGTTGTGATGTAGGATTAGGATGTGATTCATGTTGAGGTTCATGAGTGGAAGGAAGAGAGATAAGAATGTTTTCTCTAGGAAGATCATCAGGCTTATTATCCTTAGTTTGGGAGGAAGGAGGATTATCCATTATTCTTGGAAAAAAATCATCTAGAAAATGGCTAACATCTGGATCATGAATAATGTTTTGATAAGAATTAAAATAATTAAGGTTATCTATCACATTATCACTGGGAGCTATATTTTGAGAGGGAGGAATAAAATTAGGAGGGTTAGGCTCAATAAAAAAGACCCTTATATAATCTATATACTCCATGCATTTTTTTAAAATTTGAATTAGAAAGATACATGGAAAATTGATAATGATCTTGAAATATTCCTTGTAAGGAAGAGTTATATTGGTTAATCTCATTATGCCATATGCAAGGATACCATGAAGGAATACAAACATAATGAAATGAAAGAAACTATGATTCACTCCATGTGTTTGGTAAAGAGAGGTAAGAATAAATGTAAGAACATGAGTGATTGAACACCAATCTAATTTAGAGAGTTCCATATTAACAAAAACATAACTAGATCTCAAAATAGGAATGTGATAAAGATAAGATCTAATATAATACAAAAGAAGAGCTAACAATGCAAACAAATATAGATCTAGATGTGGAATCTAATACCAAAATCACAATGGAAATGTAATAAGTCAGGCTCACCAAAATATATAATGGAAAATGGTATGAAACACCATAGAAGATACTAGATACCAAATCCCAAAATACATTAGGAATACAAAACTTCCTACCAAGGGAATCTGATTAGCACAACCAATAGGATAAGGCTTCCAATTCATGATCTATCCTATGTAGGGTTTTTGAATTCCTATAATAGATATGACTGATAAAGGAAATCTTATCCATGAAAGTAAGTGAAAAGAGATAGGAAGAAATGTGTACCTTGAAACTAGATGAGGAAGTATGCAATTCAGATCTAATTTTGACTACTGTTGAAATGTAGATATCTGTCTTAACTCCAGATCTGGGAACTGTCTACTATGCAAATTTTAGCCACAAATTATAGAAACAAGTCAAGATTCCAGCAAAAATATGAGATTATAGAAATAATTTGAGAGGTTGACTTGCTCCTGACTTCTTCGAATCAAGTGAAAATTTATGAGAATTTGTGACTGTGTGTGTACCTTCCAAATATAGATTTGCAATATCACCACCTGTTCCTACACACAGAAAGAAGGGAAAAGAGTTTTAAGGGAGGGGTTTGCCTCAGTCAAACACCTGTATAGGAATCAACCTTGAAATTAAGTAAATGAAATAGAAAGTGTTCTATCATGTAGTAGATGCTAGACCTATACAATAGAGTATATCATACCATGTAAATGTAATTACCTCTTTAAATGTGATCAAGTATGTTGATGCAGTAGCCTGAATCAACACAAAAACCAAAAAGGAAAATATGTAAGACAAAACATCATGTAATAGATGTTGTAATTCACCACAATGTTTGATTTGGGAAGAAAAAGAAGAAAAATACTTCATGGATGAATGTAGGTCTCCTTCCTTGATGTCAAAATCCTTTGCTTGGCCTCCAATGGGGAAATAAGCTAGATCTATAGAAGGAAATGCCTTGATTTCTTGATTGAAATGAAGACTTGAATTATTAATGAATCTTGATGGATTCCTTTCACTTGAATGCTTGATGGGATTGAATGCTTGATAAAGGATGCCTTCAATGATGATAGTTTGCTTGCACTTGAATCTCCTAAATGCACAATGTATGAATAATAGATTTTTTCTAGATGTAGATGTGAAAATGAGAGGAATAGGTCTCCTTTTATACACATTTAGGGGGTCAAATAAAATATAGGCCAACTAAAAATCTTATCTTTAGAAGAAAACCCCAATATTGGGGCTTGGGCAAAATTTGGGCTGAAAAACACAAGAACAAGTCATTCAGTCGAATTGTTCCAGGTATAATCAACTCAAATTTTTCCAAAACTTAGGGGAGTGTGATAGAGAGCGGAGGGAGAAAATGCAGGTTTCCAAGATGTCAGGAAATACCTTGAAATCTGAAGATAAATGCATAGGACCTAGGTGAGAAAATGAATTATGGTATTGGATGAAAAATAGAAAATCATGCATAGAAGTTAAAGCCAACCTCAAATTAAAGAAAGATTGAAGGATGACCTATATTTGAATTAATATGCTTTTAAGTGTAATATGAGGTCCTACAATAGGAAAAACACTAAAGTAGGCACAAAAATGGTCCCAAATTGAGCACACATTAAGTGCTTACTTTTTATGATGATACAATACCATCATAAGGTTGAAATAAAGGAATCAGGACTTGAGAGATATGGGATGCACACCCTACATCCACAACTATCCATGTAACACCAAGTCCATATGCTTTGGAATTTGAAAACCTCCAATAAAGAAACCCCTACCCATGCCTTCAATGAGAGACCTCCAAGACTTCAAAATCCACTTGTGAAAGTTTGAAAAAGAAATCCATATAAACCTTTATATTAGACTCCAATGAGTATAATAAGATTCATTTTTTATTACATCCTACCCACATACCAGGATGAGGGAGTGTGAACTTAGAGCCAAGATTTACTATGTTAAGAAAGGGAATATAATCAATAGAAATCCTCATACTAGTGATGATCACATAATATATGCCACAATTTTTTCCATTTGCATTCACACCTAAGGTAACTCATCCAAGAGAAGAGACAAATATTACACATGATACCTCCATTAATGAGATAATTTGAGTGAAGCATGGGAGATCCCATGGCATCAATATTGTTGGGGCATTACTAGGAAAAATATGGAATAGAAAATTTGATAACACAAAAAATGATAGTAGTAAGCATGCAAACTCTAGAAGTAAACACATGAGAGACCATTGTCAAAAATAATGGTGGGGCTTATAAAGAAAGAAAGAAGGAACTTCTAAAAACTTGACGTAGTATTAATTGGAGACTTGTTATAGAGACATAATTGATGAACCTTGTGGATTCCACAAGAATGACACTTGTGAGTAGATACATAGTTGATGACCATTCAAAAATGCCATTCTCATATATACATAAATAAAAAATCTAATAACACCATTAAAAATATTTTTTCAACCTTATGTGTGCCTACCCATAATGTATAAAAAATTCCTTTAGTTTCCTTAAGTTGTAATACAAAAGGAGGGCCAAAATACCTACTTTGAAGAATTTGGGCTTGATGTTTTTGTTGTGCTATAAGGCATGTTTTTGTTAGATCACCTTAGTGTGGAACATGACTTATTGTTTGGTTTAATTTAAAGAATTTAGTTGGTTCATTATTATTTTTTGATGTTCAAAGATGTTTAGTCCTCTTTATACTATCATTTATAGTGTTTTGACTTTAAATTTAGAGGGAATGAATAATTTATTCCCATAAACTAGCTCATAAGTTGTAGTGCTTGTTGTAATCTTCTAGGTATTACATAGGTCCATACTACCTTTGGAAATCAATAATGCCAATTCACATGATATAGAGAAATGATATTTTGTGAATATTGTCTAATTCATGAAAATTGACTTCAAATTATCCATTTTCTTGAGGTTGATATGGCGAAATTTTTTAATTTATAATCTCATATTCTTTTATCAATGAAAATATCACTTCTAAAGTGAGTTGAGATCCATTATAAACCACCATCTATCTTGGAACTCCATACCTTTTAAAAATATCTTCACAAATAAATTCTGCCACCTTGTTGTTATATGCATGTTTTGTTTCCCTAGCTTTCACCTACTTAGTCACGATTAATACAAACCAAAACATGCTTTTCATAATTAGAAGGTCAATCAATAATTTCTATAAAATTCAAATCCCACTTTTCAAAAGGTTCTATATTTAGTTGGGGATGAAGATGTATCTTGTTTGAGTGTGTTGGATGTCCCATGCATTAACACCAATCACAATTGTTGATGTAATCCTAAACATCTTGATATAACTTTGAATTTTGTGTATTCTCCTTTGTTATGTTGAAAATTTGAATTATTTTCTTCCCAGTCACACTTTGATTTTCTCTGTGTAGATCCACATCTTTGTTCTTATTATGCTTAAAAAATTACTTTTCCCCCTCCAATCTCCCATACATGACCATACATATTATGGTCTCTCCTCCGTTCTTTGAGTTTCAAATAGTTTTATTTTGTTAATCACTTTTATTATATTTTTGCATAAATCCACATCTTTATTCTCCTCTAATAATCCATACATGACCATGAATACTTTGCATAAAAATTGTTGTATGACATGTATGCTACATATTTGGCATGTGTGAAAGCATTTACCACCATGTGAATTATTTGCTTGCTTTATTTGGGCTGTGTGATCATCTCCAAAGTATGATGGGGGTGGACCTATGTGTTCCACATGGTCAGATGGTGTAGTAACTACCATTGTCAACTAAAGGATTTGGCATAAGAGTTGACATCTGTATGCACCCAAAAATGGTCGCCTAGACTTTGGGCCCCATTTATTTGATTTATCAATCCTAGATGAGTTTTATCAATAATCAATATTTTCAACATTATCAATTTCTTGATCAAATCCTAGTTTTGATCATATATTGGTTTTTTATCCTATGGGCTAACCATTTATCCTAAAGTCTTTATTTACTTAAAAGGAATATTTCCTCCCCTTTTAATAAATAAAAAGCCCCACATTTTCATCTTATCCTATGTTGCACAAATAAAGCATTATTCTTATTTTATAAAAAGGAGAAAATCACTTTTTGTCTCATATGGACATAAAGTCAACTCCTATTTTCTCATTGGAGGATACTTGTGCACATGGATTGCTCCTCTTTTAAGCTCCACCGCTGATTAAGACTTTTTCCTCTTAATCTCCATGGTCCATTTCACCTCATTTCTTATAAAAGGAGAGCTCTCTCCTTCATTTATATCCATCTCTTTCATGCTATTGTTATGCTGCAGGTTTTCTAGGTGCATTTGGAGATTTTGGAGATCATTGCTACATCAAGCTTTTCTTGGATTTCCTCATTGCTTCATAGTTTAGACTTCATTTCTTGCATTATCATAGCATCCATAGCTTCATTTCATAGCTTAGTTTCTCTTATGTAATAGATAATCTCACATAGTTTAATTAGGGGATTTGTAATCCATTGCTATTTCCTTTCATAGTTGCATTGTATTTTCATTTTGATAGATTAATCTTGCATATTCATATTAGTTTGCATTGCATTTTCATACCTTGATTCCATTTGGGGATATTGGCATTGTTGCCCTTGTCTTCATTGTGAATCTCTCATTGTATGGTTGATTAGAAAGGTCACAAGTTTGTAGCTCTAGCTGAGAGGAAATTCATCATAGTCCCTTGCAACTCCATGCATAGAGAGCTATGAGTCGCTTTGTGAGGCCTCATTGTTGAGCAACCTTTCATGTAATGATTCATAGAAGTATGGTCACTTTTGATCCATACAACATCAAGCTCTTTATTCTTCTTCCTTCATCATGCTATCTCCTTCATTGCAATTCTTTTATATTTATATAATTTAAGGAATTTTAATTAATGTCATGTTATGACACACACACACACACACACACACACACACACACACACACACACACACTCAATACCCTCATTATGAAGGGATTATAATCAAATGATAACCAAGAATGGCTATAATAGTTTACGTGTATCAGTTGGTGTCAAGCATGAATTACTTGTATACTTTCCTTTAAATTTTATATTGTATAATAGTTAAAATAAATGTAGTAATATTTTCATTTGGGCTTCAAATGAACTTAATATTGTCTTTTGTCATCTTGGAGGGTGTTTTAGCCCCCCCACAACATTGTCAAGTAGCTTCGTAAGGACTAGAGTCAATTTGAGTCAATACCAACCCATTTGGGGCACTTTGAAACCATATTGTATAGTCCTATAAGAGCATCCTCATGTCATATCTCTTGGTTCTTGTGTATTTTAGTTTAGAGATGGAGTTTGGGATGTTTTGGTTGTGCTTTTTTTTCCCTCTCCATCCTCTTATTTTGATTGTCAGTAGTGTCTAGTGATTTGGGGAGCAGTTTGTGTACTTTGTCCCCTTGTCCTTTTTAGCATTTTTGTGTTCCTTGGGTGTTTCCAAGGTTATTTTTCCACTATAATGCATTTGTGATGTTTGGGTGATTGTACCATACCTTTGGTTCTCTCACTAACCAAGACAAATATGTGTTTGGAGGATTATATCTAGCAATCAGAACACTATCACTTAGTTTTGACACTAGCATGCCCAAACTATGCCAATATTCTAAGAGGAATATAGATCTTTGTGCTAGTGTCCTCCAAAATGCATGCATCCTAGTTTGGAAACCAAGTCCACTAGGAGAACTATAGTCCTTATCTTGAGTTTGACGAGGTTATCAATGTATGAGATGAAGAGTTTGACCTTATTGAAGATTCCTAATAGGGATTGGAACATATATGGAACCTTTGAGGTGTCCTATTATGTCTTGAGTGACCTTGGATGGTGTCAGTGGTGATAGGATGTGTGTTCATGGTTTCTAGAGGTTGTTTGGCATACTAGAGCCTAAGAGAAGGTCTAGTTTTCCAAGTTGAGTCTTGTAACTCCTTAGAGGTGTTGTGTGTATCAAAAAACTTTTTATACCTTCCTTTTAGAGGGTGTTTTAGTATTATCCTTTTCTCGGTAGGTGTATCAAAGTTTAAATCTTCCTCTTGTGTGTAATTGAGATGATATAAGATGTTGTATTTCAATATTTTGTGGTAGTGATCTCATGTTTGTGCCATTAATAATTTGGATCTTGTTTGATAGCTTGTTGATGTGGATTGGAGGTTGAATATTCCCTCTTAGAATCTTTGTGTTTGGTATGGTTGTGTGTTTGTACATGTTGTTCTTTTGGTGTGTTTTTGTCATTGTTGTCATCAATAATAGTTTCAAACAAGACTATTCCATGCTACTTCAGCTTGTTTTATCAGGGTTTCCTTGGTGGGACATTACATGGCATATGTGTACTCAACTGCAATATCTAAATAAAATCTCTATAACCATATATCCTCATTACAAGTATGTGTCACACCCATGCAATTTTATTTTGTAGTGGAAAAGATGAATCTAAGCTATGACTTCCTAATATATGTTCACACTTCTCCACAAAAAATAAATGCATTACGTAGAGGCACCGTATTGCATAAATCACCAGCCTAATCCAAAACAATAAATGCCTATATGTAAATAAAATTTCCCATGCTATAAATACCATGAAAATAATAAGTTGCTAGAAGTCATTAACAAATATTTCATGACTCCAATGCTCTTTACCAATTCCAAACATAAAATTCACAATAATTCCCATTGTGTGGTCTTTTATAGACTAGAATACACATTGGGCTACTTATAACACTAGAATATGAAACATCAAACAAAGTCTCTAATTGATCTTCTAACTTGACACTAATCCTGATAACTTAGTATTGAAAAGTGACAAAATACTTCCTAGTAGTACAATATAATATAGGAAACATCTACAAAATATTTGTAATATACCAAATTCATTAGAGCCAAATATTTCTATAAACTTTATCCTTGATGATCTCATGCCTAGAATGTATTTTGTGACCCAAAAGTCTTTCATTTCAAAGACACTAGGAGAACTAACTCCTGGTGTCCTTAATCACCCCCTTATTATTTTTTATTGAATAACCCATCATTAGCTTATCAGATAATGATTAGAAACTAATCATCGATCTAATTTAAAATTAAAATAATGATCAATTTCATTCCTAAAAACCCAAGTTTCAATACAAAAGTGCTAGGTGGTGTGTCTACCCACTTTCTAGGGATGATTTTAACAAAGGGGCCTCTTTCACTATTAAAAACACCATAACAATTAACTATACTTACATAATCAGAGTGTTAGTATGGGGATTACATGTCATTTTTTTTTCATCTACCACATCATCTTGTATTTAATAAAAATGGGGGTGGGTAAAGGTTCATTTAGCATGAAGAGTTACATTATAACTTGAGGTATTCTTTAGTTAAAAATTCTCTAGATGAATATGCTACAAAAGGGTATGGTTAAGGCTAGAATAATGGTAATTTTATGGTTGGAATGGGATCAGAAAACTTTAGGATTCCTCACCAATTCTATTAATAGAGAAGTAGCACCATCACAATAGTAGCACCACCACCACCACCACCAACACCACCTTAGCAACAAATACCACTAGTTTTATAGGAAATAAAGGATTAGAGGAGGAATACTTCTCTAATAGATTGATTATTTAGGAAAGGAGGCCAATGTGGATTTTATCTAGCTAGAGAGTCATGCTCATGAGTTACTATTTTAATTTTCTTACATCTTTTTTTTTCTAGCAACTCATGGTTTGGATATATGTCTTTGACTAATTGATTTTCTACGTGTTAATGCATAATTGATGATGGTATTAATCATTAAGGAAATAATTTTGAATATTATTTTTTGGAGCTATGGAAGATAATAAAGGATATCCCCTAGAACTACCACTTTTATTGGGAGGTATATCTATTTCTTTACACTAGCTTAGCATAGTTCAAGGATGATAATGGCCCTATGAGTAGTAGAATTTAGTTTAAGATACAGTTGTAGAATTTAACTTGAGCATATAGAGATGAGGAAAAAAATATCATCATTTGGGGACAAGAAAAAAACTCCATCTCATAGATGTTAAGATGTTAGAATTAGTAAGACTACCCAATAATCAGGAACTTAAGGCTACTTATGGCTAACCTAGATAGGCTAATCTATATTCTCCTTGACACTTAGATTTTTGACTTATGGGGAGCTATTACTTAATAATTTATTGTGTATGTATTTGATTATTTATGGATTTATTTCTTTACCCATAATGATTGTGGTAAAACCTTATTTGACATTTTACTTCCAATTTATATGAGGATGATTTGTTTATTTTATGACTATACACATAAATGAAACTCAAGTAATATAATACACAACTAAAATAAACGTAGTTAAATTAATTATTTATTGTGGTAATATTTTCTATTTATCACCTTATGAGAGTAATATTTTTCTTAGTTGACGTATGCCACCACTTTTGCTTGCGAGTGTTCTCCCTAGGTTTTTGATTCTTCCTATGGGTTTCCTTCATCTGCCACCTCTAGGGTGTCTACTTCCTCTTCCCTTTTCAACTCAAGTGGCTCCTCATGAGTTGGGAATTTTTGGGAAAGGTTATGTTGCCGCTAGGGTTTGTGGAGGCTGTGGTGTAGTGGTGGGTTTTGGTCTTATGCAGATGTTGAAGTGTCAAAATGTTTACTATTCCATGTGCTATTTCTATTCAGATGGATGTGAATATGGAGGTGGAAATATATCATAATGTGTCTATTTTTTCCACTTATGCCTTGATCTATTGGTTCAGGGGCTTCTAGCCTAGCCTCCATGAGCTGTATGCTTGGGTATTTTTTTGGGGAAGCCTCTCCTTTTTGACACTATCCACATTTACTCTATGGATAGAGGCTTTTTTATTGAAAAAATTGGGAATATTGAGGATAGAAATAAAATTTTGTGTGATAATTTCTTTAGTTGGAAGGAACAATTTCCATTAATGATAAATCCTTGGCACTCTGATTTTAATCCTTCTTCTGAAATGTTTGATAAGACTCCTATTTGGGTTTGACTTCTTTATCTCCCCCTTCATCTATGGGTTGATTCTCTTTTTGAGGAAGTGAGTAATGCTCTTGAGGGTTTTCTGATGGTGGATGATAAATCCTTTGACATTTTTCATTCTGCCTTTTCCTGTTTGTTGGTTGATTTGGATTTTTCAAAGGGGCTTCCTACTAAAATATTAATCAATAATTCTAAGGGTGGTTTGGTTCAAACGTTGGACTATGAAGTGATTCCCTTAAGGTGTAGAATATGTTTTAAAACTGGTCATGTGATTGAGAATTGTGGATTAGAGAAGAATATTTTGTTAGCTTCAAGGTGGAAAGGTTCTTTGAATCAACATTACATAGTTGAGAAGAAATATCATAAACTTAGGAGCTTCTCTTAGGTGGTAGCATATGATAATGTGGTTTCTTCTCAGGTGGTTGAGTAGGATATGGCAGTTTCTTCTTAGGATGATCATGTTCTAGTGGGGTGGTTGCTGAGGCTGGTATGAAGACTCTTATCCCTCATATTGATCCTCCTAATGTGGGTGCGATTGGTCCTCTGGTGACTAATTCCTATGATAGTTCTGTGGCTATCAATTCTAGTAGAATCCATGGTTTTGATTTTCTTGATGGGAGTAAATGTGATGTTGCCTCTGAGATGGTGGGTGTTCTCTTAGTTGGAAATCTTTCTCTGGATGTTGGTGGATCTATGATGGTTTTGTTGGACTGCCATGACGTGTATGTAAAGGTTGAAGAGGGATGGATAACTGCTAAAGGTAAGAAAGATAAGACATCTACTCTCTCTTTTGACATGACTCTTCATTCCCACAAGAGAAGTGCTAAAGGTAAATCTTGATGGTTCCTAGTTGTGGTAGCTTGGGCTAGAGTTTTCTTTGGTCCTTTCTTTGATTTTTGGCTTCTTGCTGGCTTTTTGAGTAGCTTTTATTTTAGGTTGTGGGAGCTTGTTGGTAAAACCCATGTTGCGGTCTTGGTATGCTCTTTCTTGTTTTGGTGGGATTTCATGATATATCGTATGTAATATTTAGGTAAATAATTTTAGGTTCCGTCAAAACATATTTTTTCCTTAATAAAAAAAAGATTTCTAATTATTGTCTCAAAAGAATTTGTGGCCTAGGAAATAAGAAACATTAGAAATGAATGAAAAAAAATTCAATAGGAAAAATTGTTCCATATTGATTATGATAAGTGGAATCGATTACCTTTAGATTTAGTTTAAGTGGCCTAGATAAATAGATGACCAATAGATAAATCAATAGAAATAACAAGACATAACAAGAGGAATCCATCTACATTTTTTATGGATGATACAGGAATATTATTATAGTATTAAAGTTTTTTTTGTTATTTTTATTTTTGTTTATTTTTTCTATTCATAATTGTGACTCTTTAATCCTAAACCCATGTATTTAGGAAGATGCGAATTAAGTGAGTAATGATATATTGTGTCTCATATCATTGCAAATGATTAGATATGAGAGATCAACATCAAGGTCCAAGGATTGTAGGGGGAGTGGACAAAAATTGACTAGAAATAATAGGCTCCACATTTCTATACCCAGACAATTAGGAATACATGAGGGATAATCACCTAAGATTAGAAATAGAGAAACACCCTATGAAAAGATAAAAAGTTGACTAATTTTTTTAAAGATTATTTTATCAACTCAATTGGGATAAATCTTCAAGACTCTAACTTTTAATTTTTGTATATTTAGAGGATTTAGATTGTACACGTAGATGTTTGATAAGGGAAATTAAAAATTAATATGGGTATGGATCAAAATAAATCTATTTATCATCATGAATGTGGTCTTGAGATTTTTAGGAAAATGGAGTGATCTTGATGCAACAAGATTTTAGACTAGAAGTAGAATCACAGGGAGTAGATGAGACAATGACGATATTCTTTTTGATCCAATGTGCAAATGAATGGCTACAAATATTGAAATGAATAGGGATGGGAGGGGTCTAAAACTTTGTTTAGGAAAAAATTACCTTTAGTAACTATACCATCCTAAAATGTTAGCACCCATAATCGGATGCCCAGTTAGGAACCATTTTGGTGGTTTCAAGATTTCACGTTCATTATAATTGATCCAGCTAACTATCTCCCCCTGATATGGCATATCCCTATCTTATTGACTTCCCATTTAAATTATGGTTCTTTTTCCTAGGAACAAAACACTTGAGGTCTTTTTTTCCTTGAGGCTTGGTCCCAAATTTGAATCGAAGCCCCCTTGCAGTGTTTTGCTAGGAAATTAGATCCTGTGGTTAGCCTAACTTAATTTTGAATCCCAAAATGTGTGATGAGGTATAAAAACACCGTGTGTCTCTTCATTTTGGCATCCATGATTTGACATCTACACTTAAACATTTTGTTAATCAAGCGAATTCAAGATTTGAAGGCAAGAATCCAATATCTAGAATCTCTCCAAGCATCCAAGGTAATTTGAAGGCAATATTCTTCATTAAAGAAATATTCTCTCCCATCATGGACAAGTAGAGGAGTTCTTTGGAAAGCAAGAAGATCCTTAGTTGATTCTCATGCATTCTTTCATATCAAGTTTTCAATTAAACATAACATTGAATATCTAGGAGTGGAATTTATAGATCCATGCATTTGTGAAGGAATCCTTGATTCATTTCTAAATTCAAAGGTCAAAAAAGAAAAATTCAAATTTCTTCATGAATATGTGTGATATCAATATCTATTCATGAAGGTATTGGCAAGGTAGATCTAATATTTACCTTCATATTTACTTTCCTTTATGTAATCTTATTTCATTTTAAAGGTTGATTCCTATACATGGGTTTGAACAAGGAAAAAATCTTTCCACAACCTTTTCCTTATTTTTATGTGTGTAGGTATAGGTGGCATAACTATCAGGACCAAATTCAAAAAGTTCAAGATCTGCAAGACTATTAGTCAAAGTTTCAGGAAGAACTCTTGGGAACAAAATGCCCCAGGATTCTTTTTCTTGGGAAAAAAAATTCCCAAGGGTTTTTTATTCTTGTTAGAATACCTTCATATTAAGTTTATAGGCTAGTATAGTTTCTAAGTCACCTTTTCAAGTCACTGTAGCTTTCTGTCTATTTCTATCAGTCTATATTTTCTTGAAATTACTTGATTTTTCTTATTTAGTCATCTATCTTGCATTATTAGATCATTCCCCTAAATCTATTTCATTCTTAATCATTATTAGTGAAGGATCATTGCACTCACATAGTGCTTAAGACCTAATTGAGCCTATTGGGTCATCTTCCTTTTGATTGTGCAATAGAAACTAGTGGAAACGCCCCCTGCATACCAAATGCATCCCTTTTTCTTATGTACATTTTGGTAAACTTGATGCATGGAATTTTCATTTTGATTTTGGTGTTATATCCCCTTTATGAGCATTGAATCCTCACTTTTCATTTCATAATTAGATGTTTTATTCATTATATTGTATGTGCAATTCAATTAATGTGGCCCAAGTTTAGTGAATGTTTGCATATCCCTTTCAAATTTCATATTTGTAATTGTTAGATTAGATTTTCTTTCTTCTCTTATGCATGAGTTTTATAACATTGAGTCCTACCTATATAATTATCATTAGGAGAAGCCATAAAATTATGGATTCCTTTGATCCTGAGTCCTCTTTATTTCATAGAAATAATGATGAGACACATATGAATACTAATGACATTCCTACTATGGTTGAGAACCATTCTTGAAACTCTTCCCATGATGAAGAGGAGTCTTTAGGAGTTCCTCCTACCCAAGTGAAAAGGAATTCCCATGACTTTGAAAATTTTGAATAATGATTATGTTAATAAAATTATAATATGGAAGCCATTTCCTTACATTAAGGTTTGAGGAAGTTTATTCATAATGAAGAGCATGATATTAAATTCTTAAGAACTATTTCCCATCTTGTTGATAGTAATGTTAAACTTCTTAAGGATTGTTCTCAAGATCTAGGTTCAACTTAAACTCTCATTAGTGTTGAGACATATATTCTCATTCCTACCTCTTTACCTAGTGTTTCTACTTATGCTCCACCTCTCACGACTACATCTATTTCAAACACCAATCCTATCCATGTTAGTCTTGGAAGAATTCCTAATACTATTGTTCTTCCTCCTTCAAGTTTTCCATGTGTTTCACAACCTTCAACTATTCCTACCCACAACAATGTTCTATTATCCTATTTCAATGTCTCTTCCATTTTCCATATTGGTCTGGAAACATTTCATATATGTATCACTAGTAAATTTTGCCCTAAATTTCGATGAGAAAAGGTCAAATTGTCTACAACAATTGGTCGAATAGGTGACTAAAACTATCGTCAATATTTTTTCATCGAATTGTCTACGTGGTGATTAATCGTTGAAATTTTGACTAGACTAGTGGTTGAATTATCCACTACAGCAATCCCTTGGAAGTGGAAGAATAAAACCACCACCTTAGCTGGGTCAATTGGTGTGAAGGTCAAAATTGAGATGTTCACTAGGAAATTTTAGTGTCAAACTATCCACGGTGGTTCGTGGAAAAGACCGTCGAATGCATAGCATTCTGGTAAAAAATAGAGTCGAACTATCCATGGTTGTTCATGGAAAAGACCGTCGAATGCATAGCATTCTGGTCGAAAATAGAGTCAAACTATCCATGGTTGTTCATGGAAAAGACCTTCGAATGCATAGCATTTTGGTAAAAAATAATAGTGTTTAAAGGTTGAAATTGAGACCAATCCAAAATGTTGTTTAAAAAAAAATTGTGGTGCACCATTTCAATATATTCCTAGTTTTAGTTGAATATATTGGTTGTCTATAATTAGCATTGTAGTGTCAAATGCAACATGAATTCATAACATGTGTGGGATTTATGGTAACTAAAATATAGCATAAATTACAGTCCAATGAGATGAGATCAAGAGATAAAAATATTAGGGCTTCTTCTATTATAGATATTCAAGTTAAATCCTCAGAAGAAATGACAAAGTGTTGAAATTGGGAAAGATAACACATCCAACTCTCTAGGTATGACATACCCAAACAAACTTGGACTACTACAAATCCCAATTGAATTCACTAGAAGAGACACCTATCGGTCATGGTATTTAAGCTGGTCATGATGCAAGAGGAACTAACTAATCAAAAAATAAATTTTACTCAAGTAGATTGGTAAAGGATATGCACAGATCATAAGGAAAGAAACATCATATAAAATATTCATCACACATTGTGGTGAAGTGCAAGACATATCTGCATGAGGACCAACATTGTGAAATAAAGTGGATAAACAACTAGAATCCTCACTTACAAACTAGAATATGCACATAAGTCCTTAAGGTGCCTCCATGAACTGAAAATAGTAAGTTAGAAACAAGAGGAAACACAGATACCAGAAGTAGAGACAACCAAGGTCCTATTTCAGTTGTGATCAACTAAGTCATGGAACTATAGGATGCAACATAAGATAGGATAGTAGAGTGAGAGCAACAAAGTCAATTCCACTAACAACACCTCTTCTCTGTCTCAAGACAATACAAAACATTCATGGGCTAATGTTAAAAGCTAATTAAGTACTACACTCTCAAACCAAACATTAAATCCTTTAGATTCACCAAATAATTCTAATGAGTAATATCACAGACCTAATTAAAGGAAACTAAACAAAAACCACTGCTTAAGCTGTAACTTGAAAGCACTCTAATACTCCAAATTACTCAAAAGAAGACCATCATGTTAACTATACAACTAGTATTTTCTACCTATTTTGTAATCAATGCATCCATAACATGAGTAACTTAAACCTCATCATTCCTGTCAACCAACCTTGGCTACCAAAAAGTTACCACTAGCAACACTAACTCCAACATCATGCCAATGATCATTGTCACCATGATGATGAAGACTTGGTATTGGTGGCCCAGGAGAAAGTTTGGCTTCTATAGAAAAATGGATTGTCCCAGCTGCCTCCATAGCTGCTTCCAATGATTCAGTGTCTGTAATCCAATATTGCCCAACATATTTGGCCATGTTTCCTACAAAATTAAATATTTATGTTAACCTAAAATGTTCCAAGACATTGTGGGCAATTCCCAGTGTTAGCTTTAGTTTGTCAGAAATGTTGTTAAAATCTCAATGATGAATCACTGCTTTCATCATCTTATATTATCCTATAAAGTTCTGACATCTAGATGATAGCCATGGCAACACATATGCAATACCTCATAGAATAATAAATATTTTTCATTAGGTTTAAAAGTGTGACCTCATAGAATTCATTATCACTCAGCATTTAGCAACATATCAGGTCATACTTCTAGTTGACATCTTTAAGACAAATGACAATCAGGATCAAATAGCTAAAAAATATATAATAGTATTACTACGAAATATTTTTGACACAAGGAAAACTAAAATATATCATCATAATTGTGAAAAAATGGATATGAACAACTTCCCATCTACAATGTGAGACCTTTTTATTTGGAGGCCAACAAGAAATATGTAATTACCAAGCCATTCTTGAAATAATGGAAATAGATTTCATGTTCACATAGATCCCAGGTCATATCTCAAAAGCCCCTCCTATTAATAAATACCCCACAATATGCTTTGAAGTATACAAAAGACAATACATATCAAAATGTCTAAATGCACGTAAAACAATTGAATGGAAACTGAATAAATAACTAGAAAATGCCAGCTGAAGCATGTAGAAATACCCTAGTTCACTTCCAAAATTATAAATCATATAAATAGATGTTCCTAGTTTCTTGTCTAAATGCAAGAGAGCTCTTAAGCTTTACTCCTGCTGATCCTCATTTCAGGATTCACCTTATAAATTGATTGCCTTCTTTGCTATTTGAACTCTATAATTGTTGAATCTATGTTTCCTAGGTTACAAAGAAAGATCTATCAACCCTTGCTTATGTAGGCTCACTGTTCCATTTATAAGGAAGTTGGCTTTCTCATTTCCTTATATAAGTGTGTCAAGGTAAGTCTCTTTAAAGTTTTACAAATTTGGGAAGTGTCCCATTCCTCTATCCAATTGCTTCCACTGTCACTACGTAGAGCTTGAATTGACATTTTTGAAACACCTTTAGTTGTTGTCCTTTGGGCTCTGCTATTGCACCCTAAATATTCACCTTGATTCCTAATAGAAGAGCATGCACTACTAAATTATCGCAATGGTTAAACACATGTCAAAGCAATATGAAAGATGGTGTCATAATTTAGAAGCAACCCCGCTCCACCTTTAGATCAGCACCGAATCTATAAACAACAAGAAGGATCTACTGACATGGATGGTTATAAAATCTATGCATTGGATAGGACTTGATAGAGGGGGTTGAGGATGTGGTGCAAGAGCACCAAGGTCACAAGAAGGAGGTAGGATGAGCCATAGGGACACTGATGGATCCCGGGGAGGAGTGGAAGACAAATGGCCTTCAAAGGTCATCAAGACATGTAATAAGGCCTATCATGGTCTTGAAATGGTATTTTGATCACATGTTGATCATATTGTAATCAAAGCTTTAATGTAAGCCTTAATGGCATTATGAAGTCTCAAAAGTACCTAGGGGTCACTAGGAATGGACTAAGGGTTGATCCTAGGTTAGGTGTTAATGAAATTGACCTATAAGGGTCTTAATAGTTGTAATAAGGCCAATAGAACCTCTAGATGATGCTAAAAGCACTAAAAGTGCAAGATTTTGTAGATTGCCTCTAATGGCAAAAATGGCCTAAAATGGGCTTAATGGGGTTAGTTGGGTTAGTAAAGGTTATAGGATGATAAAGGTTATCATTAAAACCTTTAGAAGTCTTTAGTTTTGGCATTATATGTTTAGGTTGTCAAGTTGACAACTTTGTTGTCAACTTGACAACAAATCTCTAAGTATTTCATGTTGTGAACAGTCAGTTTTGACTATTGCAGATAGTTACAAATAGTTAAGAGGTTGTTGTCAGGTTTGAGGGAGAAGATGGAGTCTATTTAGAGGTTATTCCACATGATTAGAGGGGAGAGATCATATTGAATATGAAAAGGCATGAAGTGAAAGGTTTTTGGAATGAATAAAATTTAATTCTCTGCAAATTAGTAACTCACTGTCCCGTGGACAGTCAAGAGACCAATGTGTTGTTCTGAGAGTGATCTCTGCTTTGTGTGGATGTAAAACATTTATTTTTTGGGGATTTTACTTGTTATTATTTCCATTACATTGTTTTTCCCTGAGAACACCAAGAAACTATCTAGTGTAGTGATAAAGATTGGCTCCTTAAGGGTACAGTCAGCGACCTGTTTTGAAGACCTTAACTATGTAAGGGCACTCCCATCCTTGTGATCTCTATGACTTGGATGGGAGATGTATAATTATATTATATGTACATTATGGAAGTTTGATGCAGGGTGGAGTGCAAAGTGAAAGAACAGTGAGTGACTGGTGAACACACAGTGAAGGTGCACTTGGAAAGCACCAAATGGTGGACAGGAGTGATCTGATGGCTGGAGTAAGAATGTGATGGTGGAATATGTCTAGGGGGATGTATTGGAGAGTATTTGAACCATATTTGTACTTGTGTGTTTCTGGGAAGGGCATTTGCCACAAAGCCCTAGATTTATGATCCTAGGAACAAGGGTTTAATGGTTTGGGAGTTGGGTGAGTAGTGTGACCAAGAAAAGTAGAAAATTGGTGGTTTGGAAACCTAATATAAGATTGTTTAAGGTCATAGAGTCTTGGAGAGTAGTGGAGTATAGGGTTGCTTTGATAAAGGGGGCTAATTAGGCCTAGGAAAGAGAGCAAGTAGTAGTAGAAAGGTTCACCAGTCAAGGAATGAAGTCTTGGGGTTGAGATGGGTTTTGTAACTCCCAAAAGGGTACTTGGAAAGATAATTACTTTACCAGGTTGTTTGGAAACATTTCATTGAATCGACATTATTATTCTGTCGCTATCAGATTTTAGATTGTGTTTGGGCTCATTTATCCTTCCATTGCCGAGCTCTGCATCAGGATGGAGGTAGGTTCCTATGGAGGGTGTTTGAGGATAGAGGAAGGTTTCTGACCAATTATGAAATTCTTAATATTGTTGCATTCTCCCTCAAGAAGGTTCATACCTTAGTCTTTGACCTTTCTAAGCATCATTACTATAGTTTCCCTGACAATACGTAGTGCATTGTTATATACTGCACAAATATGCTCACTACACACGTATAGTGAAACATGTGTCTAATTTATGGTCAAGTTCTATTGAGCTTGTAAATGTGATTTCAAAAGCACATTCCCGTGTACAGAACTAGCATGTCCACAAAACATGAATGAGAACAAGGTGAAAATCCAAAGCCCATTGGTTGGGATTTCCAAAGAGAGAAGGCATGAGATGATTGAGGATTGTAGTCTTCTAACAATGTAAATTTCACTTTGAAAACTAATATAAATGCTTTAGTTCTTTTCTTGTCAAGAAAAATGATCTCATTTTGCTCTCCTAAATTATGGTATGAGTTTTTTGATATTAATGAAAAGGTGCCATCTTCTCTCAATTTTTGGTACGAGGGTATCAGGGCACATAATAAAAGCCTATGAGATTTAGTTCCTTCACGATAGGTCAGAATTGAGTGGGCTTTGATATCATGTTAAAATTTATAGAGATAATAGCAGTACAAAGATAAGACGCATACAAATAAAACTATCTATATATTTTATTGAAGAAGATTACATGCTACATGTAGTCTTTAAAGGGCACAATTTCTTCAAACCTGGATCTGAACTTGACAGCTAACTTAAACTAATTAGCTACCTAATAAAATCCAACTCTAACAAACTATGAAAACTGAAACTAACACTGCCAGCAACATGTTTAAGATTCAATTTATACATGCAATGACTTATGATTGACTGTGACATAATGGAGACTTACTACAACATATTTTTCTTTCTAAACTTTGTTGGCAATAATCAACTCGTAGGAGAATGTGATCGCCATTTTTTTAATTTCTCTTGTCCAAATATGAAATTTCTAGATGACATTTTTAATGTTATTTCTACGTTCATGTTTTGTTTTGAACATATATGAAATTCAGTATTCCATTTTTGTGTATCTACAGACTATTAGAACTATTTAGGATGTTCCATCCTTGGAAAGCAGGAGCAATGAAATCATATTTAAAGATGTGTCTTCAAATTACCCTTGACGAAAAACATTGCTCATGAAATAGTTATTTGTAAGAGTCTAGAATAGGTTATTAAGTCTTTAAGAAAGGGCTTATTGTTTAAAATATTCAAATGAAGTCATTTGGTTATTTGAATTTTCAAATATTTAAGTAAACAACGACTAGTTTAGGGCTTTAGCAGGAAGTTTGAGTTGGTTACTATTTTAAAGATCAAATCATTCAACTAACCGATGAAAGGTGGTTGAAGTAGTTTTAAGAAGTTCTGTTATTCGTTAAGGAGTCTTATTTAGGGAGTCTCTGTCACGGGACAGAGGGCAGATTTTTGTGTAAAGACTAGAGAATACACAACAATAAAACCCTCTATTTTTGTGAGTCTATTCATTCTCGAGAATCTCAATTTGATTTTTTTTGATGTGTCAATGAATTAACAAGGTTGTTCATTCAATATCATCATTTGGAATGTGTTTATTATTGCATTGAACTTGCTGTCGCGCCTGTTGTTTTGAACAACGTTCTTTTATCTTAACTCTCTGTGCAGTAGGTTTAGAAATAATGTTTAGAGTCATTCCATGAATACATAGGCCTAATTAATGGAATGACCATTTGTTAATTTGTATTATTATGCTTCTAATTTTGCACATGTAGAATCGGGTGGAACAAGTGTGATCACAATGCGGAATATGGTGGAAAAATAGTGTAACAGATGCCAAGTATAGCAGTGGGAAATCTAACCAAACAAAGGATGTATTTTGGGTTTGAGAACATTATATGATGCTCACTTGATGGTGAATCCATCTTCAATTTATTGTAGGAGTGTGTAGAACTGGAAGCTTGAGGAAGCCCTAGATAACAGGGGTTTGAAGGCATAAATTGTGGGTTTTGGTGTTGCAGAGCCCTTGAGGCTAAACCCTTTTAGATTTGATCCATTTATGACATAAACAAGCACTATCTAGGATTTGGGACTGTTAGGAGACCATTGTGTAGTACTTCCTTTGTTAAACCAGTGAATTTCAATGCATTGAATCAAGTTAATAGTGCTGAATAGGGGTGTTTGTCCAAAACAATAGTGTAAAAGCTTCTGATATATTAATGAACTCAGAAAAGGGTATCCCTAAATGTCATCACATTGTCTAGTGTTTTGAAGAAAGGTAGAGTTATTCATGTTCCAAGTTTGCTGCAGGATTGGTTGTCAACCTGTTAGATTTTTGAGTCCAATTTGAGAAAGCTTTGTGAAATAGGAGTATGGAATTGAGATAGAGTCCTAAAAGCCTTTGAATCCAAGTATTAGGGAGTCTATAAGATCACAATCATCATTCAAGAGTGTTGTAGAAGGCTTTAGCAAGTTAGATCATTGTAGCATTTGTGGTTGATTGATAGTGCCTAAAACCTTGAAATTATCAACTTTCATTGTGTTTTGAATACCACCACCCTTCCCTCTGCATCATTTAGGAACATCATTGATGAGTCATTCATTTCACAACCCACTCATAAATTTTAATTTTTAAAGGTAAGAATTGGGGAACATAGAATTGTGTGAAATTTAATGTTGATTTGAGGCATATATTATTAATTTTTTTGGTAAGTTAGTTCAAACATTAGGTTTTTGGTATTATTCAAATAAAAAGATATATTGATAGCAATGTAAGTGTTTATTGTTATACATATTCAAACATATACTCAGACATTTATATATGATAACAATAGCTTATTATTTTATGTTAAATTGGTTTGAGTGTGTTGTCCTTCAAGCACAAGTACTTGGCCTCAGGTCAATAGCATCAAAGCACCTCGTTATTGTCTATCAAATCCTAGTGGTATTGGAGTTGCTCATCTAAATTCTTCTTCAAATTTTGCATGTCTACTCACACAAGGTCCACATGGAGAAAGTAAGCTCTAGAAGTTCATGAACCTTGATCTTACTTATCTCCATAATCTCAATAGAAGATGGTAGACAAATCGATAGCAAAGATGCAGCAACAAAGGGATGATTTGGAGAAACATTATGAATGGATATAGGCTATAATCATGAATCCAGATTAGAATATCACATAATATCATATAAACAACAAAAACACCATAAACTTGTAATCATAGCATCATGATCATACCATCGTATCATCATATGCTTCAAGTTCAACATCAAAATAATAAAATGTCAAATGATAAATCATAACATCAAGTTCAAGTAAAGGAAATAGAGCCTGTATAACCATATTTGTTTTTCATACCCTTTTTGCAAGGAACTCAAAAATTATTCAAATTAAACAAGTATGAACTGTAAGAGACTAAGAAAGAAGGCAAAGGTGTTACCTCACTAGGATGATAGTAATAATGAGACAAAGAACCATGAAGACTAAATCCAAGGAGACCAGATCTGAACATCTGGGTTCGTTCAAATTCAAAAATTGGTTTGCCTTCATAGCATTGTCAAGTCAACAACGTGAGCATTATTTTGTGTCTAAAGTGTCAACAATGTTTTTAAATGTAGAATGAAATGGTTGTAAGTATGCATTTCTACTACATGCAAATGATTTTGAGATACAGACCTGTGCAATCCAATCTCCCAAGGAATAGACAACACCACTTATCACCATCTTTGCCAAAATAGGATTTGTCATAAAGCAATGTTCGAATAGTTACTAAAATGGTCATAAATTATGTTCTTATAGTAAAAGAATACTTTGACTTAAGAAAAAAACTACACAATATTAAAACATGACATTGTGCTTTAAAAACTAAAAAGGTGCTTGTAACGAAGAACTTCATTTCGACTTGCTAATTGGTTGTCACTATTAACTCTAAGCTTATCTTTAAAGTTTGAGCTTCACTTGGTTTCAAGAATAGTTTAATATTCTCTACTAAACAAGGCCAACCATGTGAAGGTGGAAGCTCATTTGGCCCTTCCCCCCCCCCCTAACATCACTCTAAATTTCCCATTAACATTTAATAACATTGATTCATTCATCCATTTTTGAAATATAACATTCAATCATTATAATCACATGATAACATTCATTAACACACAACATTCATGAATAATTCATTAACACAAAATTCATTAACACACAACATTCATGAATAATTCATTAACACACAAAATTCATGAAGAATTCATTAACACATCATTCATCAACATTACTAGTACAAAATTACATGCATTAAGACAACGTTCTTTCATTAGCAAAAAATGTTAATTACAATCATTTCTTTTTGGGTTTCTTGCTATTTTTTTTACTCATGTAATTTCTAAGAGGAAGATCAATGTCCTCATCATTCCCCTCCTCTACTAGTTCTAATTCCAATGCATGTCTCCTCCTCATCTGTTCAGGAACACGAGGCCACTGCGCCAAAGGGGGGTCTGCTGCAATAACAACTACTTCATGAGTTAAATTCACACCATTTTATATTAGTGAATTACGAGTATTTATTTAAGTAAAAGAACTATAAATCAAAAAATTAATTTAAAAGAACAAAACATAGATTTTCTTTACCTGAATGTGCCACATGATCTACATGGTGATTATTCTGAACATCCTCCGACACTCATTCAGCACGACATGATTCTGTATCCTCTAAAATATACACAAAAAGGTTACACCAAGTTCAATTTAAGATGTTAAATTGTATTAATAATTACATAATTAGTTTTAAATAGAAAATGAGCACCTCCATGGATAGTACAATGCACATCAAGGGCTTCATGATGCAGCGTATGATCTATGTCATGATTAAGAGGCTGCATTGCAATGTCATGCACATTATTATCAAATAGATTGTTGCTCAAGTATTCAATTTCTAATATATTTTTTGGCATATTTACCTGTGCACATGATGCAGGAGACTCTTCGGTTGGGCCAGTGGAAGCTTTCCGTAGGTGTTTAGCCACGGCTTCATAGCCTTCCTTGAAGGCAATTTTTTTGTGTTCTTCCATGGCCTCTAAATTAAAATCAGAGCCCTGCATTTTTTTATTAATTAACAAAATTATTTGCATTTTATAAATAATTTTTCTCTGCAATTCATTTACTGCTACTTATAATTCATGCTTTAATTTTTGAATATCCACCAGAGCCAAGTCTGTGCTGCCCAATCTTTTCCAGCCTGGCCTTTGTTGCCTTTGATGTGTCCTGCAACCTATAAAAAGTTTGAAATATGTTAGATGATATAGATATAAAGATCACTAATTAGTGCATTATTACATTAATGTACTAGTAGTTAATACTATTGCATACCTTCTCACATTTGCTAGTGTAATTCCTCTTTGAGCATCCCCTTTCTCCTTTGCATCCAAAATGAACTCATTCCAATCCCTCACTGGAATAAAAGGAGGACGCTCATACTTTGGGTTCTAGATGAGACTCTTTCTATATGAGTCCCTCACAATCTTAAGATGTTTGCAAGCTCTTTCTAACACCATCTTCTGATAAAAAATATTATTACCAAACTCATGCTCTAAATCTTTAATGAGCTGATCTTTTAATTTTTTTTCTTGCAAGTTCCACCTTTTAAGAAAAAACACAAAATTGTTAGATATAGCTAGTAAAAGAAAAGACCCGAATGAAAGGAAAAATGTTGTACCAATTAATAATATGAAAAAAAATAGTGGGATAAAGTTAGTTCACTTATGATGTTCCACCTTGTACGTATGGTGGGCCCGAATATTTGTAGTGCAAGGTCATAAAGCTTCTTATAAAATGAATCATTTCCTGCAAAAAATGTCATGGGATAATCAATCCAAAGCTTGTTATGAATAGGTAAATGCATATTACAATATAAAAAATAATTATTTAAATTACCTAGAAGCTTAGGACATTTTAAAGGCATCGATTCATCATTGTCAATCAACAATGACGTCTGCATAACTCCCGTGCTAGAAACACAGGTAGCTCCAGGAAATGATGATGAATTATCACCAATACATGTACTCTGATCTATATCTGGCATACCAGACGGTGCCACTGGTGTATCTCCTACTCCAAAAAAATAATCCACTATGTGATGCACCCAAGATTAAAGTACAAATTATCAACTCATAATTAACACAAAACCAGATATAACAAAACAAGGATTTACCAGCTGGAATAGATCGTGAAGGCATCGATGTTTGCATGCCCCTTGTTGCCGAAATTGCACTCGAAAATCTTGAATGGACATCCGTCGACCTCCTAGGAGGAGTCTCCTGTACTTGATGACCTGAACAATACATTGTTAGCAAAGACATCTTGAAATAATAAAAGTAAGAGTTAACTTAAGAAGTTTTTGAATGTTCCAAATAAAAAATTCCTTGTAACTTATCAACTAAAGGATTATTTTACTAGTGCGGGCCGAAGCTCTGCTAGTACCGACCTCACCGCATTATCCTTGACCAGGTTCTAGATCAGTTGCCAAAAAATCCTGTAACAAGAACACATATTACATATTTTACTTCACAACATAAAAGAGTATAAAATATAAACCTTTATTGAACTTTTGTTATAACTAAAGATTCATTACTACTTACTTCATAACAAAGTGCTTGCACTCTCAAATCAGATAGCCTCTTCATTGTCTCCTCAGTTGGAATATTTGCTTCATCCAAAATTCTCATTATTTCTAAATTGATTTTTTTAATTTTTTTCTTCAACATAATTGTTACATTGGGCATTTCCACAATATCATCATCAGAAGGGGTAGCTATTGCCTTTGTACTTACTGTAGGTGCTTTTCCCCTATCTTGAACATCAAATTGTGATAGAAATATCAATAAAACTATTATAAAAACTCCAAAACCGTAAATAAAATAACGTAATAATATAACATTTTCCAACTATCTAATTTGTACAATTTCAATAAGGTTTACCCTTGTTGAAGAGTGGGTGGAAGGAGCATCCTCGTGGCCTCTATCATGTGTGGGATCCATATCGTCCTGTGACAAAGATTAAACATAAAAACTTTAGCGAACTGAAAGCAATAGACTTAGCAAAAAAAAAAATATTAATAAAATGGTATATAGTACTTACCACCCTCAAGATAGTAACTTTGTTTGTATCTATGTGATTTAAATGGTAATATATTAGCAGTTCTTCCCCTACACTTATTAATTTTATCGCACATACAAAAACTTGATTCCCTTCACGCGCCTCAAATATGCAATTGGGTTGCTTATTAGTTGAGGAAGGTCGCGTACTATTTATAAAACCCATAATATTACTTGTTGCTTTTGGTCTCCCATCAATGTACATTGCAAATCTTTTACTTTGATCATTTTCTTTCCATTGTATATAATTAGCTGATAGTGCATACCGACGCATACTTTTTTTATATTGAACAATCCGCATCCAATCATTGTAATTGTAACATGGACCGACATACTTGAACAATTCAACAACTTTTTTGTAACATACCTTTATCCCATCAATGGAAAATAGGCCCAAACCATGTAATGAAGATGGAGCAATGCGATATATCCTCTCATTAAAACAAAAATCAATGTTAATTAGAGGTAGCTCATTGGGTACCCATTCTTTCTCAATGTGTGTGTATCGAAAGGGCACCTTGATGTCACCTTTGGTCTCATCATCATAAGAACATGACCCCCCATCAGCAAGGAAAAATTGCATGCATTTATTGAATTTTTTTCTAATCTTTTGACCTCTAGTTGATCTCCCTATTTTAGCCATACTACATGTAGAACTTTCATCTACCATTCCCTCATTTCCCTCATTCGATGTAGATAGATCTGACAAGTACCTATTTGGTGGATTCTGTAATCCATCAAATGAGATATTGTCACATCCCCACTTCAAATGAAAATTTGATAATATTTAAATAATATATATAGAATAATCAAGTCGTGACCCATATGTACAGCTC
Source organism: Chamaecyparis obtusa (assembly GCA_027943335.1). Taxonomy (NCBI): domain Eukaryota; kingdom Viridiplantae; phylum Streptophyta; class Pinopsida; order Cupressales; family Cupressaceae; genus Chamaecyparis; species Chamaecyparis obtusa. Next base: position 887,664 of record BSBK01002060.1, on the reverse strand, counting down.
TTCTTTGTCTATACGTGAGAGATATAAAATGTACTAAGTTGAAAGTGATTATATAATTATATTTCTATACAGCTCTTCTTTGTCTATATATACATTATATGATTATATAATATGTCTATTAATAACATACGTGCTTAGTGATAAACAAGAAGAATATAAGAAAATTATGTCTATTTATTGACTTATACCTGCTGATCCATGTCACTGTGCATGATCCATGCCAAAGGGGTCAAATTTCCTGCATATGTTAATCATTTATCTTGAGTTAGCTAAAAATTACATGATATGTATGCTACAAATAACTTAGAAGGCAACATGAACAATATGAAACATCATAAACATGAACAAATTTACCTTATATATGGAATCCAAGATCATCAACAGAAGGGGTGATGATGTCTGTAGTCAATTGCTTGTTTGCAAAAAGGGTGATAATCAAACACATTATAAACATTGGTAATTATAAATCACATATGTTGTAATCATTAGAATTGAACACAATAAATATGTAATCATTACAATTGAAAGCAATAAATCATGTCAATCATTACATTGATCATTTCAATTATGTCATTGATCTTCTTCTTCTTCATCATCATCATCATCATCATCATCATCGCCATCGCCATCATCACCATCATCATCGCCATCATCACCATCACCATCATCACCATCGCCATCATCACCATCAGCATCAGCATCATCATCATCATCACCATCATCATCATCATCATCATCATCATCATCATCATCACCATCATCATCATCATCATCATCATCACCATCATCTTGATCTTCATCATTTGCTTCTTCATCATCTTCAATATCTTCTTCTTCCATAACATTATACTTAATCGGCCTTCCTCTTGGATCATGTCTAACAACAAATGACCAACCCTGTTTATGTGGAACCTCTGAGTAAAACACTTGCTCACATTGGCTTGGAAGAACATAGGGCTCATCTCCAACTGGCTGAAATGACCTTGTATTAATCATTGTAAATCCATTATCATGTTGAATAACAATTCTATCTAGATCATTTTGATTTAGTCGTAACCTGTACCATTTGATGACGAATAGAACTATTTTGAAGGAGTTAAAGTCGCACTCAATTTTATCATCCAAGATGCCATAGTATTGATTTTGAGATTGCTGAGGATGTATGTCATTTCTAGATGATATATTGGTGACCTCAAAAACTGCAGTTATCCCAGAATCACAAGTTTTTTTTGTGTCATCCAACTTTTTTATGTGAAATTTATTGCCATGATAGTACATAGCTTTGTGGTGCTTGACCTGCAATTTTTCAAGCGTGTGTAAATTATTTGTATTGTGAGTTGATACGAAACATACGTTGAGTCATGATCATTAATAAATTTGTACGTACCTCTCCACCTCTTAAATCATGTGCTAGATCAATTACCATTGGCGTAATATTAGAATCTCCATTACGATGAGCTTCTCTAACCAATGAAGCAACACCTTCCCATGTTAATGAGCAACCATTTTGTTGACATCGTTCAATCCATACAGTCATCCAATTAAGATTGTTCACAATATACAAATGTATTGCATCCCACTCTCGACCAACTGTATCAAAAAAAATACACCAATTATAAATAACTTATATTGAAGATTTATAAGAATTAATTAACTACAATAACATCTTAGATTTCCCTCTCACTTTCCTCAATCTACCTTTTCCCATCAAGTACTCCCCTTCGAATTTGTTAATAAAGTTGGGATCTCAAATACGATCTACCTAGATCTTTGCTGCAAACTTAGGAAGATATTCACTAATGTACACCATGGTCTGGTATACCATATATCCCTCCACCATAGAACCCTCGGGATGTGCTTTCTATCGAACCAAGCCTTTCAAAAATTTCAAGTGCCTCTCAACCATCCACATTGACCTAGTTGGTATAGGTCCACACAATTTAATCTCCTCAACTTGATGTATGAGGTAGTGTTCTTGTGCATTGAAAAAAGTTGAAGGTAGACACTTTTGCATTTCACACATAAGAAGAGAAATTTTTCTCTTCCAATATTTTATATCTTCTTTATTGATTTTTTTAGATGACAACCACCTCATGTATTTTCCAAGATCATATATAACTTGTTTGACACTGTTGGTGAAGTGGTGTGGGAGAGATAGAGGCAGAACATACTGCAATATTTGTAAAATGATTCTGTCAATATTTTATAAAAGAATGCAATGAAAACTACATGCAGTATACAAATATATAGTGAATACAAAATAACATGAATTACCTTAATAAATGTATGCCAATCGTGTGTTTTCATCCCTGGCCCAAATTCACTTTTCTTTGATATGAGATCATTTATGTTCGCAACAAATCTTGTGGGAAATCATATTTTTTTTATGACTTCTTTTATAGCATTGCTCTGCTGCTCTGACAATAACCAACTAAGGGCACTTGTATCAATATGGTCTCCATTTATATTTGATCAAATGCCATTTTTTATTGCATGGTTGGATTCTTCAATGTCACTACAAATTTTGACAATTTGGTCTTTGTCACGCCTTCCATCCAAGATTTTCTATAATGTCTCTGTTATATTCTTTCCAATATGCATAGGATCAAACAAATGCACAATTGGGAGTTTCTCGTAGTACAACAACCTAGTAAATTGTGTAGGATAACTTTTTAATCCTTTTGGAAGTTGGTCATTAATGCCTTGACGACCTTCACAAGCATCAATTACATCATCAGTAAACAAAACATAATATCAAAATATAAATTTGAAACAAAAACCATCAGATGGAATGACATTACCTTGATGATTTATTTTATTGTATGCTGACTTCCATAGGTGAGGTGTCATTCTCCGTGGCTTTGATGTAGTCTCTTCTTTCCCATTGAAAAGATGTTTTTTGGTAATTTGGTACTTATGATTTCTGTGGAGAAAGTGTCTATTCTCATCGAACACCTGCTTTCTTAAAATTTTTGAATGATGAGATTTCATCTTTGGACCACAAACTAGACATGCAAATTTTCCCTTTGTCTGAAGACCTACAAGATTGTGTATAATTGGATTAAATGTGTTAACTTTGTGTTGGAACTATAACATACCACAAAAATGTGTTAGCCCAGGGGCATCATGTATTGTCCATACAAGCATTGCATGAAATTGAAATTGTCTTTGTCCTATTGGTCTAGAGATGTCATACATAGTAACCCCATTCTATAACACCATCAACTTGTCAATAAGGGGCTCAATATATATATTGATATCTTTAACTTGGTACTTACCTAGTTGAATGAACAAAAACATTACATAATTATTATGACCATTTTGATGGATTATTAATAATAAATTAATTTAGATGACCATTAAATCAAAAAATACCTGGAATAATTAGGGCCAACATTATGTGCTCCCTCTTTATGGACAAACAAGGAGGTATGTTATTGTTGATAACAAAAACAGGCCACACCGAGTAAGTAGATCTCATCTCTCCAAAGGGATTGACACCATCTACTGTTAATGAAAGCTTGAGATTATGAGGTTCTTCTTTAAAGTGTGGCCATTTTTCCTCTATTTCTTTAAATGTCAAACCATCCGTAGGCATTCACATAATGTCATCTTGACTTCTATTGCGTGCATGGTAATCCATAAATTGTGCCAAGCTATTGCACCTGAATAATCGTTGCAAACGTAGAATAATGGGAATATGCCGAAGAACCTTGCGAGGCACCTTTTTTGTTATTTGATCTGATTGATATCTACTAATATGACAAATAGGGCATTCTGTTGCAAATTCATGCTATTTATGATATATAATATGATCGTTCCGACATGCATGTATTGTTTGATACTCCATTCCAATATCTTTCATAATGGTAGATAATTCTCGGTACGAGCGAGGTAGAATGTTTGATGGTGGTAACAAACACTCACCTATCAACCTACGACCAAAAATATAATTTGTTAATTTAAAGAATATTAATTGCTACACGATTCACCCAATGTTAATTGTAAGGGAATTATGACTAAAATAATGAAAAAAGATGACATACCTTAACATACGTGTCATTGCTACATTGGATAAACCATTCATAACCTTCAAGTTCACCAACAACAATACAACGGCAAGAAGAGTTGTTTTAGAGCCTTCATATAGGGGCTCATGTGCCTTCTCAAGTATAGGTACATCAAGCTCTGCATCATCATCATCATCATCATCATCATCTTGATCATCGTGATCATCTTGATCATCATGATCTTCTTCATCATCATGGTCTTCTTCCATGGTATCGTTACCTTCTACTTCTATATTCACACCTCCATGTTCCCTCATTTGGAAATCCACATTCTTCGGATTGTCATGGTCCATAACATGAAACTCAGGGACATTGACCTATATGAAAATGATGACCTTATATTAACCATGACCATGATGTCATCATCAAATAATGTCTTATGTATTTTATAAATTATTAAAATACATACCAATGGATGAAACTTGTTTCCCCCTTCAATGTGACCATGTTGCCTACAATGTTCCTCAGCTGTTTTGATTAGATATCTTCGAGTCTTTAAGCCCTTAAAAATTTTGCAAGGACAATAACATTTTCCATCACCTTTTCTTTTTAAGTTAGACCACAGTCTAGCAATTGTCTCCCTATTTTTTTGTGCGTTGATATCGTCAGACATGGTCTTTCTTGAATGGAATGACTTGTTGGTGGAAGAAGGATGATTTGTTTGCAACCTGTAGATACAAATCATTACTGAACAACCATTTTCTCAACTATAATTTTCTCAATGCAAAGGGACATTTATCATACCAAATTACAATAGCAATAGAGGGTGTATAGATAGAAAAATAATTGTAAACAGTAGATTTAAATAAATAAAATAAGGTAAATAACTAGGGAAATTGAATAACATTGTAGGACTCCTTACCTCCATATATAGGCTTCTTTTAAGTAATGAAAACACAAAAAAATCTCTCCTAATCATATGAATACAAGCATGGATTTTTTTATTTCATTTTTAACTTGAGCACCCTATTTCAAATAGAACATTATCATAAAATCTCGTAGGCCTTAAATTTTTGTATTTTTTTAATAACATTAACATGGTAACTTTTCAAAGTTAAGCACCTCCAATAATACTCCCAAGACCATTCTTGTGGCTTACCATAATGACAACTCATTTCTTAGTTTTCTAAACTATTTTAAATTGCCTCTACAAGTCCATAGTACTTCCAATACTAGTAATCTATCTACTTGTGAGATTTTCATATCTGATCTCTTAACATATTTGCTAGAAGCCCTCATATTTCTCTCAGTAAGAATAGTTGTGGCATAGGATCCTTCAACTATTTGTGGACCCTTTGTCTTGTGAATAATGATCAATCTTTCAATCAAATGCACCTTATGTTTGACATGTGGTGGTAACTTTCTCATTGTAGTGACGAATCTATTGTTAAAATCAACTACACATGAATATGAGATAGACAATGAGGATGCACAAACAGGAATGATTCATATGTTTCAAGGTACAAAAATCTCCTAGATAGACAAAGGGTCCACATACAGTTGAAGGATCCTATGCCACAACTATTCTTACTGAGAGAAATATGATATGAAAATCTCACAACTAGATACAGCTACCCCAGGCAAGGCAGTTTGCATAATTGGACAAGTTGAAAGGTGCCATGAAGAACCTATAATTTCAATTATTGGTGTAGACTAGGATTTGAGTGTGCACCTAAACCTGTTTTGAAGGCCAAAGACAAACAAACATCATAGCATATAATCAAATCAAATTTAATGGTAAACAAACTAAAATCAAAGCCACCTCAGTTTAAGCCTAAAATGGATGCGCCCATGCACCGTTTGATATGCTTGGATATAGATGGATGTGGGTGTGCAAAATCAAGCACTTGGAGCATGCAAGATAAATGATGATTTGAGGTTAATGAAGACCCAAAATGACACAAAATAGGTATGAGGAACCTATTTTGCCTCAAAGGCCTCAAGAACACACAAATATGCAAAGCTAAAAGATGAACTAAGATTGATTAAACAAGAAATGAATCTATGTTAATCCAATTAAGCTAATTTAGATGTGATTTAAGCTTGAAAATGATCTAAATTGATGAGTTTATGCTTATGCTAAAATGAAAATGGCATTATAACTTTGCTATTGAGTTTGAGAGTTGAAAGATGATTTGCCTTAGGAAGTGAGGGTATTTATAGGAAAAGGGAAGGGCTTGGTTTAAAAGGATGAGTCAGAGTTAGGGCTAAGGTTAGGGTTGAGTCAAGGACAAGTGTCCTGACAAGTGTCAAGGGAGGATTGAGTTGAAAGTTTGAGGGCATGTGCACAATTTGGTAAATGTGCCCAAGGCCAAGAGGTGGCAAGGAAGGGATAAGAAGGTCTTAAATGCATAATTAATGCATGTAAGAGGTGGCCAAAGAGGTGGCAATCCTTGTTGACTGAGGATGACTAAGAGGAGGTTAGCATAAGTTTTGGTAAACCTTTTGCTAATGGAATGTGACAAGATTAGAAAGGGGATTAGGATTAGGATTAGGAGAAAGAGATGGGCAAGTGGCTTTTGGTGAGATTTAGATATTTATTAAAGGTAAATTTAATAAATATTAAATATCTAGGCTTAGGGTTTGAAGGGACTAGATTAGGGATTTGACCCATTTAGAGGAAGGTTTAGGACTTTCTAGAAGAGTTTAGTGCTCTTTAGAATTTTGGCCAACTTTGGGATAAAAAATAAATTAATTTATTTTTGAAGTTTTTTGGTCAATTTATTAATTAAATAATTAATAAATTAGGGATAATGTCCAAATGACATTTTTAGGCTAGATTCCTTAATTAAAGATTTTTAATTAAGAGAGAGGGATTTAATGCCATAAAAATAAATAAATAAATTAAATAAATAATTAATTAATAAATGATGATGTCATCAAGAATTTTCAGAAAACAAAAATAATTTATTTTCTGAAGGATTTTTCGGTGTCTACATTTTGCCCCTCTTTGATGCGATGCCGCAAGTGGCATGGCGTCAAAGACAAGAAAACAAGATGCCAAGGCTAGAATCAGAAGAAGAGGGTATGACGCGCGGGGGGATTGGGAGAAAGAGGATACATGCCCCGGTGAGACAAAATCATGGAATATGCGCCCAGTGGGACAAGGAGAAAGAGGGATTACGCCCTGGGATAGAGTGTGCCCGGCGGGATGAGGAAGGAAGGGCCTAGGAAGAAAGGGGAGATAAATAACCTCACTTCTATAAGCAAAAGGTGGATGAACGCAGAGTGAGATGATAAATGCAAGATGCAAGATGCAGCTATATGCAAAGATGCAAGATTAATCTATATGATAAATGCAAGGGACTAGATAGCTCCAAGTGCAAACGGGAGTGCACAACCTAGATTTAATATAGCTATGTTAGAGACCTGCCAAGGATACTGGGATCACGAGGCCTGTCAACAACGTCGCAGAGGACTGACGAGGACTGACGCTAAACAAACACACATGGTTGCCCCAACATCACACATGAAGTGCAGAGGTGACATGGCGGATCCGATGCTGAAGGAACCACAAACACACAACTGACTCACAGGCAGAAGCGAAAGATCAAAAGACCTTGCCCCAGATTATCCGCACACGCAGCACATCGTGATATAATGAATCGTGGTCACCCTGGTGGGATAATGAGAAGCCAAAAAATATTAACAAGACCCAAAGGACAAAAATCCAAGATCAAAATGATAACTCCAAAAAGACATCCTTTGCCAAGGAGAGAGATTAGGTTTGATTGATGGTGGGAAGATTGGTCGGACAGGAGGAACGATATATCCTCAAGGACCAGGATGGAAGATTAGGTCAGACAGGAGGAACGATATATCCTCAAGGACCCACGGGTTGGTGAGAGAATAAGTGTAGTTGTTCGCTGGAAAAAGTTGAAGTTCAAGGAATAATCAGGATGAGCAAGGATAAGTCGACAATTGATGTTGCTGAAGCACAAGGCCCGAGTGGGACTAAAAGTTTTCTGAGGCTGGGGATGGGACAAGATATTTGATCAAATGCTGCTACAGGACGGACAAAGGTTATGTACAACAAGGAGGAATGATATGCATAAGGGATATTATCAGAAGCTCAGGATTGGGGATAGGAAGATCACACTCGGCGGGACCCTCACTAGGACGGAGACAAGAAGGATAAATACAAGGAGGATAGCGCTGTACAGGAAAGGGATAAGGATATGGTACAAGATATGGTACAAAGCTTTAGAATAGGATATGGATTGCAGATGGGTTGGAGGAAGATGGAAGCTGAAAGGACAACTGAATAGATAAATAGCTTAGTTTACTATGTTGACGCCTGTTTGCCAGGTTTTCACCAACATACTTGTCCAAGGTGCTTGAATTGCCAAGTTTTCACTGTTGGACGATTATTTTCTCTTTCTCTTTTCTTTTTTTCTTTACTTTTTTGCTTTTTTACTTTTTTTTGCTTTTTTGCTTTTTTTGCATTTTTGCTTTTTTGAATGTTTTTGGATTTTCTGATATATGCAGGACCAGGTTCAGGCATAGAACCTCTTCAGATGGATGATGTTGATAGGATCATTCAAGGGCTCACCTTCTGGTGTTGATAGCTGATAGGCGCCGGAGCCGAAGGATGCGGTGACAACATAGGGGCCCAACCAAGTAGGCTCAAACTTGCCTTTCTTTTCTCTATTTGCTAGGACCTTCTGATTTTCTTTAAGGACCATGTCACCGACCTGGAATTGTCTAGGATGGACCTTTTTGTTATAACTCCTTTTGAGTCAATTTTGGTATGCCACCAAATGATCATAAGCTTGCTGTCTCTTTTCATCTAGCAGATCTAGCTGTGTGAGCCGGGCCACACGATAGTCTTCATCAGTTGTATAGTTCTTCATGGAGACGCGCAAGGATGGGAGCTCAACCTCGATCGGTAGAACAACTTTAGCACCATATACAAGGGAGTATGGGGTGGTGCCTGTGGGAGTGTGATAAGAAGTACGATAGGCCCAGAGGGCAGGATTAATTTGGAGGTGCCAGTCACGACCAGAATCATTGACAACCTTCTTGAGGAGTTTCAAAAGTGTTTTGTTAGTTGCCTCAGCTTGGCCATTTCCTTGAGGGAAATATGGACTGGAGAAACGGTGATGGATGTGGAGTCTGGCACATAGATCATCCACATGCTGGTTTTCAAAAGGTGTGCCATGGTCTGTGAAGATGGTAGATGGTATGCCGAAGCGGCAGATGATGTGGTAAAGGATGAACTTGGATATTTGGATGCCAGTAGTTAGGGTGAGCGGAATCGCTTCAACCCATTTGGTAAAGTACTATGTGGCTGTTATGATATACTTGTGTCCATCCGAAGAGAGGGGGGTGATCAAGCCAACGAGGTCGAGGCCCCAACATGAAAAAGGCCACGGTGGTGCAATAGGTTGTAGATCCTGTGCTGGTGCATGTATCAAATTGGCATGCTGTTGACATGGGAGACATTTCTTGACAAATTCACACGCATCATGTTCCATTGTTGACCAATAATATCCAACTCTAAGCAGCTGCTTTGCTAGAACCATGCCACTTGTGTGGGCACCGCAAATTCCAGCGTGAACTTCTTGTAAGGCCAGGACGGCCTCGTTTGAATCTAAACATCTAGATAGGACATTGTGATACCCGCGACGATATAGGGTGTTGGCTACAAGAGTGTAGCGGGAAGCTCTACGAATAAGGTTTTGGCATTGGTTATTGGTGAGATGGGGAGATATGATACCATTTTTTAGATATGCATGGATGTCGTGGTACCATGGGGATTGGGGACCAACCAAGACACACACCATGTTTGCATCAGTGTTCTCATAAGCTGGCAAGTGTAGCTGCTCGACTAGAAATTCATATTGTGTTGCATCACGTGGGATTTCCAATAAGGATCCGATGGTTGCCATTGCATCTACTGCTTTGTTTTGAAGCCTTGGGATCTGATTGAATTGTAGATGTAGGAAATGCTCTTTCAGTTTATCCACCAGTTGCTTGTAGGGTAGCAATTTGTCGTCCTTTGTCTGATACTCATCAAGGACTTGCTTGATAATTAGCTGTGAATCTCCAAACACTTGTAGTTCTGTGATGTTCCATTGGATAGCTGTTTTGAGACCTAAGATGAGTGCCTCATATTCTGCAATGTTGTTGGTACAGGGGAATCCCAACTTGAATGATTTTGGAATATAGTCACCTTGAGGTGTGACGAATAGGATTCCTGCCCCAGAGCTATGGGATGTGTTGTAACCATCAAAGTATAGGTGCCACATGGATTGTTCTTCAATCATGCATAAGTGTTCATCGGGGAATTCCATGATTAGTGGATAGGCATCCACCAGTGGTGCTTCTGCTAGTTGATTGGCAATGACTTTCCCTTTGATTGCTTTGCGATCTACATATTGAATGTCAAATTCACTGAGTAACATGACCCATTTTTCCATACGGCCTGTGAGGGTTGTCCTTGATAACAAATACTTAAGAGGGTCCACCTTTGATATGAGCTTGATTGTGTGGCTAAGCATGTAATGTCTAAGTTTTTGAGTGGCAAAGACCACTGCTAGGCATGCTTTCTCCATGGGTGAATAGTTAAGCTCATAGCCCACAAGAGTGCGACTGATGTAGTAGACAGCTCATTCTTTGTTTTCATCATCATGCTGTGCTAGGAGTGCCCCTAGTGCTGTAGTTGTTGTTGAGATGTAAAGGATGAGTGGGTGTCCTGGAATTGGTGGTACAAGGATTGGAGCATTAGCTAGATACTCTTTGATCTTGTCAAAGCTTCTTTGACATATGGGATCCCACTTGAAGTTAGTATCTTTGCATAAGAGATGTGAGAATGGTTGACACTTATCTACTAGTTGAGAGATGAATCACCGAACTGATTGAAGCTTGCCCTATAGGCTTCTGAGCTGTTTGAGTATTCTTGGTGGAGGCATCTCTGTTATTGCTTTGACCTTCTTGGGGTCTATCTCTATGCCTTGTCACGATACTATGAAACCTAGGAGCTTTCCAGATGTAACACCAAAGACACATTTCTTTGGATTAAGCTTTAAGCCATAATGATTCAGACGATCAAACACACGCTCTAAGATGTTGAGGTGTTCATCCCTTGTTTTGGATTTTGCAAGGATATCATCCACATAGTCTTCAAGGATCTTGTGGATCATGTCATGGAAGATCGCTGTCATTGCTTGCTGATATGTTGCTCCTACATTCTTTAGCCCAAAGGGCATCATATTGTAGCAGAAGGTACCCCATGGGGTTGTGAATGCTATTTTATGTTGATCTGCTTCTGCTATATGAATCTGGTTGTAGCCGAAAAAGCCATCCATGAGTGATAGCATTTCGTGACCCGCTGTGAGGTCTACAAGCATGTCTATGTTTGGCAATGGGAAATCATCCTTAGGGCATGCCTTGTTCAAGCCCCTGAAATCCGTACAGATTCTGATGTCGCTAGAAGGATTTGTGACTGGCACCATGTTAGAGATCCATTCTGAGTAGTCGATTGCTCTGATGATTTTTGCTTGAAGGAGCTTCTCAAGCTCTGCTTTAACTAGTAATGCTACCTTTGGATGCATTTTCCTTAGCTTCTACTTCACTGGCTTGACGTTTGGATCTACTGATAGATGATGAACAACAAGGTTTGGATCAAGCCCAGGCATGTGGGCGTATGACCATGCAAAGTTGATAACTGATTCCTTGAGCAAGGTGCTGAGAGCCATTTCTTCTCCTTCTGTTAGGTTGACTGTAATGTAGGTGATCCTTGGACATTCTTCTATTCCCAAGTTGATTGGCTTGGTTTCCTCTATGATGATCGGTGACTGCTCTGGTCTATAATCTTGGATAGGGGGAAGAGGCAAGGCTTCATCTTCTAGCACCTGAATTGCCAGGTTTTTGCTAGAAGATACGCCCTTTGTTTTTACTATTTTGGAATCAGAATGTGCCCCAAAAGGGTTTTCACATAAAGACTCATGATGTTCTTTTGCTTTATCATTTTTGCGACTAAAGCTTGCCTCTTCCCCAAAATATCCTTTTGGGTGAAGCGTATAAATAGATGTCAATGTTGGATCCTGGTTGACTGCTGGATCTGATGCCCCCATGAATTCTAGGAGTGCTTGTGCGCTTTGGAACTTGTCGATGTGTGCGATGCTTGGTTGGTCCCAAGTTATGAGTTCAGGGTGTGTGAGGGGAAGGTCTATGAGGTTGACGGATAGTTGTTGGAGGACAGAAGTCCCCAGGAGGGTGTCGTCGGCAAAGATATCATCGTAGGATGGGATGTCTTTCTCTTCGGGGATGTCTTCGATTTCCACAAGGTCATCCTGGCTATTCGAAAAGTTCACGTTGGTCATGTTAGTGCCCGCAGTTGTGGTATTGGGCTCTTGTTCAAGCAAGCGAGAGGTATTAAAGCCAAGTCCTTGATATTCTGGATTCTGGGATGGTATGATAGGAAACAAATTTCTGTCCTCTTGTGGTCCTAGACCACCACCTTGATAGTTATAGTGTTCTGTGACATTTTTGTAGGGGATTGGGTATTTCTCTTTGAAGTACTCAAGAAGTTGTGTGTCACATGATGGGGGATCTTTGTATAACCATTTGTTAATATCTGGATCCATTTCTTTGCTGTTGATGGTACCATGAGACTCAAAAGTCATATTTCCTATCTGCTTGAGCTTATGATGTTCCTCAATAGGCTTGTTTTGACAACTTGGGTGCCCTTGAGTATGTGGATCACATGGAAGAGCCCCTACAACAAATGCATCACTGAGGCTGTATTCACCACAACCCTGGTTGTTGATCTTGACGGATGATAAGGTGGAAGAGAGGATGGTCTCTGGATCGCGATGGGATCGGGATGAGCTAGCAATAGAAGTACCAATATCGGTTCCAGGACAATGAGTAGAATAAGGGAAAGATGCTTCCATTGCACGATAGTATGCGAAGGGGTTAGGATCAGCGTGGATGGTAACCTTAGTGCCTTGATGTGGAAACTTGATGCACTGATGGTAAGTAGATGGTACAGCCCTAATGGAATGGATCCATGGGTGACTGAGAAGAATATTAAATGGTAGGTCAAGATCAACAACGTGGCAGATAGTATCTTGCGTTGCTGGGCCTAGCTGGATAGGCAAGGTGATAGTACCTTCAGAGGTACGCTCCAAGTTGTCATATGCTTTGATAGTGATCATCTCATGTTGTATGTCGGCCTCCGTGAACCCGATCTTCTTGATGAATTTTAATGTGCACAAGTTGAGGGCTGAGCCATTATCCACCAGAACTCGTTTGATGGCAAAATCTCTGACCATGACAGCAATGCGGAGAGGGAGAGTATGGTCAGGAGCGATATCTGGTATATCAGATTCTTTGAAGGATAAGGCACATGCTGCTGATAGGTGTCCCACAAGAGTTTCAAACTGAGTTGTGTTAATGTCCGTGGGGACATGGCCTTCTTTTAGAGCTTTGTCTAGGATCTCCTAATGGATGGGTGATGTGCGGAGCAAATCCAAGATAGATATTTGGGCTGGCATGTTCCCAAGATGCTCTATGATATTGTATTGTGCACTTGGTGCATTATGTTGTGTTGCGCGTGTATTTGATGCTGGCCTGGTGTTAGACTGTGCTGTGGATGCAGTAGATGTTGGCTTTGGAGGAGCAGCTGACCTCGGAGGAGCACCGGCAACAGTTATCCTACCACTGCGGGTAGTTGCAGCACATTGTCGATCCGGCCCTCTGACGTGGATGGTATTGATGGTGGGCTCATCTTGGATGGGCTCAACTTGAGTTATGCATCTGACATACTTGTCATAGTTGATGTAGGCCGCTGTGTGGTCTTCTTGCTTGCCTTTGCCACGATTTTGGGGCTGATTGGCGTTGGCTTGATTCTTCCCGGTATTGTGTTGAGGGAACACATTTTGATATATTTGTAAATTAGCATTTGGTGAGGCTTGAGCAGGTGTATCTACTTGAATCTCTTTTTGATCAATGAGATCTTGGATATAGTTCTTAAGCCGCATGCACTTCAATGTTGTGTGCCCCTTCACACGATGGTAATCATAGTATTCATGTTCTTTATACCAATCAGACTTTGGTGCGTTGTCATCCTTCTGTGGGATGGGCAGATATGTGATCATATTTGCCTTGGCTAGCCGATAAAAGATCTGATCCAGAGGCTCACCCAAAGGTGTGAAAGTCCTCTTTGGATTGTTCTGATTGTTGGGTTTGTTCTGCCTTGGGGCAACGTTAACTGTGTTAACAGGATTGCCTTGACGTGCTAGCTGTTGCTGTTGGTATTGCTGCCGATACTGTTGCATAGGTGGTTGATGAGCTTGAGGAGGCTGCTGATAAATAGGTGCTTGATATGCGGGAGCTGGTGGTTGCTGATAGATGGGCACTTGTGGCGGTTGGTATGTTTGAGTTGGTGTAGGACTAGCCACAATGAATTGTACATTCTTAGTGTTAGTGGCTCCATCTGTAACAACATTCTTGTTACGATTCCAGTAACGGGATTTATCATTGTTGGGTTTGTTCTTGGAATCATCCTTGAAGTGACGAATAGTGCCTTCATCTAGGAGAGCTTTCTCGATGCCTATGCCCTTGCTCTTGATGTCTTGGTATGTCTGGAGATAGTTCATTCGCATGTGATGGGATAGCTTTGGATGCAGGTTATCAATGAAGATCTTTGTTAGATGCTTCTCTGGCGGCTGATACGATAACCTGGTTGTAAGATTCTACCATCTTTGCAAGTATTCTGCAAGGCTTTCTCCGTCTTTCTGCTTTGAGTTGCATAGGTCTAGCAAGGACAACTCATTCTCCACATTATGGGCATAGTGTGTGATGAACTTCTCAGAGAGTTCAGCAAAGGTTTTTATTGTCCCATGTGGTATTTTGTAAAATCACTCAACAACAGTTCCTCCCAAGCTTTTGGGAAACAGGCGCAGGAGATAGTTATCACTGTAAGCCACTTCTTGGCACGCCATGTAGAACTCTTTGATATGGTTTACTGGATCTCCTTTCCCCCGATACTTGTCGAACTTGGGCATCTCAAAATTCTTGGGGAAAGGGATAGTTGCTATGGTCCGATCGAAGGGATATGAGCACACCTCTTCGAACTTGTATGTTTTATTCTTTTTTCCACTTTGTAGCTCTTTTAGAGCATTTTTCATTGCTTCCCACTCAGCATTGAGTGGCGAGGGAACTGGGACTTCTACTTGTGATGGAAGCTGTGGAACTGGATATGGCGCTTGCTGTGGATAAATGGGTTGGAACTGATTTTGGGGCAATGGTTGTTGGGGATATTGCTGATGTGGCATAGGGGGATATTGATATGGAACCGCTTGATGTTGTTGGGCTACTTGTTGTTGTTGAACTGGCGGTTGTTGTGGGACTGCTTGCTGATATTGGACATTTGGAACTTGCTGTTGTAACTGATGGGTGGGAACTTGTTGTTGTTGGGGGATGATAGGGATTTGTTGTTGGGGCTGATAGCAAGGGACTTGCTGTTGTTGAGGAATGATAGGTGTTTTCTGAAAGGGGACATGTGGTTGCTGTGGGGGAGGCTGTTGGAACGATGCTACTTGCGGGTATGATGGTGGTAGTTGTTGAGGTTGGCTTTGGGTTTAGCTGATATAAGTTGGGTGCATGCCTGCGTTACTTAGAGGTGGAATAGATGTGGGGAAGCTAGAAGCAAAGGGTGATGGGGTAAGATAGCTGGGGAAAGTTGGCTGTTGAAGTGGTGGAACTTGCTGGAAGGTATTTGGGATTTGGGACGAATAGCTTGAAGCCGGTGGTGGTTGGGGTAGTTGCTGCTGTGTTTCTTGGGCGAAGGTGGTTTGTTGACTTGCAACCATAGATGTAGGGGATTGAGATGGGATCCCCCATGCCTTCATTTCTTCTTGTGTAAGGCCCCACTGAGAGCTTGTGTTAGGGTGCACTGCAGTGGATGATGGAATGGTAGGAGCAACGGGAGCTTGGGACACGAATGATGGTTGAGAGAAAGGAGCTTGTTGAGGTTGTGGTTGAGTGGATGCTTGTGAGGAGGAAAATGAAGGAAACACCCAGGAGAAAGATGAGGTTGGAATGGGAAGCGATTGTGCTAACCCCAAAGAAGAAGGTACAGGTGCTTGGGGGGTGAAGGGTGACGGTGCTCCTTTGATGGTAAAAGGCATTGCTTGACTTGCGGATGGTGGCGAAGCTTTTGGTGTAAAAGCTTGCGTGAGAGGTGGAAGCTGACTTTGGGTTAAGCGTTGGATTTGGGCTTGGGGAGCCATAGCAGATGATGAAGCAAAAGGGGTAGGAGATGGAGCGGATGGCGCTGCAGCTTGTGTTGCAAGACTGGCGAGGCTTCCTTGCAAGAAAAGGGGAATGGTGGAAAGTTCTTGGGGTGTTTGCATGATAGGATCGGGGAATGATTGGTCAAATGGAGAATATGCTTGTGCTGGAACTTGGATAGTATTGATGGGGATGCGTGGATAGAGAGATGGTGGGATGGAGGTACTTTCTGGTAGATAGTGGGCAAACATGCTTTGCTGATGTTGCGGTACAAGGGCATTGGTCACTGGTGGGCTTTTTGGAGGATTTGCAAATGCTTGGATTGCCAACGGGGATGAAGGGATGTTTGGATCTTCACATGGGTTACTGGCTTGGATCTGGGGATTGTAGGTCATCATGGCGTTGGTAAAAAGGTTGGGATCGGATGAGGTTGTTGGTGGATAAGGATTCATGCTTCTTCTTTTCTGAGATCTGGTCTCAACAGGCATGGAGATGCAAGTGCTAAATGGATGCAAGATGTTTGGCTAAAAGATGTTGATGGATGCAAAGTTGATGAACTTCTAAAGATGATGACTTCTAAGATGCAAATGCAAAGATAGGGATCAAGATGGCGATGATGGAAGCTGGATGGAACGGATATGGATCAAGACGGTGGAGGAAAGATAGGTTGCTGGTGGAAAGCTGGTGAAAGATTACTGAGTGGTCAACAAATAAGCTGCTATTTTTCCCAAATGGAGGATCAGAGATATGATGGGGTCAACCTAAGATAGACTGATGATCTTCGGTCAACAAGTTTCTTATCAATACACTCCAATCTCTTGCTCGAGATGATGGCTATGCAAGGACAAGGTTTGATTTCTTTATGACAACACGTTGTGTCAAAAAGAGGATGATGGTCTCTGATCTTGGATATGGGATAGGAACAACTCAAAAGGTAGAACACTAAGTGTTGGTGGGTCTCTGGATTTGGAACAAAGGATGATGGATCTGCTTTGGATGGCGAATGCTAAAAGATAAGGATGGGAAGCTGATTTAGTTTGGTGATGAAAAGATGGTGAAGGATGATGAAGGAACAATGCTCAAGAAGGATGATGCAAGTGCAAATGACAAGGACTAATTCTAGAATGCTGGTAGGAAGATGAATGCAAATGCAAATTTTATGATGTTCTTGAGATGCAACTAGGGTTTTGATGCTGATGCAAAGGGTGAAACTAGGATGAAACTAAGATGCAAGGCTGTTTGAGATAAGATTTCAAGATCTGAAGATGGAACAAGACATGAACAAGGAATTGGCTAATCTTCTAGCTCAAGGTTGACAAAGTGATGGTTAACTCAGAAATGGAAGGCGAACTGTTTGATGCGGGCGTTATGGGTGATGTTCTCAAGTCTGGCTTGGGACTTTTCTTTGGCTTTGGTTGCTTGGATAGTGGATTGATAGGTCTTGAGTTTCTTCTTGGCAAATTTTCGCTCTTGATAGGCTTGGGATTTGGGCAACTTCGCTTTAGGATGTTTGTTCTTGCTGGGCATCACTTGGAAAAGAGGCTTCTGATTTTGAGACAAAGGTTTCCAATGGCAAAAGTTAAAGTCAAAGCAATCTCCGTAAGGGACAAAGCAACCCTGCGAGATACAAACAAAGACAACTGACTCTGATAAAGCTTTGAAAGTGTATGTTTCAACAAGTGTTTTCATGGAGTCTTTGACTGTCAAGCACTTCAAACAGATCTACCTAAGGAAGGTGAGTATCAAAATCACTTGCCCACAACTTGGTATCCCCCAGAAGGGAATACAAATGGTGAGTAATCTTGAGGCGACCCGGTAAACCCCTTGGAATCGGTCCTTGCACAAGGATTTTGATACTTTCGGATGTAGATAGGGTAGCCTCTATTTTATCAGGTTTTTAATAGTTCCGTGGAGTCTCCATACCCGGTTATGCTGATCATCCGTGACTCACTTAAGAGCCTTGCCAATAATGCTGGGGGAGAGGAATGTTTACCATCCCCAGACACGTGTTTGGCACGAACGCCCAGCGATTAGGAGATATAAGTGATTCTTTTGGACTTCACTTATTTGTATACCGGCTGGGGGGAATACCAGTTTGAGGTCATTCTCCGAGGAGGAAGCGCTTCTCCTTGGACAGGCCTCGCTAAAAGCAGAACAGGTGAACTTGTCCAAGTCCAAATGTTCCACGTTGCTTACTCTAACAAGGATTATGCAAGAATTGAAAAACTCCTACATGCACATCAAGCAGATTTTGTTCATTTTCCCAAATTTGATTAAGTGATGCTTTGAACTTTGAAATGAAGACACTCATGTTTAGATTTTGATTTGTTCCTTCCTCCAAAATGTAAATGATTTGAACGGTTGCAAGTTCTTTCCTTTTGTGCATTCAAGATTTGATTAGCGAGTTGATTTAAGAACTTTGAAAAAGTTTTGTTTTATCCCTTAGATCACTCAAGATTGAATTTGTTTGCTTGCTTTGGAATTTGAAACGAGATAGGGAATAGAGTTGTTCGTTCCTTTTAGTGCATTCGAGATTGAGTTAGCTTTTCAAATTGACAATGACATTCTAGGACCTAAGTTCATTTCCTTAATGTCATTCAAGATTTTGTTTTTGACCTTTGCTGTAATAAAAGAAATGAAAAACCAGTCCCAAGCAACTCAAGACAAAAAAACCAAAAAGCGACACTGTCCAGCTTATAGGCGATGCTGGAGAGTGCAGAGGCGATATTTCATTTTTACAGGTGACATTTTGTACCTCTATAGGCGACAGATAAATATGCAGACGCGTGATTTCTTTCGTCAAAAGCGTGATTTCTTTACATGCAGGCGACAGAAGAAGAATTCTAGGACGGAACAGAAGTTATCGATCACGGGAAAATCTCAGTTATGCAGGCGTGAAAACAGAGCTCACAGGCGTCATTTCTTTCCTCAAAGGCATGATTTCATTGCAAGAAGGCGTGACTGGATTGTATGTAGGTGACATTTCTTTTCATGAAGGTGACATTTCTTTGCTTGAAGGTGACATTTAATTGCTATAGGCGACATTTAATTGCTTGAAGGCGTGATTTCTTTTAATTCCTACGACAGCAAGAATGAAAAGTGTGTTTTGATCAAGTTGATTGTGGTTTGAGTCCCACCGGGCGTGCCAGAATGTAGACTAGGATTTGAGTGTGCACCTAAACCTGTTTTGAAGGCCAAAGACAAACAAACATCATAGCATATAATCAAATCAAATTTAATGGTAAACAAACTAAAATCAAAGCCACCTCAGTTTAAGCCTAAAACAGATGCGCCCATGCACCGTTTGATATGCTTGGATATAGATGGATGTGGGTGTGCAAAATCAAGCACTTGGAGCATGCAAGATAAATGATGATTTGAGGTTAATGAAGACCCAAAATGACACAAAATAGGTATGAGGAACCTATTTTGCCTCAAAGGCCTCAAGAACACACAAATATGCAAAGCTAAAAGATGAACTAAGATTGATTAAACAAGAAATGAATCTATGTTAATCCAATTAAGCTAATTTAGATGTGATTTCAGCTTGAAAATGATCTAAAATGATGAGTTTATGCTTATGCTAAAATGAAAATGGCATTATAACTTTGCTATTGAGTTTGAGAGTTGAAAGATGATTTTCCTTAGGAAGTGAGGGTATTTATAAGAAAAGGGAAGGGCTTGGTTTAAAAGGATGAGTCAGAGTTAGGGCTAAGGTTAGGGTTGAGTCAAGGACAAGTGTCCTGACAAGTGTCAAGGGAGGATTGAGTTGAAAGTTTGAGGGCATGTGCACAATTTGGTAAATGTGCCCAAGGCCAAGAGGTGGCAAGGAAGGGATAAGAAGGTCTTAAATGCATAATTAATGCATGTAAGAGGTGGTCAAAGAGGTGGCAATCCTTGTTGACTGAGGATGACTAAGAGGAGGTTAGCATAAGTTTTGGTAAACCTTTTGCTAATGGAATGTGACAAGATTAGAAAGGGGATTAGGATTAGGATTAGGAGAAAGAGATGGGCAAGTGGCTTTTGGTGAGATTTAGATATTTATTAAAGGTAAATTTAATAAATATTAAATATCTAGGCTTAGGGTTTGAAGGGACTAGATTAGGGATTTGACCCATTTAGAGGAAGGTTTAGGACTTTCTAGAAGAGTTTAGTGCTCTTTAGAATTTTGGCCAACTTTGGGATAAAAAATAAATTAATTTATTTTTGAAGTTTTTTGGTCAATTTATTAATTAAATAATTAATAAATTAGGGATAATGTCCAAATTACATTTTTAGGCTAGATTCCTTAATTAAAGATTTTTAATTAAGAGAGAGGGATTTAATGCCATAAAAATAAATTAATTAATTAAATAAATAATTAATTAATAAATGATGATGTCATCAAGGATTTTCAGAAAACAAAAATAATTTATTTTTTGAAGGATTTTTCGGTGTCTACAATTGGTATAGTTTTATGGACATGGTATGACTATCCTAGAATGACATCATTTTGGTGAGTTAATTTGTTTGTGTAGAAGTATGAATGGATTGGATCAATGGATTGAAATGGATATGGGAAAAGTATAGAAGAGTTTAGAATGATGTTAGAGTTTCTTGTGGATGAGAAGGAAAAGCCATACTGTGCTTAGGGAAATAGTGTGATGACTATTCCAATACAGCTATAACAGGACATATGGAACTTAGTCAAACATATTGAGCACTTTAAATAAAGATACAATGGAAAAGAAAGAGAAAATAGCTTTAAATCAAATTTTTAATTTAGTATTTTTTTAAAATGCCAAGTTACTAGCTAATTCTTTTAACCAAAACCAAATCCAAATCCAAGTGTAAGTCAAAAATCAGCTTGCCAAGTACTCATCAAATCAATATATCTTTTTATTTGAATGTCAATTTTTACTGTCTAAAAAAACTATACATGCACACCTATGATTCTCTATTAGAAAAATATGAATAATAGTCTTGCGTTCTCAATTATCTCCACCAGAGTGAATGGTCACATGTTTGTTGGTTTCAATATAACGCTATGAAGCTACCTTTATAATAGCTATTTATAAATGCTATGAAGCTACCTTTATGATAGATATTTATAATATTATGTGTCACGAAGTCTCTTTATCATGTAAAAATTAACTCTCCATATTGCTAGTTGTTGAAATGTCAATGCCTGTTGTAATTCTGGAATGGCTGTTCATTGGGTGTTTTTAGTGGTCGTGATTACAAGAAGTCTTTCATGCATCTGAGATACTCAATCAGAGTTATGATTCAGTCCCATCCTCTGGTTATGAATCTGAGGAAATTTATTTTCCACAATTTCTTTCCCTCATTCTATATCATAGTGTCTAGGGTCATCCATGGCATATATGCAAAATTATTTTTAGATCTTTCTCTTCTACTGCATTAAAAATAATGGATCAATCTAAGGTATTCTAATTCCAGATTTGTATGAATCTAAGGAAATTTATTTTCCACAATTTCTTTCCCTCATTCTATATCAAAGTGTCTAGGGTCATCCTTGGAATATGGATCTTCATCTTCTTGTTGTTCATTATTTTAAAATTTTCCTCCTCCACTGACTATTACAACTACTAGAATGATGAATTTCATGTAAACTAGGAAGACTTCATCTCTTGAAGAAGTTGCTATCCTTTATTCTACTTGTTCCATTCATACTCTAGCACAACTCATGCTCATTGGAACATAATCTTCTCTTTCCAAACAAATATTTTCCACTGCAACATCATCTCTTTCTTCTCTTTAGTTCTTTGTTCTTTTTTACCTCTAATATTTGAAAAAAAAAACTCAATCATATGTCTTGTATCAAGCAAACCAACAAGAACAAATACATAAATATAAGAGATACACAGGTAACTGCACAAAAATGATAGATTGTGCCTACAAGGCTATGTGCACGTAAGAGGGTTATGTCATGACATGTCAATTATAGTGAATATTTATCTTTTTGCATATTTGATTTCTTCCACAAAATTGAGTTCATTAAGCCTTTTAGTCTCTTCCATTCTTAAAACTTATAATGTAACAAGTATGCTCCACTACATATACTCCATATAATACTTTCCTTTGGGTATTTATATAAAAATTATAACTATATTGAAGTCATTCACAATGGCCAATATTTTGTGAGTAGTCATTGCTTATAAGACACTGCCTCATGAACAGTGGCAACAAGTAACATTCACATCAGCAAGGACAATACTAACAGATCAACTTATTTTTCATCCCGAATCCTTCTTCAAAAATGGAAAATATTTTGATGTATGTGATACCTGATAGGCCTTCCTTATCTCACAATTATTATTAGTGTGGAATTATATCACACCAATCCTTCTTTTAGTAATTGGATCTTCCAAATCTAAGATCATTTAGGCATTTGTATTTGTGAGATTCTTAATTGTCATTGGTGAAGCCATCCACATAAACCAATTTTCTATTTGTGGTAATTTCTTTTGACATCTATCTATATTGGTAATCATAAAAATTAAAGGGATCCCACAAAGCACATAAGAAACTCTAAGAGATGTTCTCACTAGAGGGCTTTTATTGCATGTAGTTAAAAATCTCACCAAAATATAAACACTTCATTTTGAAAATTCTTATTTTCCATTTGCTAATGTTAGGGAATTGAATGGCTTACAAAAATTAGCTTTAAGGATGTACAATCTTATGTGATAGATACTATTAAACAATAGTTTAATATAACTAAGTATTATTTTTGGAGCTTTCTATAGACAATTATTAAGAGTTTTTGATCTTTGTGAAAATCTCACCCATGTATATTCTAAGTCATTTCTTGGATGACCAATATCCATGAGTGGTCATTAGTTAATAGATTTTCTCTCGTGTACATATTGATAATGATCACAAGGCAAGAGGAGCCACAAAAAACTCAAGCACCCGAAAACATTTGTTAGTATGGAAGAGGAATACTAATTATTATTTATTACAAAATTCACCACTTTGGACTTTACACCTCTAATCTATTTCCTACCTGAAACATTTCAACATGGGATCAACACAAACAACCCAATATCATTCATTTTATTAAGTGATTGGACCTTCCATGGCCATTCTTTATTTGGATATAATCTAGAAATAATATGGGAAACCACTACTTCAATAAATTTCCCCTGATGTATGTCAACTATAATCATTATACAAGGGAACTTACATACCACACAAGCACCTCTAAGATATTTTTGTGCTTATTTTGACCCCACAAGAATATCAACCTACTTTACCTTTGTCAAAGCCATAGAAGAAATTTCCACAGTCCTTATCTAAGTTCTCTTTGCAAATAAATAGGAAACCAACATAACAAGATTTTACAAAATGCAATAACAAAAAATGCATTATAGTGTTAATCTCCATAAGTCTACTTTCATTATTCTCAGTTATACATTGATTTGCATCCAAATCAAGATAAAATAAATGGTTTGGATAATTCTTCTGTATTGTGGTCCAAATCAAGAGAAAGTAAATTGTTTAGATAATTCTCATGTCTTACACCTTCATGTGGAAAAGAAATGAATATCATTTAATTCTTATCATTGCATGTTTGTTAAAATAAGAATAGAACTGTGATACTTTACCTTTGCATGCAAATTTGAATCATGAAGAATAAAACCACCACCTTGACTTAGTCAATAAGTGTGATACTTTACCTTTGCACGCAAAGCTTGTGAAGGTCGAAATCTGTATCGTGACTGCAATCATGATACATATACATATTGTGACCTATATCACTGAAGTCAATAATCATGATATTACCGTGCATCGTGTGTTAAGTGTTAAAATAGTAATATGAAATGACATCATTATAATTAGAAGTTGATTGTTATCAAATGATTATTATTGTGGAAAGACATGACCCTACGTAACTGTTCAGTCACGTACGGTCATGTCCTTTCACAATAATAACCATTCATTCTTCTACTTATATGAGATCATATCTGCTGTTTAGAAATCAATCATAGTGGCAATTATCTAATCCAGCAGAAGTTCGATTACGAAAAAGCATTACGTTTATTCTTTATTTTGATCTATATTCTTTAACATCCTACCCTGCAAAATGTATGCAAAATGTGGAAGTATAGACAAAGGCCAGCAAACTTTTTGACAAAATGCATTTAAGAATCATGGTTTTATGGAATGCCATGATTGCAGGATAATCACAAAATATACTTGCTGAAAAGGCTTTCAGAAAATTTCAAGCAAATGCAATCAACACGTGTAAAATCAAATTTGACAACCTATCAGCATCCTTCCTAGATATTGCTAAAATGGGAGCTTTGGAACAGGGTATGGACATCCATCAAAGCATAATGATAGGGGTCTTGACAGCAACATTGCTTTTTGATTTGGATCCTAAAAATGCTTTTTGAAAAATTATTGAGGTTGATGGGTATCTTGACAAAGATGGACAATAATTTTAGGCTTGACAAGACTAGAAATGTGAATTACTTGACTTGATTAGGCTCTTTTATCTATAATGATTCATCACTTGAAGGAAAAGAATCAAGAATTATGCTAATCATATCATCCTCTTATTCCAAGATATCATCATGAGTAGGGAAAACTTTGGGAGAGGGATCAACAATATCACTTATTGATTCATTGCTAGCAACAATGTCATTTAGGTACATGAAAGGTAAAATAGCATTAAGAAAAGTATTTATAATATTATCATCTTGCACTAAAATATCCTCATGGTGAAGGTACATTTTAGGAGAAGGATAAACATGATTCATCAAAAATTCGTCCTTAGGAAGGGGATTTTTTAAAGAATTATTGATAATCTCTTGCATCAGAATGTCTTCATAGGTAGGAGAATATTTACAAGAAGGATAGAGTGATACACAAGATGCTAGGACACTATCACATCTATGAAATATATGCATCATGAAACTATTTGAAAATAAAAAGGAAACAATTTTCTTTTTTCAAATGATAAATATGCTAAATGCGTGATGTAAGTGGTAAAGTGTGCAATTTTAGGACTATTGAACCAATCCAAGTACACAAACCATAGATGAATACATCTAGATTTAAAACAATTAGGACAAAATCAAATCTAAAACTAAAAATAAAAAATTATGCAAGTGTAAGACACACCGAGTTCACCAAAATGAAATGGTGGAAAATGGAGTCCTCTAAACTAAACATGTAAACTACAAACTATTGGTGAATGACAAGGAATAAAAACTCTCTGTTTCTCTGCAATTCCATCCACTCTTGGAAACTCAATTTTATGAGTTTGATTTGAAAATGAATTGATAGGGTTCTTTATTCAAAACTATCTACTTTGAATGAGTTTCATTTTGCAGTGAGACTGCTGTTGCGACAGTTGTTTATCAGACATCATTTCTTGTTTTAGTTTTCTATTACCGTAGGGACTCAAGAATAAAGAGGAACATTCCATGAATATGAAGGCCTGATATTCATGGAATGTCAATACTTAACTTGTAATATATGTTGCTATTAACATTACATGTGCAGGATTAAACAAACAGCGCGGGTATAGTCAGAACAGTAAAGAAATACAATGAAGATGGTGGCTCGGGTGTGACAGTGGATGATCTGTCCACATAAGATATACATTTTATGATTTGGAATAGTTTATTACATTGAATTGAAGGTGATTCAATCACCGATTGGAGGTGGAAGTGTGTTTCTATAGGAGATTGAAGATGCCCTAGAAAGCAAGGGTTTAGAACCAAAAATTGGAGTTTCCAGTGTTGCAGAGCCCTCGAGGCTAATTCCTCTTGTATATGGCCATTTTAAGACATAAAGAAATACTATCTAGGATTTGGGACTGTATGGAGACCGTTGTGTAGTACTTCCTTTGTTAGATTGAGCAAATTTCATGCATTGAAACAGGATAACTATTATGAATAGGTGTTGAGTTACCCATTAGGGCCACAACCTCATGGCAAAGCCAACACAATGTGTTGAGTTCAGCCTGATAGAATGTTGTGGGATAGAGAGGAATAAACACAATGCAAACTATTTATCAGTTAAACATGAATGCATTGGAGTTACTACAACACTGTTGAAATATTAGTTAAACTTGTTGTGCTATCAACCATAAGAAATGAAAAAAAATAGAGAAGGAACGTACTCAAAATTTGCAATCCTAATTTGTGTGCTCCATAAAAGAGAAAATGAGAATTGAAATGTTCTTTTTAAGTAATATGCCCGTATTCGTAGAAAGTTCGATGAACACGGGCATGGTTTAAAAAAAAAACAAATTTTTCCTTCTATACCCCGACCAACCTAAACCATTTTCATTAATGGGCAAAAATAATGGTCGAAAAATGATGTCAAATGTACTAGTGTATCATATCAACCTCTCTATCGAGTCCACTATCAATAGCTTTTCTCAAAATATTTCCTCCTTGCAACAAAAAATTGCCTCTATGAATCAATCCAAATTCAACATTCCTACATGTGATATTGCTAGCCCTTTGTCCTTTGACATTATTCATGTTTTTATCCCTCAATACATGGAAATACATCACTCAAAGACTTACAATAGTAAAGGTGATCCCTTGACCCATGTTAATACGTTTCAAACATTGTGTAGCGAATTTTCTCATGATCACAAGTTCATGGATAAAATATTTACTAGAACCTTTGGAGATAAGGCCTTGTAATGGTATTGATCCTTACCTCCTTATTCCATTAATAATTTCCAAAAAATTTCTAATTCTTTCATTCAACAGTTTCAAAACAACATTGGTCTTAAGATTTTTTTGAATGATTTAATGCATTGTAAACAAAGTGTTAAAGAAAAAGTAACTGATTTTATTGGTAGGTTTGAGAATTTTCATGCTCATATTTCTTATCGTATGCCTGATGTTGATATTCAACATATTTTCATTTCTAATTAAGAAAAAGACATTAGGGATAAGGTATTGTTGTCTGAATTATCATCTTTTACTCAATTATGTACAATGCTTCATAATTATCAAATTCAAGTGAGTCAATTTGAGATCACCACTCAATGGCTCC
The DNA here is from genome assembly GCA_027943335.1 of Chamaecyparis obtusa. Lineage (NCBI taxonomy): Eukaryota > Viridiplantae > Streptophyta > Pinopsida > Cupressales > Cupressaceae > Chamaecyparis > Chamaecyparis obtusa. Next base: position 860,320 of record BSBK01002060.1, on the reverse strand, counting down.
GATTGATAAGAGTGATTTTGTATCTCAACCTTTTCATAAGTTTAAAAAACCAAAAGGCTTCATCAAGATAAAAAATCATCAAAAAATATTGATGCACAATTGGCAACAACATCCAAAGGTGTGACTCCTTTGTTATCTTATTTTAAACCTTCCCATAATTTTACACCTGTTTTTGAATCTTTGCATATTTTGATGTTGAAGTTGATTAATGCTAATGTATTAACACTTCCTTCCATTAGGCCAATGGATCATTCCAAACAAATCAACAAGAACTTTGATCCCAAATATTTTTTCCAAGATCATCGTCAACATAGTCATGATACTTAGAAGTGTTTTCATTTGAAAACTATTGTTGAAGGCCTCATTGATTCTAATGCTATATTTTTTGAGGGTGTTAATGATCAAGGAAAAAAATATGTTTCCCTTCCCAACCAAAACTTGAAAATTTATACCAATCCTTCACCTTCCCATTCAACTAATACTATTGAGTCCATTCAATCTTCATCTACCCATGTTGTTGACTCTCCTACCATTGTGACCTATGAAATTGAGTGTACTGAAGCCAAAAATGTCATCAACTTTATGGACCAATGCAAACCTAAACTTAAACTCACACCCTAACCTAATATTTTCATAGAATTTGATCCTTGTGAGACTATTAGAGCACCTAATGGTCCTCTTTACATAGTTGCAAAGATTAATGGTCTTCCCTCTTGTGGAGTCCTTATAGATTCTACTTGTATGGTGAATGTTATAATTGAAGAACATCTTTACACTATAAAAATAAAACTATATTTCTATGATAAATCTAATGTTCTGATCAAAACATTTAATGGTTTCACTTATCCTACCTATGATTCCATTTCTTTTTTCATAAAGTTGGTAAGAAAACTTTAGATGTCACCTTTTTTGTCATCCCAACTTTTGATCAATTTCAAGTTAGGCTTGGTCCTCCTTGGCTCACTTCCATGAAAGATATAGTCTCTCCTATCCATAAGTGTTTGAAATTTCCTCACGATGGAGAAATCACCATGACTAACCATAGTCTCTATCAGCCTTTAGCTACTCAAGGGAAATTTGACCTTGACTTCTTTTTTCCTTCCATGCCTCAACCAATTCAACCTTGAAAAGATAATTATTTCCTATCTTATAAAAAATTAAAAATTAAGAAGATTTGTGAACTTAGAAATTACTCTCCTATAGTTCCATATCCTTGCCATGGACCTGGACTTCTATTTACACCTTCCACACCTCCCATTTATGCTTTAGTTCCACCTCCTATATCCTATAACTTCTATGTAGTTTTTATGTCTCAACCTAGTCTGGTGCCCTCATTTCTCCCTCCTAAACAAGAAAATGACTTGATGTTGATTGATCCTAAACCAAATCAAATTTTAAACAAAAAAAAACATTAATGTTGTACTTGTGACCATTATCGTAAACTCCATGCTAGAGGCCATGAACATGCTTCCCAAAACCTTTCCTCCCCTAAAACACCTATTGATGCTTTAGTTCCATTTGATAAGCCTATGTATATCCCAAGGGAGGAATTTAATATTAAAAGGATTAAATTAAAAAAAAACATGATGATTCTACTTGGATTAGAGATCCTATCTTGATTAATTTGGATGAAGAAGATACTCTTGATGATGAAATCAATATTTCTAATGCTAATAATGTTCATGCTAATGATTCTAATGATATGTGTGACCTTATTGTTATTAATAATGATTTACCAGCTAGATTTTGAAAATAACTATCTCTTAATCCTAGTGACAAACAAAGCAACTCATCCTTAGTGAATGTTCCTTGTTTAGATTTGGTTATTGTTCCATCTCCCGTGCTTAATTTTCCTCCACTTGCATGTTTCCCACTTCTCCTAAATAATATAGACTGAGATAGGGGGGCATGTGATATGCTTGGTTAGCTCCTCTTGTGAGGTGGGCTCCTTTGTGTTTTCCTATTGTAATGTGCTTCCATTTTGATGTGTTGCTTGCTATATGTTTTATTTAGATTTATTTAGATTACCCTTGTTTCTTTTTTGGTGCAAGATGATAATGAATCAACCTCTCATTTATTCTATATGTCATATACATATTATATTGTGTATGTGAAATTATTCATAAATGTTCCTTTGTGTTGTCTGATTGGGGATGACACAAAATGGTAGATACCATTCTTTTGGGTCTTTGTGTTAGTAATAGTCCTAGGAGATAACTGAGAGGGGGGGGGGGGGGGGTTGAATCAGTTATCTACAAGATTCAATTCTTTATCCAATTAAGTATACTTAAACATAAAGCATAAAAACAATGAAAGAACACAAGAACACAACACCAATATTTTGGTTATGGGGAAACCCAAATAGGTAAAAACCCCGGTGGGAATTGACACCCACTAATATTCTGCACTAGAGTATTATGATCCTTGTTAGAAGATCCTTAACCCTATTAGGAGTTTCTTTACAATATATTTAGTACAGTAGACCTTGTCAAGGGTCGAACCTTGTTAGGAGTCTTTTACAATTATCCCTATTAAGGGAGAGGACGCACTATCCGAGAGCTCACTGCTCAAATGGGTGAAGGCTACAACCTTCTAAATAATAGATACACACTATATCTGGATCTTGGTGAACTGCACTTTGACCTGCTATCTGGATTAGTTCCAATGAATAGCACAAGTACTTTACTTGGTCACATAGACCTTCTTCTGATGGCTCAACACTTCACACACTCTACTTTGCACTGCCTAATCAACCATGAACCACACTTCAGCAATCACAAATGATTGCCTATAAATTTATTTCCTCTAAATGATATAATCAAGTTGGCCTATTAGAACCACATTGAAATCATATTAGAGATACCATAAAAAACTCCAACAAATGTTCTGTCAGCTCTACTATGCACGCAACACAATCTGGGACCTGTTCAATAAGATAATTGTAGATGCACGCTACACACTGTCGGCTCTACCAAAATAACTAGAAATTTCTCTGCAAGATGAATTAACTCATGTGCTCTTGAACAAACATCAATAAATTTCCTCTAAGCTTAAATCCAAGGGTACATATCCATAGGATAGGCACAACTACATAACCAATAAAATCTTTGTCGGCTCTTCTGAATAAACACAGGAAACTACTGTTGGCGAATAGCGACTACATAAATTCACTTCTACTCATCAAAAAACTATGCGTCCATAGCTGAAACATCACTAACATGTCTTCAACATATATCCAAGTGCGCAAGGCTCCATGATAAATGTAGGGACAACCATATATAGAACACTACTTGTAACTCTGTCAGGAACACTGCTGACACCAACTGCTATATAACATTCTGTACTAACAGTTAACCTCTGCGCCCATGATATCATACTGATATCATGTCCATGCTACATATACTAAAATCTTACTGCATAAGACTTCAACACATGCTACTTTCCATATGTTGTCATCAATGACAAACATACAGTCAGTACTGACCTACTGGCAAATCTCCAACAATCTCCCCCTTTGACATTGATGGCAACATGTGGAATGAAAAGCCACCACCAACCCAAATGAACATTTATTTTATAAAATTCTCCATTTCCTCTTCAAAACTCCCACAAAGATGAATCCTCCATCTCCTGCAATATTTTCTAATATTCTCCATTTCCTCAACTGAATTGTTGTCATATCTGAATGATGCTCCCCCTTAGTATATTACTCCTCTTTTTACTTCTATTTTTCATGACTCTATATATATACTCCCCCTTTGACATCAATGGAAAAGGGTGCCATTCATTTTAAGCATCGGTACTACTCTTGAGGTAGAGTAGTCAACCTTCCACCAGTCCCTGAGGACTGATGCCTTTTCTTCTTTCTTCTAAGCAGAATTAGGGAAGGGAATTACTCCCAACTTCTCCCTGAGATACTCAAAAGTATCCTTAGGTAAGGGCTTTGTGAATATATTTGCCAACTGATCTTTAGTACTCACATAGTCCAACTTGACTTCTTTCTCTGCCACTTTCTCTCTTAGGAAGTGATACTTGATCTCAATGTGCTTTGTCTTTGCATGCATCACATGGTTCTTTGACATATTAATAGTGCTAGTTTTATCACAGTGAATAACAATAGGATAATCAATCTAAATTCCAAAATCCTTTATCATCTGCTTGATCCAAACAATTGTAGAACAATTTAAGGCTGCTGCAACATACTCCACTTCTACTGTTGACTGAGAAATGCAATTTTGTTTCTTGCTTGTCCAAGTAACAAGTCTATCACCAAGAAACACTGCTCCTCTTGAAGTACTCTTTCTGTCATCAACACATCCTACCCAATCTGCATCAGTGTACACATGAAGCTCAACATTTTTTGAATTAGGATACCATAGACCATAATCTATAGTGCCTTGCAAGTATCTAAATATTCTCTTTACTACCATGAGGTGACTTTGTTTAAGTTCTACTACAAATCTTCTAACCATGCCAACTGCATTTGAAATATCAGGTCTAGTCTGAGTAAGATATATGAGTTTACCAATCATAGACTTATACAATGTTATAGCTACTGCTGGTGAGTCATCTTCTTTTGTAAGCTTGCATCCAGTGATCATAGGGGTTCCTATTGGTTTGCAATCATCAATCTTGAAATTCTTCAATATCTCTTTCACATATTTTGACTAATTAATAAAAATTCTTTTTTCTATCTGCTGTACATTTAGTCCCAAAAAGTATTTGATAGGACCAATCATACTCATCTCAAACTCATTCTTATTTCTTTGGCAAATTCTACACTTAGTTTGTCATTACCTCCAAAGATAATGTCATCAACAAATATAGCTATAAGAAGCAAACCTTCAGATGTCTCTCTAATGAATAGATTACAGTCTGCTACTCCTTTCTTGAATCCAATCTTTGTTAAGTATCCATCTAGTCTCTCATACCATGCTCTAGGGGCTTGCTTAAGTCCATAGAGGGCCTTCTTCAATCTGCATACCATATTAGGTCTGTCTGATAAGGTGAATCCTTCCAACTGGTCAATGTATACTTCTTCTTTCAAGTCTCCATTTAGGAATGCTGACTTGACATCCATCTAATAAACTTTGAAGTTTTTGACTATAGCATAAGCTAGAAACAACTTAATAGCTTCTAATCTACTCACAGGTGCAAATGTGTCTGAATAATCAATGCCTTCTCTTCACACATATCCTTAACATACTAATCTTGCTTTGTTTCTTACTATTGTGACATCTTCATTCATCTTGTTTCTGAATATCCACTTTGTTCCAATCACATTCTTATCACTAGGTCTTGGGACCAGTTCCCAAGTGTCATTCTTAACAATCTGATCAAGTTCATCTTTCATAGCATCATGCCAATCTGAATCATTACATGCATCTTCAACACTTAAGGGTTCAATCTAAGATAGTAAACATGCCGCTTCATTGCTAGCTGAGTTCTTTGCTTGGGACCTTGTTAAGACTTTTGGGCTCTGATCTCCAATGATGTCTATCTTGGAATGATTTCTTGATGTAAACTTTGAAACTTTAGGTGATGCTAACTTATCAGCCTTGGGAATTTCTTCTTCACTTGTCTCAGGGTCATTGAATAACACATCAATACTGTCAAACATTTCTTCAATAACTGTCTCACTAGTGGAGGGTCTAGGTTCTTCTTCAATCATGGGTGAGTAATCATGATATCTTTCTTGAATCATAAACTTTTCATCAATCTTTACATGAGCACTTTCAATGATCTTTTTCAATCTTAAATTGAAACATCTATAAGCTTTACTTTTAGTAGAGTAACCAAGAAAAATACCTTCATCACTTCTTGCATCAAACTTGTCTACTGCTTCATCCCTCTTGATGTAGCACTTGCTTCCAAAGATTCTAAAATATTTTACTGTGGGAACATTACCAAACCATAGCTCACAAGGTGTTTTGTTAGTAGTTGGCCTCAATTGAATTCTATTGATGGTATAGACTATTGTATTGACCGCATCTCTCCAATAGGTGCGTGCAACTTTTCCTTCTATCATAATGGTGTGCATTGTATCAAGGATGATCCTATTCCTTCTCTCTATAATTCCATTCTACTGAGGGGTTCTAGGTGCACTTAACTGTCTCTTTATGTCATGTTCTTCACAGTACTCATAGAATCTATTAGAGGTGAATTCTCCTCCTCTATCCAATCTCAAACATTTTATCTTTAGTCCAGATTCATTCTCAACCTTAGCTTTGAATCTTTTGAACTTCTCAAATTATTTTGACTTATCTTTCAAGAACACAACCCACATCATTCTAGTATAATCATCAAAAAACAAAATGAAATACCTTTCACCATAGTATGATATTTTTTGAGTTGGACCACATAGGTTTGTATGAATTAGATCCAACTTGTTCTCTGTTGAATTCTGCTTGCTCCTAAATTAATTTCTCACATGCTTCCCCATCACACATTCCCTGCATATAGTATTAACTGGCTTTGCTATGCTAGGTAGATCTCTTACTGCCTTTACATTGCTTATATTTACTATGTTATCAAAATTGATATGACATAGCCTTTTATGCCATAACCAACTATCATCCACTTTAGCAACAAAACAACTTGCTTCTGAATTGAGTTGAAAAACATTACCTCTTGTCTTTGAGCCTGGTGCAATCATAACACCATATTTATTGTTAATGATGCATTTATCATCTTTGAGCTCCAACCGATATCCTTTTCCAAGTAACTGTCCAACACTTAGAAGGTTATGTTTCAAACCATCAACATAAAAAACATCATCAGTACTATTCTTTCCATCCAAGGTGATGGCTCCTCTACCAACTATAGGTTTAGGAGTGTTGTCTCCAAATCTGACCATACCTCCATTGTATTTGTCCAAATGAACAGACCTGCCTTTATCACCTGTGATGTGATGTGAACAACCACTGTCTATAATCTAGTATGTCCTTATGTCAGCTTGTGAAATCAATGCAAGCTCTTGATTTTATTTCTTATCTTCATGAGCTATCTTATTATTCATTTTGTCTATAATAGAAATGAATCCAATTTCTTCTTCACCAAATTCATCATCTGATACTCCATCTCTAGTATAGTAGCATTCCTTAGAATACTTAGGCTTGTAATCCTTTTTGAACTTTCTAGCTCTAGTAGGACACTTAGATGCAAAGTGACCTATCTTATTACATGAAAAGCACTTAAATGGTAATTGACCTTCATAATTTCCTTTTCCTTTCTTTTCTCTTTTGGAAATCATAGCAATGAAATCCTCTAGATTTTTCTCTTCATCATCATCATCATCAAAATTGCCAGAAGTGTTTGTAGATTTCTTACCATGAACTATTGCTTTGAAGGTTGTTTCACTCTTTGGTTTTGTCTTCAATCTTGAAATCTCAAAAGCTGAGAGTTTTCTGATCAAAGTCTCTCTCTTGAAATTTGATGTAAGCTACATGGTCTCATCAAGGGTGTTGATCTTGCTTTCATATTCAGGAGTAAGAGTAGTCATCAACTTGTCCATGATGTCCTCCTCTGAAATCTCTCCACCATTGTTTCTAATTCCAACTACTGCTTCATTTATCCTCTGATTATAAGCTTTGATGTTTTCTTTAGGTAGCATCTCTAATGCATTGTACCTTTTCTTCCATGTCTTTCTGCACACATCCTTTGCTTGTTTGTCTCCTTCAAATATGTCTTCTAGGTGCTTCCATATTTTGTGGGTGGTATCCACCTTTTTTATTTCCAAAAATTCACCATCAAATATGGCGTTGATAAGGACTTCTTTAGAAATAGAATTCTGATGAAACAATTCCTTTTGTCTATCAGTAGCATCTTCTTGTGCAAGGTCTTCTAGGGTAGGTATCTTGGTTGCTTTGATAGTTACTGTTCAGGTCTAGAATTGTTACCTCTATTAGGCAATAAGGCTAACAACAATTCCAGCTGACAATGGAAACCTCTCCTAGCTGTGGGTGGACTATGATTAGAGAGGAATCTCCAGATTCTAGGCCGGTTCCTATAAAATATTGGCTATCACTTTACTAACCTAAAAAAAACTTGATGGGAAAAGGGGAAAAGGAACTGATAAACTTAGAAAATAAGGTGATACACCAATGACTGATTCAGAAATTAGAAAAGAAAATAACAGATCCAGACCTAGTTCACAATGAAATTCAGATGATTGGTACACTTTTCATCATATAGATTAATAAATTTGATAATTAGGGTTTAACCATAAATTACTGAACTCTTAACAACATACATTTCTCAAATAAGGTTTGATGAATTAGACTTATCAATCTGGAAGGAATAATGAAAACACTCACATCCAAAATCAAAATCAAAATTATAAACACTTACTAAAGAAGATGGAAATGAATGATAATCTGAACACAAAAATGACCTATAATCTGGTATATTTCCTTCACAAATTTCTACAAAATGGTTACAAAAATGGCCTGAGAAACATCTAGGAATAGTACATTCACTAAAATGTCTTCTTTTCAAAATCTGCAACCCCTAGAAAAGAAAAACTTCCTTCCTAAAAAGGCCTCCAAAACCCTAATCTGGGAATGCCTATCTCCCCTAAAAACACTCAATCTTTGGCCATAAATCATGCCAAATATTTAGACCACATGTTATCAAAATTGAAAAGTCCATCTACCCCTAAATTTTGGCTATATACAAGGAAAAAATTCCCTTTTACATCATGAATTAAGCCAAAATTTATAAATTCCTTTAATAAAAAGGGCTTTAGAAATAAAAGGATAAAATCCTTTATACAATTTTATGCCAAATTTATTAAAAGGAAAACAAATATTAACAAGGGTTTAATATTTGTTATGCTACTAAATTATTATTCAAAAGTTTTTAATATAAATATTAAAACTTAATAAATAACAATCTAAGTCTATCCTAATTTCTAACATATGAACTTAGCAATTTTGAAATAGGTAGAGTGGGGAGTAAAACTCGACCCACTTGCCTTTACATATACGAATATGCTAGAAACTCAGGACAGATGGCAAATTTCTATGGTAGAACTGACCTTCTGTCACTCTTAACATTGTGGACACCAAATAAAACTTCATTTTATTTTGGGCATTTTGATTCATTGCATATGAACTTGGCATTCTATTATCATTTTGCATTTTGGAGGGTTTCAAAACCCTAAGACTGATAGTCGATGGCTGGAACTATGAGTTATGTTGAAGATTTTTTACAAAAACTCAAGAAATATTCTTTACGAAATATGAAGAACTTGGCCCTTTGCAATAAAACTATAAGTTGTTCATTTCTTTACACTCTGTCGATGATTCTCAACCCTCTGTGTTGTTATCTCTATGTAAAATGGCATTTGTTACATGAAAAAGGGCTCACTTGTTGTTGTCGACTCTAGTTAATATTCTAAAAACATGAGTTCACTGTTTATGGCATGAAAAATGAGCACTATTACTCGCTGGAAATATGCATCGACTGGTTCTCTGTATGATTCAAAGCTTTATTTGTCTGTTAACATGAGTTTCTTTCCTGCAAAAAATAAGGGTTTTCATCTGTTGAAAACATGCATTGTTATTTCATACTTCAAACCCTCAGTACATGTACAAAATATGAGTTCCTGTTGCTAAAAAAAAAAACCTCCAGTTTACTGCTGGAAATAGGCACCATTCTCTCTACTCATGAACTTGACTTTGCAATATGTGTATCTTCTGAAATACTCAGTCTATTTGCGGCCTCTATTTGAACTTGGCAAAAATGTGGGATCTTTTGTATTTATGAGATATGGGTTCACTGTTGAATATCAATCGACTTTCCTTATCTTCTGTTGATATAAGATATACAAAACTGTAGCCACTATGCATACTTTCTTTTGCTGAAATAGATTCTATTCCTTGTTTACTGCTGAAAACATTCTAAGAATGTGGGTTTCATGTCGAAACTTTCTCTTACAAAAAATATGTTATTATTTTGCAAAACAAATCATGCCCAGTTTGCCAAAATGTTGGGTATATACAATTCTCTTACCAGTTCACTATTACATCTGGCCATTAATGTTTAATACAAAATATGAGCTATCTTTTAAGCACGCAATCCTCTTCTTTCCTTTGAAACTATTGAAAACATATAGATATACTATATGTACTATCTGTAGCACTATTTTGAGCTCTCTGCTAGCACATATTGTTTCTTGCAATGAAAATGAACCCACTGTTACTGAAGAGTCCTCAAGGCAATTGATGAACTTTGAACTTTCTATTTATGAACTGTGTCTTTGATTCTTCAAGTAATTTACTGTTCTTTAATCAACACAAGAACATCTGAAAATGTGCATACATACATAGAAGATGTTTACTGTTATCACTTATAAATGCACTGATACTTCTTGACAAGTATAAAATATTATGACAGAGAGTGATACTCTGTTCCAGTATGAACATGAACTTTGAAATTGTTATTACTCCTTCAACATAAGAACTTTATTGTTGAACTTTGAGTTCAATCTTTTCAGAAACATGATCTACATTCCAGCATTTGAAATTGATATGACACTTGTCAGAAATTATGAATATAAAGTTATTTTTTGATTTCTAACAAGTACTGAAGAATGTGACCTATTGGCATTCTGAGATTAATAACATCAATATTATTGAAGCTTCTGTAACAGATTATTGTACACTTTCTTTCTGATACTGAATTTGTCATTTTATGATATAAAGTACAGCAAGATGAAAATGTTTTATATTCTGTTAATGAAGTTCGAGTACAAGCTTGTGACACTCATCAACAACAAAATGCTTATGACTGAGGTTCAAACACGGGTTCATGACACCCAGTCATAACATTTTGTAAACATTCAAATTATGATTCAGTCTTGAAGCACTTTAAAATATTTAGTATTAAAATCATTGAAAGTTCTGAAAGTATACTCTGTTTTTGATGAAATCAACATCTTTTGGTGAAATAATTTGATTCCTCTAGAGATCAGCAACCTGGAACTTCCTGTAGCACAGGAAACCAGCTTGTTCTGCATCTTTGAAATAACTGAAAAGTGAATCAGTCCACTGTTATCTGCAAAACAACTTGTCAATTACATGCAATATCAATAAGAAACATATTCTGAAAAAGGTTTCTTAATTCAAAAACACACTAAGTCCCTTTCATTTAGATTCTGGACTTGTCCAAAATGAAATCACACACCACAATAGGTACTAAAAGCCAAAGGTTTCACATTCTAGAACATGTCCCTTTAACACTTTCTTGTAGTGAGTGATAGTTTTCATTTTCTTGCTACATTTGTTCTTAGATTGATATGTAGATAGTAATAGATAGCTGATGTATGTAATTGTTTTCCTTGTATTGCTTAGATCCATCAGGATCTAACAGTTATTTATTTTCTTCTTTTTTTTTTAGGTGATGCTACCTTAAGGACCAAAATGTAGATGGTGACCCGGGTACGACTTAGATGCAGGGACCTGATAGAGACCAGCAGAACCAACACAAACATGAGGCAATGCATGGGAACCTTTTACACATTTCAGTTTCTGTTCTAATTTGCAAATGTACTCTGTTTATTGAATCATGTAATATGAATCAAATGACATTTGTTCTACATTCTTATGAATGCACAATGTAATGATCAATGATGAATTCCAGAATTTGTAATAATTTGATCAATACTTAGAGTACATAAAAATGAAAATCTAACAACAAATGTAGTAAGTAGATGCAAACTAACAAAACCTACTAGACAGTGTTAATTAGATAACATGAATGTGCAAATTTCTCTTTTAGTGCCTATTGTGTTGTATGGTTTAATTTTGAATAATAGTTACATCAAAAACTTCAAAACCAATGCACTGCAAATGGGTCACCATCTTGTTCTTCCAATCAAGATAATTCTCTCCATCGAACTTAGGACTTTCTCTCCTGAAGTATGCCATCTGATCAATCTCAATCTGTTAAACTTTCTCTATGAGGCACTTGGCTGTGATACCAATTGTTAGGAATAGTCCCAAGAGATAACTGAGAGGGGGGGGGTGAATCAATTATCTACAAGATTCAATTCTTTATCCAATTAAGTATAATTAAAAATAAAGCATAAACACAATGAAAGAACACAAGAACACAACACCAATCTTTTAGTTACGGGGAAACCCAAATAGGTAAAAACCATGATGGGGATTGACACCCACTAATAATCTGCACTAGAGTATTATGATCTTTGTTAGAAGATCCTTAACCTTGTTGGGAGTTTCTTTACAATATATTTAGTATAGTAGACCTGGTAAAGGGTCGGACCCTATTAGGAGTCTTTTACTATTTTCCCTGTTAGGGGAGAGGACGCATTGTCCAAGAGTTCAGTGCTCAAATGGGCGAAGGCTACAACCTTCTGAATAACAAATACACATTATATCTGGATCTTGGTGAATTGCACTTTGACCTGCTATCTGGATCAGTTCCAATGAATAGCACAAGTACTTTTCTTGGTCACATAGACCTTCTTTTGATGGCTCAACACTTCACACACTCTGCTCTGTATTGCTTAATCAACCATGAACCACACTTCAGCAATCACAAATGACTGCCTATAAATATCTTTCCTCTAAATGATATAATCAATTTAGTCTATTAGAACCACCTTGAAATCATATTAGAGAAACCATAACAAACTCCAACAAATATTTTGTCAGCTCTACTATGCACGCAACACAATCTGGGACCTGTTCAATAAGATAATTGTAGATGCATGCTACACACTCTCGACTCTATTAAAAAATTGGAACTTTCTCTACAAGCTGAATTAACTCATGCACTCTTGACCGAACATCAATAACTCTCCTCTAAGATTAAATCTAACGACACATACCCACAAGATAGGTGCAACTACATAACCAATAAAATCTTTATCGGCTCTTCTGAATAAAAATAGGAAACTGTTGCTAGCGAATAGCGACTGCATAACTTCACTTCTACTCATCAATAGACTATGCATCCATAATTGAAACATCACTAACATGTCTTCAACATATATCCAAGCACACAAGGATCCATGATAACTGTATAGACAACCATAAACAAAACACTGCCTGTAACTCTGTCAGGAACACTGCTGACACCAACTACTATATAACTGTCTGTACTAACAGTTAACCTCTGCACCCATGATATCATGTTGATATCATGTCCATGCTACATATACTAAAATATTACTACATAAGACTTCCATGCATGCTACTTTCCATATGTTGTCATCAATGACAAACATACAGTTAGTACTGGCCTGTTAGAAAATCTCCAACACTTTGTACTTTCAGCCCCCCAAAAATATTATTTATATATCTTATGTGACCTTCTTCCATTTTCTTGTAGTTATGCTACCTTTGGGGGATGATGCCAGCTCATTTTGATGTAATTTTTATATACATGAGTTATCATATGATCACATTGACCCCAGATTTAGTAGATCTAATTTGTGATCTCTTTTTTCATGTGTTTATTTCCCTTGGTTTGTCCTTACGTGGGGGAATCTCACACTGAAAACATTTTTTTTGGGTGCATGTATTCTCTGTTAATTCCATTTCTCTCATTCAATTATTTGCAACCACTTTAACATGGGGGCATACACTCCTCTCCCTATTTCACATTTTTCACACACACATATGAAGATTCAATGCAATCTCTTATGTAGATGGCTAAGGAAACAATGCTCCCTTTTTTTTCATCTTTACATCATCATTCCATGAGCATTATTCAGTGGATCCTAAGGCTGATCCTTCCTTCCTTCTTTTGGTCCTTTGACTAACTATATTCATTTGGTCCTTAAACTAATTGCTTTTTTTAGATCCCTTAATGGAGATAGGTTTTCCTTAAGGAATGATCCCTTTTGATGGGTTGACTAGCATCTGATAGCTTGTTAGACTATTAATTCCATCTTTTGCAAACAAAATTCCCCTTTGCAAAATCCATAGTAAGGCAATACCATAGTACACTTGCTGGTAATCTCTCCCCCTCTCTCTCTAGTGTAGCCTATTTTATCTTGGTTTTTGGATTTGATGAGGATTTAAGTCACTTGGGGGATTGGTGTTTCCTTGTCTCCTTTACCTGGATGAAATTTTTCCAATGCATTGATCTACTTTACTAAGAGCATGAGTTTGTCTCATACTCCTGCTAAAGTGGGGGCTAAATGTACCATTCTAAAAAGTTAGCACTCATAATTGGATGTTAAATTAGGCCCTATTTTTGGAGAATTTGAGATTTCATGTCTGTTATGCTTGATTTAGCTACCTATCTCCCCCTGATATTTCATATTCCCTATCTTCTCGACTTCCAATTTAAATTTTGGTATTTTTTCCTAGGAACAAAATCCTTGAGGATTGGTCCCAAATTTGAATCAGAGCCCCATTGCGGTGTTTTAGTGGGAAATTAGATCCTGTGGTTGGCATGGCTTGATTTCACATCCCAAAATGTGTGATTAGGTATAAAAACACCCTATCTCTCCTCATTTTGGCATCCATGATTTGACATCTACACAATCATTTTGACGATCAGGTGAATTCAAGATTTGAAGGCAAACATCCAAGATCTAGCATCTCTCCAAGAATCCAAAGAAATTTGAAGGGAATCTTATTCATTGAAGCAATCTTCTCTCCCATGATGGACAAGTAGAGGATTTATCAAGAAAGAAAGAAGATCCTTTGTTCATTCTCATGCATTCTTTCATAACAAGTGCTCAATCATGCATAACAAAAATGGAGATCTAGGAGTGGCATTCATAGATCCACGTATTTGTGAAGGAATCCTTGATTATTTTCTACATTTCAAGGTCAATAAAGAAACATTCAAACATCTTCATAAATATGTGTGATCTCAATATCCATTCATGAAGGTATTGGAAAGGTAGAACTAATATTTACCTTCATATTTACTTTCCTTTATGCAATCTTATTTCATTTTCAAGGTTAATTCCTATATAGGAGTTTGAGAAAGGAAAATCCCTTTCGACAAGCTTTTCCATATTTTTCTATGTCCAGGTACAAGTGGCACTGCTGTTAGGACCAAATTTAGAAACTTCAAGATCTGCGGGACTATCAGTCAAAGTTTCAAGTAGAAATACTGGGAACAGAATGCCCTAGGCTTCTTTTTCCTGAGAAAAAAATGCCCAGGGTGTTTTGATCATATCAAAACACCTACATTTTTAGAAGTCAATATAGTTTCCGAGTCTCCATTTCAGGTCACCGTAGCTTTTTGTCTGCTTTTGTAAGTGTGTATTTTTCTAAAACTTCTTAATTTTTATTATTTAGTAATCAATTTTGCATCATTAGATCATTCCCCTAGATCCATTTCATTCTTAATAATTATTAGTGAAGGATCATTGCACTCATTTAGTGCTTAAGTGCTACTTGATCATATTGGGTCATCTTCCTTTGATTCTACATTAGGAAAAAGTGGAAAAATCCATTACATACCAAATGCATCCCTTTTTCTTATGTACAACTACTAGAATAGGGGGAGGCCAAAAAACCCTAGAAACTCACTTGATGGTTATGGGGATAAGGGTGGGACATGTATAAACATGGACCATATAATGCAAGTAAAAATAAGATGTGATTGTGATGGAGGCAAGTAGAGACTTCCATAGTCATATGTGTGAATAAGATCTAATGTTAACCTAGACCCTTAATAAATGTTTGCTTCTATCTCTATAAGGAGAAGATGAAGAAATATTAATCATGGATTGGAAGGATAAATAATTTTTCATGAAATTGGTTGGGGAATGGTACACCCTAGTTAGGGTTAGAAAATAGTGTGAAGAAATTTGGGGGAAGGTGTTGAAGCTTTTCTTTACACCTACAAACCCATGAATCACCTACAAGAAAAATACTTATCACAAATGGAGATCAAACAAGATTGATTTTCTCAAAAACTTGAGAATTGAATTAATGCATGAAATCTTATTGATTACAGTGGATGAATGAATCCTAATAAAAATGATGAATAAAAACCCTAGAGGAAGGTTAAATTATCTAGTATCAAGTGTCATGATCATAATGAATAAGACAACATAAGCTACCATTAGCTAATTTATTAAAAGGAAAAAAAAAACCAAGTTTAGCTTAAGTGAATAAAGTAATAACAAATCTAATTATTTGATTAATTAGATAATATCTTAATTAATCCAACAACCCCCTCAAGATGAAATTATGGATAAGCTAAAGAGATAATGAATAATGCAATCTTGGATGCGTCTCAATAACAAAGGCTTCATTAGGTAATTATGTACAAACGAATGCAAAATCATATAATTGAAGAAACTGAGAAAAAAACCCATTAAGAGACAACCTTTTTTGAAAGGAAAGAATATAAAAAAAGAGTACATGTGATAACAATGGAGGAATCAAGATCCCCCCCAACCCAAGTATCAAATCAGTCACATAAGTAGAATAATTATTTCTGAGTGTAGGAGAGAAATGAAGAGATGACATATCCCCCTATAATGAAGAAGCTCTAATACTAACTATGATCCAAGAGTGGAAAACTATGTTCCTCTCCTTAGGAATAAATAGATTCAATGGCTAAGGTGAAAAAATTTCCATGAAAGGAGAGACAAACAATAGTTTCATGATCTACATGCCATGGAATAAATCTCACTGTCCACATGTCTAAACCAAAATATGCCAAATAAAATAAAGAATATCCAAACAACTATCAATATCCTTGATGTACAACTTCAAAAGAAAGTAATGAAGATGAGATGAAAAAATTAATCAAGTTTCCATCAAGGAGGAATAGAATATATTCAATCATGTCTCCAGTGTCCAGTAGTGTGTGTGATGTAACAACTAACCCTATAATATCTAGCAAGTACTCATCCCAAAATGTTGAAACTTGAGGGAAAAAATGATCCTAATGAGCAAAATTAATCTCTTAGAAGAAGTAGGAGATGATGGAGGAGGAGGTTTAACAAAATTCTCAAGAACCAATGTGAATGAGTGAAGAATGTGTAGGTTCAAGTGACCAAACCTCTCCTTAGATATTTGATCCACTCTAGATGCATGGGAGTGAGGATCAATCAATGGAACCACAATTGTAGTGGGAGAAAGATGTGAGTAATCATATAAGCTAGATACATGACCAACAGTAGCAAATGCAATAATCTCTAAATTCTATGTATATCTTTGATGAGAATTGAATCATGGGTGAGAACTACTGTCTTTCTTGTCCCACTTTAAGTAATCTAGTATATGGAAAAGGGATTAAAAGATAATGATGAGACACAAAGAACATCATTGAATGTTTCATCATAAACCTTAATAGACCCACTCCCAATAAAACCCATATAAGTATTATTACCCATCAAATGTGTAAGAATGTCATGCAACTAATCCTTTGCCAATTTATCTAAATATCTCATTTCTTCAATTTTCAAAGCTTTGAAATCAAATCTCAAAGAAAAGGGCCTTAGTAGATTTTAAATAATTACAATTTCATTAACTTCTTCACCAAGACCTCTTATTGTGTTTACAATCTCATCATCACAAAGAAAATAGGAGGCTATATTCTCTTCTTAGTTCATCTTGAGGCTTTTAAATTTTCTTCAATGGGCTTTAAGCTTTTTATTTTTCACTTTATTATTTCCTTTATAATTATTGTTCAAGCTTAGAATTGTCACCCTAACTTAGGCATTAGGGCTACACGACAATTCTATCTTGACAATGGAAACCTCCTCTAGTTGTGGGTAGACTATGAATAAGGATGAATCTCTAGACTCTAGGCCGATTCCTATTGAATATAAAATATCACCACCTAATCTGAAATTTGATTTGGGAAAAGGGATAAAGGATTAAAACTAAACTTAAAATGAGGTGATACACCAAAAGTTGCTACAAATCTATGCGGATCCTAAAACTGGCATTTCACAATTACAAGACCACTTAGATTCATGTTTATCATTCTCTATTCAACATATAGGCTATCTAGAATCCACTATTAGGGAATGCACCACAAACAACAATAATCTGATAATAAACATACATATCCCACAAAAGATCTATTTCTAATAACCTAGCAAGGAATCGAAAATAATTCACTTTACCAGATCACACAAAATATGCAACACTTAATGCAGAAAAGAAGAATAGGAATGAATTTGATACTCAGAAAATTGATGTAATAAAAAAAACTACTCTTATTTCCTTCAAAAACCTGTAAATGGTTACAAAAACATGAAAAAGGGGTAGATGAATGAATATGTTCACTTAGCCCTTCCTTTCCACTATTTCGAACCCCTAAAACTGACAATCGCCTTCCCTTAAGAAGCCCTCCAAGCCCTAATCCGAAAATCCAATCACCCCTAGAAAAACTCCTAGAAAAACTTGATTTTACTATTAAATAGCTCCTAAAAATTAGCCCAAATTGTGCCCAAAATTTTAGCCTATCCACAACTAATGCCCATAAATATTGGTTTTAATAAGGATAACAAATCCTTTTACAATGTTTACCAATATTTAAAATTATTTAATTTTAAATAAAAATTCAAAATATCAAAAATCTACACTACCTTATAAAACAAACCTAGAAAATAAATTCCTAAGTCTAAAAATGCTAAGTGGAAAAAAGTCGATATGACCACTCTTTCACTTGCACATTATGTGAAAATGAAGGTAGTGAGGTGGCACTTGGCAATTTTTGAGGCTGGATGGAAAAGACTACATAAATTAATACAATTACTTCTCTGTCAGTGGATTCCAAATTTTATTTGTTCTAGCTTTGTCTTGCCTCTCGCATTGCATTGTTTTGGAAAAACTAAGGGTTGAAACCCTAGTTAATGGTGACATCCTCTGCAAATCTCCCTCTGTGTTTGATTTTTCTTTGTGATTTATCCTTGGAATTCTGGTGATTTGATATTTTCAACTAGTAGCAGCTAACTTGTCTTCTTTTCTTGACCCGAGTTCATACTCAAGCACGAGCTATGGTGTTGAGGCTTGGTTTTGACTACAAGTTCATAGCTTGAAATAATATATACTTGGACTCGGCTATCATATCTAAAGGTTGAAATCTCTCACGGTTTTGATTGATGGCTTTCTCGGGCTTGAGCTTAAGCTTGATAATGAACTCGGCTTTGATCTTGAGTCATGGCTGTGCTGCAAGCTTAGAACTGAAGCTCGATAAAGATTGGTGAGCTTGTGCTTGACTTTATGCTGCTGTAGCTTGGAACTTTGAACACTCACAGCCACTGTGACTAGAGCACACGAGCTATGAACTCAAGATTCTCCAATTTTCTTGGACTGTAACCAGAAGTTTGTCATTAAATCACGGTCTTAAGGCTGAGCTTACTAGTTTCAACTGGCATTGGGCCATCTTGCAATGAAGAACTTGGCTTTTCTTGAGATAAGTAACCGTAATTACTTCTTTTCCTTGTATTTTTCCTTACACTTAGTTTGCTTTCGGTTGATTCCCTTTTCATTGCGTTAAATCTAGGACCCTTTACTTGTTGTTTGAATGAAAATTGCAATCTGTTACTTCACTCCATATTACGTTAAATTTGGGCATAGACATATTTGTTGTTCACTTTAACTTTTATAATAGCCGGCTATGATTTAGTATTTGGCGTGAGCTCTTCTCTTTTACATGGACTTGGGTTGTATGCTTTGCTTGTTTTTTAAATATTCAACCTTTATTCTCTGTTAACTTTGTACTCCCGGCTGTGAATGGATCTCACGTTTTCATTGATAGCCAGCTATAAAACACGGGCACTGCTGTTTGTGAAAGAAAAATGAAAATAAAAATAAATTGAGATCATTCTTCTCAATTTCCTTTGGCTATAACTTAAACCTTAACTTGATAATTGATATTTTGTATTCCAGTTCTTGTTAGCTTAAGTTCACCAGCCATTTTGAAATTATCTTTTCTTGTTGAAGCTCGTTGTCTTCCTCTTCACTTGGCCTTATACTATAAATGAAAACTCTGTTTATGAACTAAGCCTTTATAAGATCTCAGTTTGGTTGGAAACCATGTAATAGACGGTGTATTGAATGATCTCTTTGTTAAAGCATAAAATGCAGTCATGACAATGCCAAAGTTGTGAAATTCAAGCACTTAGTTACAATATTACTTTGTTTATTTGTATAATTCCTGTAGCATCCACTGTGGCTGGAAATGAATTTTAATCATTTGGATTGCAGCAACTTCCTCTTATAACACATCATAGCTGTCATTATACATTTGGCCACGTATTTTCAGGCTGTATTTGAATAAATGCTTTGATAGTGAGCAACAACCAAGATGAAAACTATTTGATTTTTCTGTTGTAAATCTATGATCCAGATATGACATAACTTGTAGCACAAATTTTCATTTTTAGTAATGCAATCTGTTTATGGGGTTCGAGCACAAGCTTATGACACCCATAAATAGATTTCTATAACCTTGTACTTGATTTTTAACATCTTCTCAGCATACATGGGCAATATCTGTATAGTATACTACATCTCTTTTGATTTTTGACTGTGAAGAATACCAATCTGTTAAAACAATGCACCTCTTTGTTAAGCTTAAAACATCATAATTAACGCCTTATGTTAGTAAACATGACCCAGTGGTCAATTATGGGCATCCATCAGACCACTGGTGTGCTCACTAACATAAAGCGTTAGTGCTGTCATTTAACACTATTTTTTACTTTATGTTCATACTCATTTTTTTATTGCATTAAATATCAGAAATATATGCAGCTATGAAAGAATCTGATATTTTTATGATGTTTTCATTCTTTTGCATTGCTTAGATCTAGTTGGATCTAACAAACTCTTAACCATGATGCAGGACAACCCCCAAAACATAAGACCTGACAGATGCAGACTCAAGAAGAAGACCATAGACTTAGACCAGACACGACAACCAACTCCTGATATGCAGACGACACTTCAAGGCAATGCAGAGGACTCACTCATACCCTTATCTCTTCTTTCCATTCTGCACTTTGTACTCTATTTACTGATAATAAATATGAAGTATGAAAGAACATTTGTAAATTACATTCAGTATGAATGCACAATGTAATGATCAATTATGAATTTTGAAATTTTTGACATGTGATCAATACTTAGAGTACAATGAAAATTTGATATGAATGCAATAACAAAATGATGATCCACATCACCTGAAAGACACTGTTAAATAAAAGTACCTAAATGCACCCTTACTATTCCTATGTTTTTATCTATTATTTTGTATGATGAAAAATAGGGTAACAATTATTCTTAAACTTATCCCACATGTCCTCAACTGATTTGTAATGCATAACCTTGAAAAGATGTGATTTGGATAATCTACACAAAATTGCATTCTTTGATTTTACATTTTTCTCACATTCTTTCTTCCTAGTTTGATCCCTTGGGGAGTTGAAAAGGGTGTGTAGCAATTTACAAAAGATTTCTAAATATCATACCCTACGAAATTTTAAATAGGTCTCCATTCTTATTCTCCAAAAGTTGTAATTTGTTCCATCAAAAAACAATGTCTTATTTGACCAAAATCTATATCCTTATTGCCCAACCATATGTTCTAATAGATCTTGCTTCAAGTAGTTAGGTTATATTCAAAGGAACCCACTTTGATACCGATTGAAGATCACTCAATTATATTGAGAGGGGATAGGTTAATCAGTATAATAACAACCCTCTACTTTTCAAAACTTAATGAATCACAATTACAATACCTCAAAAGTTAATCATCCACAATAGTAACATAAATGCAAGATCAAGTAATTAAGAACACACAATTTATGTGGAAACATTTGTAGGAGAACACCATGGAAAAATATTTCTTTTGTATTAGAAAATCCTTACATTCCTTGTAGACACCAACACATAATGGACACTGATCCCCTTTAGATGATTTTTAGGCGCCAACATACTGGAGATGCCAATCCCTAAAATTGAGCACTAGCTCAACAAGAAACACTAGTACTCTATTTCAATGAAAGGTACCAACCTCTAATTGTGTTTATCTTTTAATAATATTCACAAGTTTACCCTTCGTATCTTGATCTTCTCAAAAAACCTCTTTTAAAACCGCTTAGAAATCTACACAAAGGCTCCTTCATATCTACTCATAACACTTCTAAAAATCACACCATAACTACCTTATATCACTATTCCGAATCTGCAATAAAAATGATGAACTTTTTTTATCCAAAATGTGCTTCAAGTCAAGCACACTATCTACTATGAATCTACGATAATAGTAACTCCAATGTCCTTAAAACTATACTCTAATATGCTTCAAAGTCTCTCTCCAATGCCTCAATTTTTTTCTCTAATTTAGAATGATATTCAGTAATTTATTTCTTTCATTAGTTGTGCACAAACTCTTCTTATGCCATCTAAAGGAGGGTGACCGATTGGAGCGATGCATCCCTTGACAAAGGGTAGCAACTTGATTTATATGTATTATTGTTGATCCTTGGGCTCTCATAAAAGTATTGGTTCCTACAAAAATATTTATTTACTAGCACTTGCACCTAGAGGAGGTTCAAGGGATAAGCCGATATGAAATTATACATAGAATTTTAATATATTTTATATTGCATGATTAATTGCATAGTGTAATATAAATCTATATAGTTTGATAAGATTGCAAGCAATTAATGACGACGAGATACACAAGGAGATAATTATAGGATCAAGTGCCAAATTTTTATAATGTGCTATGTATCAGGGGATCATTGTCATAAAGTATGTCTCATTTTCTTTTAAAGAGAGATTTTAATATAAATATGTAATTTTACTCTATAATAATTAAAATATCAATAAAAAAATAAGTATAATATATTTTATTATTATTTATAATTTTATAAGAAAACATAAATAATAAAATAAATTTTAAAATTATTAAAAAATAATCCTTTAAGAGGAAGAAGAATTAAGCTAATTTTTCCTTTTTAATATTTTTTCTTTTTGTTTTTTAAAACATAAAAAATAGAATATCTGATGCAGGATCATCTCGGGTCCTTGGCAATCCCATGTCACCAAAAATATTTTGAAGTTTGTCTTTGTTGCTCGGTTCCTTCTTTGATCGAGTTGGTCGATAGTTGGTTGGTTTCCTTTGGTTACCGAGTATGGTTAGTTATCTTCTAGGCGGTTGGTTGTTTCATTGACACTCGACGATGCTTGTCTGTTGCTCGGTCATCCTTGCTCACTGAGTAGTTTATTTTGAGCTTCTGTTGAGGCTAACTTGTGCATTTATTATGGGTCATGGATTTAATGTTGGCATCCATCATTGGGAAGCATGTGGTCCCAGATTTGACTATTCCTTCTGTTGATTGTGGATCTGAACACCGACTCAGTTCAGTAGCCTCTTGTATAAGTATAGTTGTTTGGTTAGAATTTAGGGAGTCAGTTTTAGAAGAAGATAGAAGATAGTAGAATAAATATTGTTGATAGATCCTCGCATGTGGGAGGACTTCTGTAATTCATTATAATATCTAGCTGTAACCGAGAAGGCCTTACAGCCCTGCATGTATGAATCAATTTGAATGAAAGACATTATATCAATGATCATGCTTTCTCTCTCTCACTGTGTTGTTGTTGCTTCCGCGAGTTGTTAAGCAGGGTTGGATATGTAGAATGCGCCATGATTTGGCCCTTGAGACCCTGCCCTTGTGTCAATATCCTAATAAAAGAAGATAATATTAAAATGTATTCTTATTAGAAGACTTGATGATTATAAAATATATATTTTTTGCATTCTTTTTCTTATTGATAATATTTAATTATATATGGGACATTTAGAATGCTGTTACAGAGCTACAAAGACACTATGGTTTTGTTAAACCCTCCTAATATTGCAACGACATGCAAGGGTGGATGGAGACCACCGCCCAAGGAAAATGGTCATCTGAGAAAGGGTGTGGTGCGTTCACATGATGTGCAGGGCTTGACTCATGGAAAATATGATTTAGGAGAGGGTTTTGAGCCCCTAAAATGGAAAACATTACAATCTAATCTTAGTGGTTTTGAGGTTGGAAACTCATCCATTTCGACACATAGTAAGATTGATAACGAAAATCAAAATGATGGTTCAAAGGTGTAATTGGTGGGGCTACAGAAGTCTGGTCAAGATGATGGATCAAAAATGTCATTTCTGGGCCTACAGAAGAATGGTAGTGGTGGGGACTTTGAGCTTCCACAAGGAGTGCATGGTAGTTTGTCTTAGGTTCCCCCTATACGTGTTGATCCCAAGGACCAGGAGTCACACAAGTTGACTATGTAGCAAACGGGTGATGCCATTTGCCTGTGACAAACACTTTCTTAGTGGTGTTATAGGTGAAGCTAGATGTGGAGGTTGACCACAACTTGAATCTCTTTTTAGAACTAGGTCTGATTGGTTTCTTCAGGGGGTTTTGGCCCATCTTGATCAATTTTCACAAGTGGATTTTAGAATTTTGGGAGTCGATTGTTGAAGGTTATGTGCAGATTTACCCTACAACAATTTTGTTGTTGTTGTTGTTGTTGTTGTTGTTTTTGAGCATGCACAGGATAAAAATAGGATCTTGTGTGATCATCAATGGTGTTGGAGAATAAATTTTCTCTAATGTTGAAGCCGTGACATCCAAATTTTAACCTATCTAATGAAGTTTTTGATAAATTGTTGTTGTAGGTGAGACTTTCTAATTTTCCTCTGCATCTTTGGTTTGATTCTTTCATGGAAGTTGTAGGTGATACTTTAGGGGATATTCTAATGGTGGATGAAGGTTCATCAAATCTGCTCCATTCTACCTTTTCTCATCTTCTGGTTGAAATGGATGTTGAAAAGGGCTTTCAACAAAAAATGTGATTAAGACTTCTAAGGGCTCCTAGACTCAACCTATGGATTATGAAGGGATCCCCTTCAAATGTAGATTGTATTTTCAAATGGGACATATGGTGACTAAGTGTGATAAAGGCAGAATGTGCAAGAAGGCCTCATGGTGGAAGGATTATTTTTCCCAACACTACACAATTGAGGTCGAGTAGTAAAAGAGATTTGCTCAAGCGGTGGCTGGAGAAAAGATGTAGTCACCCCTTAAGGAGGAGGAACAATATTTGACAAATATTTGGAATGTAATTGAGGTGGTAGGTGATGGGGTGTGTCAACAAAGCAAGGGGGTGGCCACTCTAGCTGGAAGGGAGAAAAAAAAACTCGAGTTGGAGCTTGTGAAACAGTGGGTGAATGACTTCTAGATGGAAGTCAAGCTCAATTAGAGGTGGAGTGCTTTGATGATCAGGTCTAGGATATGGCATGTACTGTGAATTGACACAATGAAGCTTCTAGATTGGAATATGGTTGGAACATAGTGAAAGGCAAGAAGAGTAGGAATGCAAAGTTGGGGCCTTTTTCTATGACTCTCTACTCGCATACAAAGGGAGGTAAATCTGTAAAATCTTGATTTAGATCTGTTTATGGACCTTTGATTTTATTCCTTTATTTGGGAAGGTGGATTTCTTGGATGTATCGACCCTTGGTTCGGGCCAAGCTTAATCTCAATTTAATAGAATAAAATCATAATTATTACCGATAAAAAAAATGAAATATATATGTTTTTTTAAAAATAAAATAGATGTATGAGTTTTTAAAGTCTGATGACTAAATAAAGCAGACCAATGGATAACTTTTTTGTAAAGAGGTTTGAAAATTGTCTTGAAGAGGTTTGGCGGTTTGAGAAAACTTATTTTGTGGTTTTTTTGGGTAGTTATATAATGTGAGACAAGTTTTCCAACATAAAAGTGTTCAGGTCTAGACTTGTTACCCTAACTCAGGCATTAACGCTACACAACAATTCTATCCTGACAATGGAAACCTCCTCTAGCTGTGGGTAGACTATGAATAAGGAGGAATCTCTAGATTCTAGACCGGTTCCTATTAAGTATGAAATATCACCACTTGATTGAAAATTTGATAAGGAAAAGGGAAGAAAGAACTTTTAAACTAAAATGAATGCAGGGTGATACACCAAAATATGTTTAGATTGGAATGATAAAACAACAACTCAAAATCATAGACCAAAAGTTTGATTGTTCAAATCTCTATCCAACATATAGGCTAACAAACTTCACTATTAAGTATATACCACAAATAGTTAAACAGTTAACAACATACTTTTCCCATACAAGGTTTAAGCAAAAAAACTGATCACCTTAAGGAGGAATAAACAAGAATTCACTTCTTTTGGATTACAATTGAACAATAACACTTATATGAAAAGATGAAATCGGGATCTTAAAATCACCACAAATCAAATGAACCAAAGAGCACTTGCTTTATTTCTCACAAAACTGATAATCAGATTACAAAAAATGGCTTCAAAGCAGAATAGGAACAATATGTTCACTATTAGCCTCTCTTCCAAAATTCGCAACATCATAAAATCATTATAAAAATCATCTTTATAGTATGCTCTAGCCTCAAATCCGAAAATACAAGCCTACCAAAGATTAGCCTATGTCAACTCCCCCCTAAATGCCTAAAATTTTGGCTTATAATAAGGATTTTAAAAATGCTTTTACAAAAAATAATTGCCAAAATTCTAAAATAATTTAACATTAGACAAAAAACCTAATATTAAATAAATAACCTATCCCCAAAATCACTAAGTGTAAACAAGTGCGAAGTGGGAAATTAACCAACTCAACCTACTTGCACAAGTTTTGAAGAAAAAGGAATGAGGTGGCATTTTTGTAATCTCAAAAACTATAGGAATTGACATCTAAAATGAAAGCATTCAATGTATTTTGCTTGGCAGACTCCAAAACTTATGCTCATTTTACTCCTTGAACTTGGTGCTTTGATATCTTCGCAGAGAAGAAATGGGGAAAAATTGCAAACCCTAGCCGAAGGAAAGCTCACAAAACTTCTGATGAAACTTAGCTTGTGAATGAAGCTCTTTGTCAAACTTGAGCTCACTGCTACTCCTCACTGGTGTGTGTTCTCAAATGAATAACTTAGCATTTGTAAGACTCGGGCTCACTGAGTAATGATCGAAATCTTCATCTGGCTTGGCAATAAACTGTAAGTTTGTCTTGAGTTCCCTACTTATCTTTTGTAGATTTTTCTTTGCAAGATTCCGATGAATATTGACCTCCTCCTTTGCTTTTATCTGTGAACTTAGCATTGTCATTTTGTACACTTTCATCTCTTGGTTGTAGCCATTGGTTTGACCGCAACCTTTTTTTTTTCTCCATCGGTCACAACTTGTGACTTCCATAAGTCATGCTTTATGAATGTAGTTTCACTTTGTTTGATTTGAATAATTAAAGCCATGACTAATGGCAAAGCCTTCTGGGTTTCTCTTTGTTCTTAGCAGTGAATGAATGTCATAAAATCATACCCATCATTATTTTTGCATAACATAAGTCACAACTTGACTTCTTCTTTCGAGCTATTTTGTTCTTATTTCAAAACTGAGTATACAAATCATTTTGAAATAATGGGTTATGAACGTAAGTCATGGTCGTGACTGGTGTACTTTATCTTTTGTTTACAACATATATAAACTCAACTTTGCTGATTGTTACCCTCCATTTGTGGGTCAAGCCGTGAGCTTCAAGTTGATTCTATTGTAACAGTCTCAACCCTGTGACTGGTGTTCTCCTACAGTGCACGTGAGTTTTTAGAAGAATGAGCACATTTCTTTCCATTTTTCTAGCAATCTGCAACTTAGACAATGTCTTCGATCTAGACATGTTGCATCCTTTTTGAACTCGGGTTCACTGTTAAAACTCTTCAACTGGTATTTTCTTATTTTATTATCCCACTATATCCTCACCTTGCTTATCTTTGAATGTTAAGTGGTTGATGAACCACATATATAGCTCGACACTGAGAGGTCTAGTCGTAAGTTAACCAATACTTACATCTTTTGTTCATAATGATAATCACGACTTGTAACTTCATTTTTTGAGCTTGGCACTTTGACTGTAGTTGTATTGAAATCTTCAAATGACTGTTGTTGTCATGACATTGTAAATACATCCCTTCCTATCTACCAGTCACGACTGGTGACTAGTAAACTCCCTCTTGGCTTTGTAACACACAAAGTCGTGACTGTTAGATAGGAAGTATACAAGATGAACTCGGTTTTGAAACTCGAGTCTCACTTATTTTTCATTAAGCTCTTTGCTTGACATAAATATATGAAGCTCTTCCATTTGTTAAATACCATTCTTACTGATATGGATTCTTTTGTCAATAGAAACATAACCATAAATCAGCCTTCTCTGTAATGAACAATTATGAACAAACTGTATAAAAACAGTAAGTTCTCAGAACTTGGTTTCTTCTTACAGTTCAAAAATGTGGACTTGTAACCTTGAGCCTTCAATGAGATTTGTTTATTTCACCATTTTGCTAATGTTGGTAAATCTATTTTTTGACAGTGCATTATGAATGAGCATGAAATTTCTTCAGTTATACTGATAATAGTCCAAGCTAGAACTAAAAAATGTGATCTAGGATCTATTAAGACATTTTTCAGTCTTAGCTTTAGACTCTTATCGAGATGATTGAAAAATCCATCAACATTCCATAATATGAGCTTTCTTCTAGTTATTTCATCAAAGTTGTGAGTTTGTGACTGAAAGGTGTGATACATGGATACAGTTTTACTATGACATCTTTCAGTCATAACCTTCAAAAACTTTGGGAGCTGACTAAAAATATGACTGAAAGACATCGAGGAATAAGAGTCACTTTTCTCATAACAAATAAGCACATTCCTTCCTGTTGAATTTATTTTTCTTTTAGCTCATGTTCATTTACATCTCTGTTTTCAATGCTATATAAAAAAGAAATGTGCACACACACCACCAGGAACATCAGATTATGAAATACACTGTCTTCTTTGCTTTGAAAAACATACCATGCACTCTACTGATACATATTAGAATGTTTGAACTCGGTCCTTTTTCTCTATTTGATGCTGAATCTGATCCTTAGGTATGAGAAATGCAACAAGATAAAATGTTTTCTTATTGTTAATGAAGTTTGAGCATGGGCTCGTGACACTCACTAAAAACAAACAGTATTTATATCAAAACTTTATGGCTCAAACTTCAAGCATTCTTTCTATAATCAACAACAATAATGATACTACTTGAAACTGTACCATTGAAACAACAAGGACATAATGTACGAGTATTTATGCAGTTGCATTATGTGACTTGATCTTTGAATATTTGAATATTGGCACTTTCTGTAGCACTTCATTCTTGAAAATCCAGCTTGACCTGCATCTTTTCCTATGACTGAATATGAAAACCAGTCAACTCTTCAAATGCAAAATAATTTTTTAAGCTCTCAAACAACATCATTTTAGATTGGTTAAACTAGTGAACATAATAAACAACTTTGTCAATCAATTTTCAGACTATTATGTTCACGAATCTATCAAAAACACTGCATCATCTAAAAAAGGTTTCTCAGTTTGAACATACTAAGTCCCTTTAATTTAGATACCTGGTTAATAAAAAGGACAACATACACTAGAATGATCATAAATAGTACGGTTTCATGTTTACAGAAACAAGTCCCTTTAATACTACCTTGCAATGAGTGTTAGTGTACAATTCCTTATTGCATTTGGTTTTCCAGATTGATGTGCAGATTTTTAAAACTTGATTATCATAGTATGTTATTTGTTTCTTATGCATTACTTAGATTCAATAGGATCTAACCATATTTTATCTCTCTTATGCAGATATGAACCCTAAAGATCTAAATGTAGATGAAGACCTAGATTTTGAAGACCCTACGACCTAAGACTCAACTGACAACCAGCTAACTCAAGGATAACAAAAAGGCAATGCATGGGACCCCTATTCCATACTTCAATCTTTTCTTTCAATTCTATAAATGTACTCTACTTATTGATATGAAATATGAACATGGAAAGACATGTGTATACTACATTCAGTTTGAATGCACAATGTAATGATCATTTATGAATTTTGAAACCTTTTGAACAATGATCAATACTTAGAGTACAATAATGAAATCTAGAATGAATGCAATAATGAAATGTAAACTAACAAAACCTACAAGGTAGTGTTAATTTGACAAACAAATGTGCAACCTTTTCCTATTTATGCTTATTATGTTGTATGTTGTAATTTTGAGTAACAAAAAGTACAAGGGAAAGCCCACAATTAAAAGTCTATTGACTAAATATGTAGTTCATATTCACCCAAAGTCCAACGATCCCTAGATGCAAGGTTGACCACAATTTAATATTTAATTTGTTTTAATTTTTCTTTACAAATAAGTCGGCCAAGAAATAATAGTCCTTGAATTTAATTTTTTATTATATTGAGAAATAGGTACCCAATATTGACGAGATCACATAACCAAAAAGGTCAACATTTAAACTTTTTTAAAACAATGACCTTAGCATATCGATCCCTCTTTCTTAGTAGGAACATTGTAATAATTCTCTCACATAATGACAACAATATTTCAATAGATCCACAAAAATGAGAATCAAAAGAAACCAATAATAAATTTGGAAGTGGCGAGTTCATATGATGAATAGAAAAAGTAAAGTAGAAAAAATATTTGATATGATTTATGAAACCAGATTACAATACCTAGTGTGATACCTGTAGTATTGTAGAATTCAACACAAAAATTGAGAAAGTTAACAAGAAGATTGCAAACCAAAAATTGATCCATTCTATTCGAATATTGGATTTTATACAAATTTGATGGATCCCAAGGGTTCTCTTCCAAAGAAAGTAAAGAGACAAACCATATCAAGGAGGAAGATCAAGGAAATATCTTAGCCAAAACAACCATGTGTCTATTGGATGTGAATATATAGGATTTGCAATTAGAAAATAAAAAAATTATAACATATTCTTAGATAAATACACTAAATGGTAGTGCATCTTAATTTAATGGCATAAAAAAACTTAAAAAATGATAATTAAAAGGTTTGAAAGGACAAGGCTAACATCATCAATAAATTTGAAATTGAAATCTTTTATCATGGTCAATCCAAGCTTAGACATTCTTTAGTTCCACAAAGTGAAAGACCTCACAAGTCCATTATTTGACAATATTATACTATAAAAAAATAAATAGGTCATATATTAAAATATTTTTGATAAAAAACAACATAACAAGGGTGCTAACCCTTACACAACCTCAACCTAAAAATGACGAAAGTATTCAACAACACATTAACAAAAAAGGTGTTGAAAAATACCAAATACAAAAAAATAACATCACTTCAGCATAAAGGCTAGTAGCCCACCTCAAGAGTGGAAAGACAACTCACCCACAACATGTGGAGAAGAATTTGAGGTTATAGAATTATTTTTCATACATCATCAAACAACTATCTAGGCAATGTTGTCATAGGATCCCCACCACAATGAGGAGAAGCTAATGAAAGTCTATTTGAAAATTTATCAATAAAAGGGGCTAAGTGTTGTGGAAGCTATACATTGTTTGCCGAAGAATGGAACGAAGTAGGAGTTGTCACAACCATATGGGGTTGTACTAGTAGGAATAGGAGTGGTACTCACATGGACAACAATAATTATAGTAGGAGCACCACAAATATTTGTAATAGGAGCACCACCTATATTTGGAGCAATCTCATCATTGAAATTTGCAGCAAGAGCTTCATCCTCATTGTTAGCCCGCAACTCTTTTTTGGAGGAAAAATTACAGATTAGGATAGTCAAATGTTCTTCTCTAGAGTCTTTCCACTAAGTAGCAATGTCTTTATGGATCATGATATAATAATCTATAGCCAAGTTATTGGTAGAGGAATACTAGTGGCATTGACACAAGATGTCCTCATAATCCACTGCTTGAGTCCATGGCCTATCCCCCTACCATGAGAACCACATCTCTAGGGAGAGGTGTAAAGATATCAATGTCCACCAAAATACACGCAAAAGTAAAGAGATCCATAGTTGTTGTAGCATCATCCACCTTTCTGAAACAACCAATAGAGTTTCCAATGACCTCATAATAAGAGTTCTCCCAAAAGTGAAGGGGGAGTTTGGGAAGCTAAACCCACACTGGATGCACATTAAGTGGTTTAATAATTGGATTAAAGGAAATTCTCTAGGGTTTGACCAAGAGAGAGTGATTCCCCCCAAATCTAGAACTTTCTTAACATCAAAGCTCATTCTTAAAAAGAAGTAAAAAGAGAAACAAAGAACCCATTTGCATAAGGGAAAAACTCAATATTATTAGGGATCAAGGGTCTCCATGAATCTGTCACTCAACGATGAAGATATGGAAGAGAAGGCCAAAAACTAGTGAATCTGCAAACTAATGTGCAACATTGGTAGAAATCCATATTTTCTACCACATTTGGGCCACACATCACCATAGGGGATGTCTTGACATAGGCATGAGGTCAAGGTTTCTTCTTTGAAGGTGAAAATTTTGTAACACGATAAAAACTTCATCCACCAATAGTAGTAAACCCAGTACCAGGTCTTTGGGAGGGGTGTCCAAAAGACACTGATCCAATAAAATCCTACTCCCAACATTGTCAGGAATATTACTCCCTTTTGATAGTGGGTTAGCACCCACTGCATATAACAACCCCAAATTGGAAACCCTTGAAACCATTAGAGTCGAACAACCAATTGTTGCTTCATTTTTTATAGGGATGGTAACATGAACTCCAATTGTTTTTGCAACACTGGTGACTGCAGTCATAATGACATCATGGGGAGTTTTTGGGCACCAATTTGTTCAAGCCATTGTATGGCACATACTTGTTGGGGCAGTGCTGGCTAAAATTATTGTAAGTCACTATGACCACAACTTATAAAATTATGACTTTAGGCAATGTATCATGAGATTTCTCTCTCCTCTCAGAAATTGGGGAGGCTCCCTTCTTACCGTAGGTGGCTTCAACATGAACTTAACTAAAATTACAAAAGGGGTGGTTCTCTTAATCAATTCCTCTTTTTTAAAGAATGATTTGCAAATGGCTACAACTGCAAAATTAACAAAAAGGGCATATTGCTACGATAATACCAGTGAATTAGGAGTTGACATAAGAACAACACCTGAGACAAAAATCTACTTATATATTTGTGAAACAAAACTAGGGACCTGAAGTCTCCTATGCTTATTTCGAATGAGGATACAATAATCAGAATAACTAGTAAGGCACAAAGTCTCCTACTGGATACTGTCAAACTTAATAAAAATACTTACAACTAAAGCCCAAAGTATTTCAGTTCTAAGTATTTGTAGCCACTACTAACTATAACAATTTGTCCTCTTGCAGCACAAAGTCTTCAAAAGTTAAAATTGACTCTGAATACAATAGGTAGCTCAAAGTATGGACCATTCAATTCAAATCCCTCTTGAACAAAGAATTAAAACTCACGATCAATTCAATAAAACATCGTCACATATCAGGTTGGATTAGCACAAAGTTTCAAAACAACCTACCACTTTTATTGAAAGCAATTCAGATTTACATCTAAGCTCAAAGTCTTAAAGTGCATATACAAACTAGAAAAATTTTCTTACCTTGTCAAAAGATGATTATTTACAATGAGCTCCCTCCTTTATATAGGAAAAGAGTGGAGAGAAAGGTGGAGAATAAAGGGAAAAACCATTAACGACCTTGACTTATTATCTAACTAACTAACTAACTAACTTTGACTTATTTAATGCTACAAGGCTTAAAGCACTTGCAACATGATTACATGAAATAATTTTGCACATGATACTATCACATGCAATTATATCTTGTTTTTACATTACATGTAATTTGCCAAATACAAATTATAAATACATGATGAAAATATTCTAAGTGCCTAACAAGACACGAATACTATTACATTAACCTTTATTGGCCCTCATGCAGCTACAAGATGCTTGATGATTGATGTGTTCTGGTTTTGTGAAAGCATCTTGAACCGGAATATGAATCCACATCTTTGATTGTTCTGCATCATAGTGGTGGTTATTGGAAAAATATCTTTTGATGACCATTTCAGTCTTGAAAGTATTCTATGCCAACAATCATTGCATCTCTCATCCCTTTCTTTGTATGACCACATCATGTTGTTGTTCTTGCTTTGTGTTGTTGTCAAGCGTAGACCTGGGAGAATATGCATATAGGATATGAGTGAAAGGATTTTGAGCAACGAAGGGTGAAGGATTTTAGGAAAATTAGCTCTTCAAATGAGGGAAAAACTAAAAAATGGGATTATCTGGGATCATTGCATATGAATGGACAACAAGATTTGAGCAAGGAAATGAGGTGCATATGCATGTATATACAAATAGGAAAATTATTTTCTCATAGATGGGGTTTCTATGTGTATACACCTAAAAATGGTCACCTAGACTATTAGCCCCTTTTGCTAAATCATAAATTGCTTATTCTTGATCAAATCCTAGTTCTATCATTTATTCGATTATTTTCTATGGGCTAACCATCTTATCCTAAGTTTTTATTTATTTAAAGGAATATCCCCTCCCCTTTTAATAAATAAAAAGCCCCCACTTTTCCTCTTATCCTAAGTTGCACAAATAAAGCATTATTCTTATTTTATAAAAAGGGAAAAAGCACTTTTTGTCTCATATGGACACAAAAGTCAACTCTTATTTTCCCATTGGAGGATATGTGTGCACATGGATTTCTCCTCTTTCAAGCTCCACCATTGATTAAATCTTTTGCCTCTTAATCTCCATGGTCCATTTCTCCTCATTTCCTATAAAAGAAGAGCTCTCTTCTTCATTCTAGATCCCCAACTTTTTATGCTAATATTATGTTGCAGGTTTTCTAGGTACACTTTGGAGTTTTTGAAAATTTGGAGCATTCTTAGCATCTACATCTCATTCTTGCATTCTACATCTCATTCTTGCATTCTTAGCTTAGCTTCATATTTATGCTTTCTTAGATTAGCTTCATTTCTATGCTCTAGATTAGCTCACATAGATTAATTAGCTTGGGTTGTAACACTTGCATATTTTCTTTCATAGCTTAGCTTGCATTTCCATTTCTAGCATTGCATTGCATTGCATTTTCATTCTTGATTCTTGGGGATATTGGCATTCTTGCCCTTGTCTTCATTGAATCTCCCATTGCATGGTTTACTAGCAAGGTTATAGGCTAAATAGCTCTAGCTGAGAGCATTCTAAAAAAACCTTGCACTCCATGCCTAGGGAGCTATGGATCGATTTGTGAGGGCTCATTCTTGAGTTTCCTTGCATGTAATGATCCATAGAAGTGTGACACATTTATAGCACACACTATGTCCCACTACAAGTTAACCAAAAATCTCATGAGACGTATAAATGATATTTTTAAGTCTATTTACAGCCTTGATAAAGGGGGGAAAACTGCATGCAAAACACTTAAAAAGTGGTCTTTTTGGCTTGCATTGCATAAGAGAAATACTTTCTCTATTTTGGATTGGTTCATTACTTAGAATGGGGTTTTTAATCCCGACTGCGTATGCAAGCATGATGAAGCTCTTGCATATGCAACTTAGGAGAATGATTGAGACAGAAATAGAAGAACCAATACTCAAAAACAAAAAAACACCAATCTCCTATTGAGAAAAGAAAAGGAAAAGTTATCCCAAAATCTTGAGAAAAATTTGAATAAAATCCAAGAGATTTTCGGATTTAGAAAAAGATTACAAGAATGAAGTTATATAGACTATGAATTTGACCAAATCCCCTTGTAAAATCAAGGCACATTCAAGTCAAGAACAAATGTTGATGATTGAGAACAAGAATGCACAAAAATAACAATAAGAAAGAAAGATTCAAACCTGCAAATCGGATTGTTTTCTTGAGATATGCAATCACAACAAAAAATGATGCCCTAGAGATGGAAGATGCAATTTTTGTGGATGAATTTCAAGCTAAAAGAGTCATTTTGTGCCCTAGACGGGATTCTAACTCCAAAACAGAGGTTTTAAATGCATGTAATTACTTCTTTAAACACCCTTTTAAACCAAATATGCCCTAGACAAGCTGTTTGAAGTCAAATCCATGTGTTTGAATGCATGTAATGAAGGCTAAAGTCATCGTCAAACATCAT
This sequence comes from Chamaecyparis obtusa, assembly GCA_027943335.1. NCBI lineage: Eukaryota > Viridiplantae > Streptophyta > Pinopsida > Cupressales > Cupressaceae > Chamaecyparis > Chamaecyparis obtusa. The sequence continues at coordinate 824,253 of BSBK01002060.1, read as the reverse complement.
AAGGGGAAAACGTATCTTTGAAGAATCAAAACCTAAGTATTTGAAATCATAAAAATGCATTTTATAACCTCATTCACATATGCAAACTGATTAAAAATCACCACCTAGTTGTTTGTAGCATTGATGCAAGAGCATCCTAGGTGTAAGGACAATCTTGCATCACCCAAAAATATTTTTGGTTTCTTTTCAATAAGAGCTATCTTGTGCAGAGCTGCTATTTATGGAAACTTACTATTTTTAGTAAGTTGGTCATACAAACTCAAAATGTTCTAATTTCACAAGTGGAGGTTCATCTTAGTCATATCAACTTACCAGTTGAGTTTCATTGCCATATCATCTGTATTGGTGAAGTTATTGAGGTTTTTTGGTATGAAATATTTGAGCTCAATTTTGAAGGCCTTAGAGGCTCTGGATCGTGATCAAACCTTGGCTAATTGAACCTTGCACAAGTTAAGCATTGTAGATCAGGTCCTGCCATTTCTGAAAAGTGGTTATAATAGCCAAATGAAGCTATAATTAAAAATTTATGGCCTCCGAAAGTTGGGCTACCTAAAAATAAAATTTGTAATTATTTTGAGCCGACCCTAATGTAATAATTATGAAAAATAAAATAATTGTAGGGGCAGTCAGCTTTAATGGCTAAATTTTTGGAACCTTCTCGGGTGGTGGAAAATTGCTTATATAAGGAAGGTTATAGTGTTTTCTAGGGCTGTTGAGGGTAGTAGTTCTGGGTAATAATTCAATACTTTATCTTATAGAATATTGTAAGGAAGATGTCCATGAGGCTTTGTATATTGTAATTTCACACTTGTGGAAATAATAAGAAGCCCATTTTCTATTCTTGTAAATTGTTGTTGTTTCTCCATTTATGTTATATGTTTGTGCTATTAAGGGGAGTACCCTTCATCAAGTGGTATCAGAGCGAAATTTCTTGAGTGTGTAGATAGATCACCGACTATGAGGCAATTTGCACCAGGATCATGGTTTAGGGTTTCAATGATAAGTGCAAAAATTCCTCCACGAAGGAAACATGGTGGAAGAGTTGGTTGTGTGCCACCTGAGGTTAGAGCCCTCCAGAGACAAGTGCAAGCATTGCAAGAAGAGATTCGTAAAGGAATGAATCTTACAGTTAGAGATGAAAGTGAGGATGAAGCCGAAGAAGAAAAAAAATTTGATCAAGAAGGAGAAGGAAAAATTTTAAAGCAAGAAGAAGAAAGACTTTTTCGGGCCATTTCCAAGATTGGGAAAAGACCTAAGATTGAGGTTCCCACATTTTCAGGAAATCTTAACCGAGAGGAATTGATTAACTGGATCAATGAATTAGAAGAATAATTTGAGTATGAAGATATTAAGGATCTTGATAGGGTTAAGTTTGCGAAGGCCAGACTTAAGGGTCATGTGAAGATCTAGTGGCAGGAGATTTAGTTGGAGCAAAATAGAAGAGGAAAGGATAAAATCACAAGATGAGATCGGATGGTAGATAAATTGAAGTAATAATTCATTCCTGATGATTATGAGATTGATCTATTGAAGAAAATGCAAGGTTTGAAGAAAGCAGGAAGATTTGTTCAGGAATATACAAAAGAGTTCTATCGAATCCTCATCAGAACAGGACATGCAAAAGCTGATAAAGAGAAAGTTTCCTGCTACCTTAATGACTTGAGGCCAAGCATTCATGAGGAGTTAAATTTGGTTTGAATGAATAGTATTGAAGAGGTCTACTAGTTTTCCCTAAAAGTAGAGGAAAAGTTGAACAAGAAGTTTGAAAAAAAACAAAACAAAAGAGGTAATGACGGAAGATCGAGTGGACAGTCATATGGAGGCTAAAATGAAGATAAAAAAAAGAAGGATGACACCAGTAGCAGTCAAAATCAAAGAGGAAATAATTCCAATCATTTCCATGATCAGAATAATAGAGATCAGAGAGGAAGAGGAAGAGGAAGAGGACAAGGACCAGGAAGAGGAGGCTTCTGTGGAACATGTTTTTACTGTGGAGAAGATAGTTATAGGGCATATGAATGTCCTCAATGCCAAGGAAGGATATATAGGAGAATTGAAGGTTAGACTAGAGTTGCACATGTGGATGAAGATGTGAAATAATCACATTCTGAAGATGTTGAAAGAGGAGAAGCCCTAATTAACAGAAGAGTCCTGTTGAGTGGTGAGAATGAACCTGAGCAAATGAGGATCTTGTTTCGCACTAGGTGCAAGTGTGGGGATAAGTGTTGTGATGTGATTATTGATAGTGGAAGCACTGACAATTTGGTGTCAGAAGAGATGGTCAAAAAGTTAAATCTCAAGAGGCAGAAACACCCACATCCATACTAGATTGCTTGGGTGTAGGATGACCACAAGGTCATGGTCAATGAATAGTGCCTAATAAAGTTCAAGATTGGCAGATACTATGTGATATCATACCTATGGATGCATGTCATATGTTGTTGGGTAGGTCATAAAATTTTGACATGCATGTTATACATGATGGTCGTGCGAATACCTATTCTGTGAAAAAGGATGGAGTGCGACATAAGCTAAAGCCATTGAAGGACACATAAGAAAAGGTATGTATTGTTGCAAGAATAAGTTTTGTTGATGGAAGAAAATTCCTAGAGGGTATGAGGCATGAGCATATGTGTTTTTCTTTAATTCTGAAAGTTGGTAAAGAGGAAGTAGAAGATGTACATGCAGAAGTTGTAGATTTGTTGAATGAGTTTTAGGATATTGTGTCTGATAATGTGCCTTATGGATTACCACTAGTAAGAAAGATCAGTCATCAGATGAAGTTGATTTCAGGAGCCAGTTTTCCAAATAAGAAAGCACATAGAATGACACCAGCAGAGAGTAAAGAGTTGAACAAATAAGTACAAGAGTTGTTGTAGAAGGGGTTGATTCAGGAGAGCCTGAGTCCATGTATTGTACCAACAGTATTAGCACCAAAGAAGAATGGAGAATGTAGGATGTGTATAGATTCTAGGGCTATCAATAAGATCATAATCAAGTACCAGTTTCCATTGCCGTGGATGGATGATATTATGGATTGTTTGAGTGGAGCTGTGCATTTATCAAAGATAGATATGAAGAGTGGATATCATCAGATTCGGATTAGAGAAGGAGATGAATGGAAGACTGCTTTCAAGACAAAGGAAGGGTTTTATGAGTGGTTATTCATGCCTTTTGGGCTAACCAATGCACTAAGAAATTTCATGCGGCTCATGAATGAGCTTCTGAAAGAATTTACGGGTAAGTTTGTCATTGTTTACCTAGATGATATTTTGATCTTCAGCAAGACATTAGAGGAGCATATAATGCATATTCGTAGGGTGTTTGAGAAGTTGAGAGAAGATAAATTATTGATTAATTTGAAGAAGTGTAGTTTTGTGAAGGAGTTAGTGTATTTAAGATTTTTAGTTTTAGCAGAAGGTCTAAAAATGGACCTAGAGAAAGAGAAGGCTATCCTTGAATGGCCTACTCCAAGGAGTTCTATTGAGGTAAGATATTTTCATGGTTTGGCTAGCTTTTACAAAGACTTTATCAGGTGTTTTAGCAGTATTTGTGGACCCTTGATTGAAACAATGAGAGGGGATAGGAAAGAGTTTAAGTGGACTACATAGGTAGATAAGAGTTTTAAACTGTTGAAACATAAAATTATAGAACAACCTATTTGAGCACTTCCAAATTTTAATAAGGTATTTCAAGTAGACTATGATGCTAGTGTTACTGCAATAGGAGTTGTTTTGAGTTAAGAAGGTAAACCTGTTGCTTATTTCAGTGAGAAGTTAAATGATGCCAAGAGAAAATATTATGTTTATGATCAAGAATTCTATGCTATAATTCAAGCATTGAAGAAGTGGAGAAACTATCTTCTTCCTAAGAAGTTTGTTTTATATACTAATCATCAAGCTTTGCAATATTTGAATAGTCAAAGAAAGTTGAATCAGAGGCATTTGAAATGGGTTGAGTTTTTGCAGAGTTACACATTTATTTTGAAACAAAGAAGTAGAAAGTCTAATAGGGTTGTAGATGTGCTTAGCAGAAGGAAAATTTTGCTGACAGAGATGCAGATTGAGGTGGTTGAGTACAAGGAAGTCAAGATTTTATATCTAGAGGATCCTAATTTTGGAGAAGCTTGGAAAGCTTGTACATAACCTATTACTCTAGACAAAATGAAGTGGTTGGATTTTATCATCCAGGATGGTATGCTATTCAGAGGGAGTCAGTTGTGCATTCCATGAAGTTCTATGAGGGAGAATCTCATCAAGGAGAAGCATAGAAGAGAATTGGTTGGACATTTTGGTCGTGATAAAACTCTTGCTCTGGTTAGTGAGAATTATTATTGGCCACAGTTGTAGCAAGATGTCATGAAGTTTGTATAGAGTTATAGAGTATGTCAAATGGAAAAAGGAGAAAAGCAGAATACAGGGTTGTATTAGCCATTACCTGTCCCAAAGAAGACATGGGAGGATATCAGTATGGAATTTGTTCTTGGTTTGCCTAGGATTCAACGGGGACATGATTCAATTTTTGTGGTGGTTGAAATATTTTCAAAGATGGCACATTTCATTCCCTGTAAGAATACTAATGATGTTGTTCATGTAATAGAATTATTTTTCAAGAAAGTGATGAGACTACATGGTTTTCCAAAGAGCATAGTTTCAGATCGAGACACTAAGTTTGTTGGATGTTTCTGGTGCACATTGTGGAAGAAGTTAAAGACAAGTTTGAAGTTCAACTCATTACATCATCCACAGACTAATGGATAGACATAGGTGGTGAATAGGAGTTTGGGGAATTTTCTAAGATGTTTGGTTGGAGATAAGCCAACAGGATGGGATTTGATTTTACCACAGATAGAATTTGCATATAATAATTATGTCAATAGGAGCACTGGTAAATAACCATTCCAGATTGTATATAGAAGTAGTCGCATAATTGCATCCGAGTTTAGGAAGATAGACAAAGGAGATATAAGTAGTGTTGAAGCTGAGGATTTTGCAGAACATTTGAAGAACATCCATGAGGAGGTGAGGAAGCACATTACCAAGATGAATACACAGTATAAAGCTAAGGTAGATGAGAAAAGAAGGCATAAGGAATTTAAGGTTGGGGATGAAGTCATGGTTCATTTGTGGAAGGAGCGATTTCCAGTAGGTGCATATAACAAGTTGAAAATGAAAAAGTTTGGGCCATGTAAGATACTGAAGTTGGTCATACGTGCTCAGAATGTTCTGATTTCATAGGTGGAGGTTTATCTTAGTCATATCAGCCTACTAGTTGAGTTTCATCGCCATATCATCTGTATTGGTGAAGTTATTGAGGTTTTTGGGTACATAATATTTGAGCTCAATTTTGAAGGCCTTAGAGGCTCTGGATCACGATCAAACCCCAAATGACTAAAGCTTGTGCGAGTTACACATTGTAGATCAGGTCTTGCCATTTCTGAAAAGTGGTTATAATAGCCAAACAAAGCTACAGTTAAAAAGTTATGGCCTTCAAAAGTTGGACTACCTAAAAATAAAATTTGTAATTATTTTGAGCCGACCCTAATGTAATAATTATGAAAAATAAAATAATGCTAGGGGTAGTCAGCCTTAATGGATAAATTTCTAGAAACTTCTTGGGCAGTGGAAAATTGTCTATATAAGGAAGGTCGTAGTGTTTTCTAGGGCAGTTGAGGGTAGTAGTTATGGGTAATAATTCGAGGCTTTGTCTTACAAAATATTGAAAGGAAGATTCCCATGAGGCTTTTCATATTGTAATTCTAAAATTTGTAATTCCACACTTGTGGAGATAATAAGAAGCCCATTTTCTATTCTTGCAAATTGTTGTTGTTTCTCTATTTCTGTTATGTTTTTGTGGTATTAAGGGGAGTACCCTTCATCAAGCATACAAAGCCTCAAAATGAGCTTCTAAAGAAAACTTATATGTGTTTTTATAACTACCAAACACATGCAATCTTGGTAAAAATAGCCGCCCTTGAGTTTTGGATGCAAAACACAACCTTAAAATGACTATAAATGCATTTTTACTTGCCATATGAATATAAATAGAGGCATTATAATATTTAAGTGAATAAAAGGGGATCTCCCCATAGTGCAACAGTAGTTGCAATCCGTGTTCATACGGAGGTCCCGTGTTTGAATCCTCCAACGTGTTTTAGGTGTCCCAGCGACTTCAGGTGGCGTACAGAGTCCCATGCCATGTGAGATAAGGAAGGTAGAATGTTGGTGTTTGTTTTGAACATGTAATTAGGTGGCATGCAGAGGTCAATGAAGGAATCAACCTTCGAGGGAAGCACCAACATCTAGGTTGGATGGAGGATACGTTGCCTACACAATTTACTGCAACTTCAGCATTGGAGGGATAAGGTGCCTTGTGGCGGATGGAGTTCTTGCTCTGCCATGTGGAGGATGGTTGTGAAGAGATAAGGAGAGTAGTAAGGCATTATAAATATAGATGTATCTAGGAGGTGTTGATGCCTCGGCAGCCTCAATTTCACCGGGGATGGGGTCCCCCAGAATGTGACCTAGTGGTTCAAAGCTCCAGTCAAAAGCACTTAATTAAAAAAGAAGTGAATAAAAAATCACCACCTTTAACTAAAGACGTGGTTTTAAATACACTTTACATGCCCTAATATACATAACACATTTTTGGAGGAGCATTACATATGTTTTAATGCACATCAAAACATGTAATGGAGACAAAAATCACCACCATAGAGCTTAGTTGGACTTTTAGAAGTAAAACACATGTACTTTGGGGATGTAAAGACATGAAAATCATTCTAAAATCGCCACTATGGGTGTAGAAATTCTTTTCTTTTCCAAACAAATATAAAAACAATGTGCAAAGGATTTTAAAATTGCCACTAAAGGCTTATGATAGGCTTTTTTGGTCCATTTAAATGTGTTTGTAACTTTATTTTAAATACATGTAAATGCATTTAAAATTGCCCCTTTATGACTTATGAGGTAAAAACATTGATGTGGAGTTTTAGAATTAACTTTCATGTCCACATAGTTCTCTCATGTGTTTAAATCTACATGTAATTTATAGTTTTAATGCAGAGATATGTAGTAGGACTTAAAAAGTTCACCTTTACATTAGAAATTCATTAAAAACTATATTTAAATATCATTTAGATCATGTGAAATATTAAAATGGATTTTTAAATCCATCTTACATGTAAATGACACTTCTTATACGATGCAATTGTCCACAAAAAGCCCACTAATGAGAGGTTTTAATTAAAGAACAAGGATATGTTGTCAGGCCAAAAAACCTCACCTCAAGAAGCTTAATTCCTTAATAACTTTCGACAGACAACTCTGATTGAGGCCTATGATAGATTGACATAAGGGGAACTGAAAATGCCATCAATCTAAGACAAAAACAAAACCAAATAAAACAAGACAACTAAGAAAATGACTTATAGATTTTTATCCTACAAAATTTTCCATAGGGTTGCCTCAATTTTGTAAATACAAAATCAAGGACAACAACTGGCTTTGACTGGAGAACGTAGCTCATTTTTTCTTAGAAACAATGAGGAATGTAGAATCTAGAATCTCCAAGTGCCTTAGTATCCATTGGCCTACAGAGTCAAGCATAAAAAAGACACAAAACAAAAAGGATGATGTGACCAATGCAAAGAAAAAAATACTAAAACAAAAACAAACTTGTGCAAACACACTTATTTAAAATAAAGAAAACCTACTTAATTAAAACTAGCCGACAATGCAATTTTTCATATGAAACCATTTACTGGCTCAACAAAATAGCTACCTTTTTTCAGCAACTTGCAGTACCTTGCATGTTCACAAACAACTTTGTACAAATGAACCACAGACAATTGGAGTATTAATGTCAATGCTTGATGTAACACCTCTTGGAAAAAAATGACCAAATTCACCTTCTTTAGATGAATCATACGTACTGCTACTCCAAAGTAAGTCCATGAATTCAAAATGCTCCTACTGAATTGCAGATACCTTATATTTAGCCTCTTCTTCAATTGTATCTTCATGCTCAGGTACAAGTGAAACTATTGACTTTCCACCATGGGCCTCCAACCGAATAAGATGTCTTATGTGACATCCCCTTGATCAAACAAATTATGAACTCTTCTTGTCAACTGTTGCAACTTGAGTAATTGGTTCATCAACCACCATTACCTCAAGCTTATCAAAACAAGTTACCTCATTTATTCCTTCTGCGTCATGTTGGTTACAAATTTTAGACATAAGAGAATTGTCTTAAATATTTGACCAAATTTTTTCTATGATGTTCATGAGAAGATCATCATCAAGTTCTAGGGTAGCTCTTTTATGCAACACTTGTTCAAGTTCATGACCTTGAAATGAAGATGCACTATTTTCATCTTGACTGAGACCTACATGCATATCCATCTTTTCATGTCTAATGACATGATTCTCTTCATTTTATTGATTACTAGAAGAATGATTGTCATCTTTCTTCTTTTCATTAATGACTTTTTGAGACTGTGTGAACCAGAAATAAGAGTCACCAGCTATGTTTGCTTCCTTTTCTTGGAAGAGTATAGAAATATCACTATCCTTGGAATCATGATGGTTCATTGTTTCCTTCACTGGTGGTGCCTCAATAAAAAGATTGTAGTGATGAAGCTAACTTATGTTGATTCCCACCAACAGGACTATGAGAAACATTTGGAAGAGATGTCATGTGTACATCTTGTGAGGAACGATGAACATACCTTGAGATATTTTCTTTTTGAGAGAAAGCAACTCATTTTCCAACCTTTGCATTGTAGGATCCATCCTTGTAATGGACGAAAATGAATCAGAGAAGAATGAGATCATCTTCAATTTTAACTTCCAAAGTTTGTGCAGATGCAAGATTAGCCAAGGCTGCTCTACCCAATAGAAAACCAACTTCAAGAATTTGAGCATTGACAAAGAAACACTTCAAATTTGTAACTGTAGGCCGAGAAAAAGATGGAATCCTTCGTGTCAACTTGTCAAAATGAGTTACAAATTTGTGCATAGGAATGTGAGATACCTTCTCCAACTGAGTAAGTTGGGCCAACAAAGCATGAGCATCTTCAGGAGGCTTGAATCTTTCTTCAAACTTGGCAATGAGAGTAGCCCAACTTGTAATAGCACATGCCACAAGATGGTAAAACTAGTCAACAACATCTCGAAGAGTTTCCACAAAAAACCTTACAGAAACATCCTCATATTCAACACCATGAATACCACATGCAATGTAAAAAGAAACAATATGTTCATCAGGATGTTGTCCATAACCAAAGAACTTGGAAAAATTATTCCGCGAGCCATCTGGAAGAGCATGTAGAGGTAATTCAAATTCAACAGACCAAAATAATTTACCCAAGGACCTTGGACAACCATGTAGGTATAAGATTGATTACTAAGAGGGGGGGTGAATCAGTAATCACCAACCCAAACTAAATTTCATAGTTCCAATATTTCTTTAAATAGATTTACCGATTAAGATATGTTTTAACCTATAACATCATTATTTGTTAAATGAACATTAAACATCCATGCAACATGTAAAATCATTCACACAACAATATTTTCCTTCTGATAAATATAGTAACAATTCAAAAAAATCATGCCAAATAGTTTGACATCAATGACAAACATATAACTGATTATCATGTATACCAATCATGTCTTTACCAGTAGCAACATAAATCAACAATGTCCAACTAGTTATGCCAACAAACCATTTATATGTCCTTGGTAAAAGCCTGAAAAACCACAAGAAATAAAAATTACAAATGAATAATTACAATGAACATGACACATTTATACTTCAAACAAAAGCTTGAGGATCCCAAATGTGTGTCGTGCTCCCAACTGAGTCGCCAAAAATTGTTGGCTAAATTTTTTGTAAGTCACTGTGACCACAACTTACAAAATTGTGACTTTAGGCAATGCCGCATGAGATTTCTCTCTCCTCTCAGCATTAGGGGAGGATCCCTTGTTATAGTAGGTGGCTTCTCACTTCTCCTCATTAATATTTACCAACACATCTTCAATCTAACCATAAAATGAACTTTTGAAGACATTCTAACAAAAAATCTTAGCCCCTCCCTTTGTTTCCCCATTTCTAGCACAATCAATAAGAACATGACAAATATGTCAATATTCATACGATGTTTGTGATATGCATTCAAAAATTCCTCCCCAAGAATGGCCTGCATCATGTGGATATCTAGGTAGTGAGGAATTATAAATGTATTTTAGCATCTTCAAGACCTCACCTACATAAGACATCTATTGTTTATCAAAGATCAATTTGATGGGAGTATCCATTTTATATATTTGTCAACTCAGCTTTCATATTAAAACTTCATGAGTCTCTAAAGGCCACTAGGAGGGCATAAATAGGAAAAATACAGTCTATCCTCAACTAATCGTAGTGACATTCTATATCTAAACAATCTATGCAAATATAGGATATAGTAATAGATTGATATTATATATGATTCATAGAAAATGCTATAGGGGATTGACAAAGAACAATCAAGGATTGTGATGGACCAATTGGTTGTCTATTACATGTGGGCATCTATTTGACTCATTTCACATGTCCATCAACAAGGGTCATTCTTCAATCTTGTTTTCACATTGTTTTGGCCTCGTGGAAAATTGTGTCTTCACTAAAATTTGATATTATGATAGATTCTTATGGTTTTTTGTTATCTATCGAATTATGCACAACTTTCCTTAATCAATTGATTAGGTTTATATAGTAATGTTTTGCATATGAAAATTTACAAGAATAATTTTTAATTGTCCTTATTTCTAGCCATGTAATCTACAACATATTATCAAATACAAGACCCTACAACCAACTATATGTTAATACTTGATATTTATTCAAAGTAATAATTGCATACTTTCATCAACTATAAAAAATAATCAATCCATAATATAACCATTACAACTATAAAAATTAAAATAATATCTAAATTAAATCAACAAGGAGAATAGCATCATTCACTACTTAATTCACATAACTAGAATATTGCACATACTTGTAGCAAAGACAAATCGATATTAACACATCAAAAGTATTCAGCCCACAATTCTTAGATTCAATAATAAAATAATTAAATATGAAAGCATAATTAATTTTCAAAATATGAAAGATAATTATGAATCTATAATAAGATTATGATTGCAATTATAGGCAGGATTATGATTATAAATATAATTTAAAAAATGGGTAGAGTGAGAGTTACAATATCATTCTTGCACTTTGGACAACTACAATATCATTAATCTTAAACTACCATTGACCGATCTCTATAGTCTACAATGGCAAGTGCTCACCACTATGTGACACTTGTTTAACACACCTTTACATTTGAAATAGAATTAATATATATTTATGTTGTGATGATAAATTAACTTCATTATTAATTTATGTAAAACAATAAATCCTACTATTTATATCTTGGAAGGGTGGATTGAAGTAACATGAACAAGGGAGTTTTTCATGGGTTGGGCTCTGCAAGTGCGCATATGACACTGTGAGGAGGCCTCTCTAGTGTGAGGAAGGTCATCCTCTTTACTTCTGCTACAAAGCATTTTATTTCATTTTCTCCACCTTTCAGTTGCTTCAATGCGCACTTCGACTGCAAGCATTTGTGCATCCAAACTAGAAGGAGAAAGTGTTGATTGAGAACAATCTAGGGCTTGGTCCTTCAAACAAGCCCTCATAGGAGAGCCTAGCCTGCCGAAAGGAGACAACTTCATGTCGCAGAATCAAGATGCCTCCTAGAACTTGACCATGGCCAAGGGAGAAGGTAAGGGCCCTCTGCCCGCATCATTATTAAACCAAATTTGCAAATGGCTCTTGCTATAGATTAAGAGAAAGATTAAGAAATTCTGCAGTTTTTCTTGCCACTCAAGACCTTACAAAACTTCCCTCTTGCAATTTCTTAAATGATTGGTTTCATAAGTTATGGGGAATCAAACTAGGGCTCCATTTCTCCTACCTTTGTATGATTCAAAAGGGTCTTTTTAAAATTCTCTTCTCTAACCTCAAGAGCTAAAAAGTTGTTATCAATAAACAATTTTGGAGGATTGGAAGCTCTTTCTTTAGAGACATCTCATGGGCTCTCGATGCCAACAATGAGGAACTACTTTCTCTCTCACGCCCTTAGTGGCTGACCATTAGGAACCTCCCCCCATTTTGTGGAACTTTATACCCCAAGCTCTTGAACCGATTGAAAAAGTAATAAGAATGGATAAATCTAGCACCACGCTTCTGCACACAGATGCTATGGTTTTAATCTCCATCTATCCTTGATTGGATATCCTTGTAGAGATCTTGTTTGACCTAGATGTGCATATGGTTCCTTGCCCCATTATGTTTCTTGAAGGTCTTAATGCTTGCGTTCTATGTAGGAGGGAGGGGCATGTGAGACATAAATGTCGTCTTCTCAGTATCAAAACTAATTCTCACCCTAGTTTGGTTCCTAAACTTTGTGATAAACATTCTAAACCTAATCTTATGGATGTTCCTCCCCCTCCACCCCCACGGTCCTAAATCCACTCCAGATCCAAAATAAACAATCATTCCCAATGTTGATATTCTCACCTTGGTCAAATCCATGGACTCCCTTAATATGGCTTTCAAAAAGCAACCCCCATTGGCTCCACCCGAAAGCAAAGGTATCCCTCCTGAATTTGACCTCCCTGATGTTGCGTCTCTAGACTTGGCTTGGAGCATTTTGCACCTTGACCTAAACATAGAACACATAATGCTTAACCAATTGCACTTGAGAAGAAGGCTCTCTCAGCCTAGAGGAAAAGGACCTCGTCATAACAAAAAAGACTCTGTTGGAAAGACTCCACATAGGAATGATTGCAATATTGAGAACACCCCCCCTCCCCCCCCCTATTACCTCCTTTCTTATGGAAAGGAGTGGGGATTTTTTGGATGGAGCCTCGATGGCTGACCAAGTGTTGGAGGGGCCAAGGGACAAGGGCATTCATTTTGTAGACTCTGGGTTGGAAAACCATGATGGTCTTGATGCTTTCAAGATGAATAATAAATCAGAGGATGATTTGAATAACTACTCTGTGGTAGTTATCTTTTCTCCTCCACCCCTCCCCCAAGCTCCGCCAAGGCTCTATGAGCCTCCTCGGATCTATCAAACATAGCAACATTATCACGTAGAAGGTTGAAGGTAGTGGGGGATCACAATTGATTCCTATTAACCATGAGGTTGAAGAGGGTGAGATTAAGGACTTGGCTATTGTCCCTTATGTGGGTGAACAAGAGGAACTTACAATCTTTGTTTTTGCGGCTAACAAAAAGAAGAAGAAGCTAAGATTGAAGAAGGATAAGGGAGTGTTTGACTATAAGTGCCAAGACATGGACCCTCCCCCCATTACAAAGACCACAACGAAGAGGAAAAGAGGTAGACCCTCAAGATATACATCAGGCAAAAAAGATACTAAGCACCCCAGGAATGATCTCCGTAGTTGTTACAAGATCTTTAGAGCTACCATAGACACCAATCCATAAAGCTGCATATGGATTTCAAATGTGTCTCATGGAATGTCTAAGGACTAGAGTCCCCAAAAAAAAAACATTATAAAGAGATTCTTGCTAATGAATAAAGATGTTCATTTCCTCCTACTCCAAGAAACCAAGGTAGTGGGATTCAATCTAGATATTAGTCTGAAGTGCATGTGGAAGAATGACCATTACTACTCTACCAATCATCCTAGAGGGAAGGGATGTGTTGCTATCCTTGTTGGCCCAAAATGGAATAATCTAATTACAAGGTGGGGTTGCTCCTTGCCATAGAGTAGTGTGGATCATTGTGAAATTGGATGGAGAAGAATTTGGAATTTGTTCCATATATGCTTCCAACTATTATAGGGAGATAATTGACTTATGGAACTATATATTTCATTTGGAAGACATCCCATGGATTCTTGGAGGAGACTTTAATATGGTGGAGAAGGCTCAAGAAAAGAGGGAAGGATGCAAGTCTGAGTGGAAATAAAATGATAAATTTTATTGAGAGAGGTTTATCAACAAACACAAATTGTCTAACCCCTTAGTAGGAAGCAAAGATGATCACAAAGGTGTATGGTTTACCTAGTCTAATTTCCAAAATGAAGATTAAAAGGATATTCAACAGATCAGATAGATTCTATTCTAACAAGGATAATTTTGTCTTTAGGAGAGGATACAATGATTCTGATGTACATGTCATACCTTACACCTTATCAGAACATCACCCTATCAACAATACAATTTATCACATTGGAAAAACAACTAACACTGGATGAAGGGATGAACACTTTGTTCTCAATACCAGTCTCCTGAGGGATGTGGATGTGAAATGTGCCATCAACATTTTTAGGTTGTTCAACAACTTTATTGTCAAGCATGGTAGTGCTCTCATGAACTGGAATCAAAAGGTTGATAGTTGGAGGGTTATGTTTCAGGTAGTAGGAAGAAAAAAAGAAAAAGATAGTAGGCAACTAGAAACGACTTTGCACAATAATTTAACCCATGTTGAGGACTGCCTACAAAACAACCCTGCATCTTCTAAGGCTAAGGAGGTCTTTGTACATGCAAAGGACTCTCTCAAAAAACTACAAAATGTAAAGACTTAAGGAGTTAGAACCAGGGCCAAGCTCAACTAAATTATTAATGGGGATAGAGGGTCCAAGTTCTTCCAAATGTTGAAATACAAAGAAGCTAAATCCAGAATTGATTCTCTCGGATGAAGGAGTGAAACTCACAAACTAGGAGGATGTTATCAAGGCCTTTTCTCCCTTCTACAAAAATCTATTCACCTATGAGGATACTGTGTGTGTGAAAATTGTACCTGATCTGTAGACACAACACTTCAGTAAAACATTAGAGGTTAGCTATAATCAAATCATGAAAAATTGAAATCTAATTTAACCAAGCGATTTACTACCTTCTAGTAGGTGCGAGATTAATGTTCTCAGATTGTTATTGAGATCAGTGACCTAGACGACACCTAAATGAAGGATTTGAATGCAATTAATCTATATTTTTGAATTTTCTATGCAATAAGAATGATAAAAACTGATATGAATCTATGCTAATATGAAAATTGATATGCTAAAATGATCTAACAATGATATGAAAAAAAATCTAAATGAATGTAAAAAAAAAAAAATTGATCTCATAATAGCCTTGATTCGCAATAAGCTTTGATTCTCCAAATTCCAATTCTTCAAAATAGTTGTGCAATTCGTAGATGACTTTGGCAAAAATAAGCTTGCAAAATTATGAGATGTTGTGGATTTGAGAGATGATTGAGAGATGAATTATGAAGAGCTGAGCCTTGTTTTTATAAAAATCCAGGGCTTTGGAGGTGCATGAGAAAAATCCATAAATCACTCAAATAACTCAGGTTGATTTTTGAGTTATTTTTAAATAAAAGATAATTAACTCACAAAAATCATGCAAAAGCTAAGCTTTAACTCAAAATAGAGTTTAGCTTTAATTGATAATTGATAGTTGTCTACTTTTATGATTGTGCATGTTTTATTTATGAATTAATTTAATAATAAAGTGATTTATTTCCAACTTAACTGCTTTTAAAAATAAAACAATTGATCTATGGGTTAATCAATTATTTAATCAAACTTTTATTAAAAACTATATTATTAAATAATGACAACTTGTTTTAATTAATTAAATAAGAATTTAATCAATTATTCATATGATATTAGATTTATTGTCAAAATTAAATAATACAATTAATAACAGATAGAATTAAATTTAATTACACAATTAAGTGGCAAATATTAAATCTAATTAATTAAATATGAAAATATTCAATTAATCAAACTTTAGGATAAATGTGATTTATTGCCAAATAATTATAAAATTAAAGATAATTATGATGATTAGGAATATTACTAGGAATATTCTCCGATGTAGAATTTAAGATAATCAATTATGATTCGATGATGTTTAGATGTGTCTTAGATTAGGACTTTGATGTCAATTTCATTCCAATTGAAGATGTAGGAGATTAATGAATTTATAGCCCATTTTTGGGGTATTACATTTTGCCTCTCTTTGAATTACTGTGTGAAGCGTAGTGGTTCAAAGATAGTCTGTGTTTGATAAAGATATGAAATTGATGTTTAAAATTAATAATTGATATGAGACAGAAGTTGATTGATATTGATTTGATATGAAGATAATAGGTCCTGAATGACCAAAGATAATGTTCACTATAGCAACAATGAACCAATGACTGCGAAAGAGTGTCAAAACGCCTGATTCCAAACCTTAGGATTGCAAAGAAGTGAGTGACCGGTTCTAGACTCGATTGTCTTAGCAAAACCATGATAGAGGTATCACATCTGAACCCTTCAGTTGCCGAAGAACCAAGGAAAGAACACTATGATCCGATGGTTGCAAAAACTGATACAGTTTACAAGATTAGGAGAATACCAGATTGATATGGATCTTGATGAATCTAATATGCCCCAAGAGATGATAGATTTGCCCCGAGCGATGAGGTTTTTTGATGAATCAATAACTAGACGTGGTTGTTGTCTTGATTACTGAGGAAAGATATTGATTTCCATAAAGATATGATTTCAAATTTGATTACAGACTTTGAATGATATGCAATACCATGCCCCCTTCGGGATTAAAATTGAAATCTGACAAGAAAAGTCAGCATTGAGAGTTTAGAAGCATGTTAATTGATTTGAGAAGTGGTTAAACACGTCCGGTGAATGCATTCTGCATCGTTTAGAGGTCCTGGAGACTAAGTTTGACTAGGTTTGACCATGAGTTGACCATGGTTGACCAAGTTGAAATTTTGATAGTTTGATGTTAGATAATCAGTTAAGTTGAATACTAATTTTTGTGATAATTGAAGGTCGATTATGCAAGTAGTTAATAATATGAATGATCTCAGATTTGAATTTTGATCCCGAAAAAGGATTCTACTTGCTGCTTCGTTGGAGGAACCTTCATGTGAGATTCAGCTCTTGTTAGATTTGAAGAATTGATATGAAGAATTGTTTAAGTTTTGAAGTTCGTTTAGTCATTGTGAGATCATGCAAAGATAAAAAATGCAAAGAAGCATGCAATATGAAATGCAACCTAAGACCTAGGACCTAGTCACTGATCATATGTCAATTTGTTATCATCATTGAACTTTTAGGTAATCGGATAAATCAATACAATGCCCACTAGCTAAAAAATCATAGACATATGAATATCGATTTGTATGCACAAGAATCAATACAACACCCACTGGTCAACAACCATGGATATATGAATATTGATTTTATTTTTGGAATGTCGGATTAGATATAAGCACCAAGGCACAAATGCCAAGATGACCTGAATATCATGTCTATTTTGATATAGCAATTTGTATAAGCATCAAAACATGAACGTTGTGATGACCTGAATACGCCTTGCATGAAAAATACATCAAACAGCCAAGAGATCATTCTAAATCTAATGTGAATTACCCGTAGTGACCCTTTATCGTTCACATCCTTAGGTAAGATCGTGTTTCACAGTAGGAGAAAGAACTCACTCAAAAAGACAATATTAGATCAAACTTCCTTGAATTTTCCAGGTATCAATGGTTGAGGTACGCATGGCCATCCAATTTGAGATAGAGGCTCTTACAGTCAGACACCATTTCAATCCAAAATTTTTAAAGTTGTTAGATTTTCACATACAAGAAGAAAACAAAGAAAAGATTATGCCCCCAATCATCACTCTCTAAATCCTATAAAGGACATCATCGAAGAGCTCGAAGGGACACAATATGCAAAAATCTCAATGTGAAATAGTAAGCATACAAGGAGATAAAAGCATGTAAAAAAGCATAGATCATTTTCAGTGTGATGTTTGATTGCGTTGATGTAGATGCAAAAAAATTTTTGGAGACAAGATTGACTGACTGACTCACATGAAGCTTCAAAGGACTCTAACTGGATATGATACGTCTAAGATATACTGGAGACCATAGGATATGACATTGATTGCCCCCAAGTTTGAACATTGATAGGATACAAACGCTTGAGCTAATTGGTGGACAAACTAACTTATTGAAAACTGGAAATGCAAAAAATAAACCGGGAGATATGTACAAACTAAAGCAAGACTAAAAGTTGGGAAAGACCAAGATTGCACTAATAGATGGAGCATTTTGAAACAAGTGGCACCCATTTGCCAAGTTTTCACCATCTTGGCAGAGATTCTATTTTTGCTACCAAGGCGCCCTTTCCCAGGTTTTCACCAAGGCACTTTTTCTTTTTCTCATTTTTTTTGTATTTTTCATTTTTTTTCAATTTTTTTGAACTTTTGATATTTTTGAATTTTTTTGAATTTTTTATATTTTTTTGATTTTTTTGTGAATCATCAAGGTGCCTATTGCTAGGTTTTCACCAAGATGTTCATTTTTTCAGGACTTTTTCTGATTTTTAGGGTTTTTTAAAGATATTTAACCATAGACCGAATGCCTTAGGCGTAGAATTTCTTCAGATGGAGAACATTGATTGGTTCTCAGAGCTGTTCTCCTTCAGTCATTGAGAGTTGATAGGCACCAGAGCCAAAAGTAGTAGTGATGACAAAGGGACCCAACCAGTTGGGTTTGAACTTCCCCTTGCATTCTCAATGGGATTGATTTTTAAGATTTTCTCTCAAGACTAGATCACCAACCTGAAATTCTTTGTGTTTGACTTTCTTGTTGTAGCCTCTAGACATTCACTTCTGATATACTCTGAGATGATCATATGCTACTTGTCTGCGCTCATCTAGTAGTTCAAGTTCTTGCAACCTAGACACTCTGTAGTCATCATCAGTTACTAGACCATGCATTCTGATTCTAAGTGATGAGATTTTAACCTCAATAGGCAGTACCACTTCAGACCCATAAACTAAAGCGAAAGGTGTAGCCCCAGTAGGTGTTCTGATACTAGTTCTGATACTCATTATAATACTCATTCTGATACTTATTTTGATACTTGTTATGATACTGATTCTGATACTGATTTTGATAATTGTTCTGATACTGATTCTTATACTTGTTTGGATACTTGGTATACTTGATAGCATCTTTTTCCATTGCAAACTCCCAAGCAAGATCATATCATGCAGTCCCAATGTCTAGCAAGGTGGAGAACAAGAGGGATTGGCAAGCTAGTGGAAGAGATGGAAGACAAGAGAATGAAGGAGAATGAAGGGAAGAAATCCTCAAGGAAAAACTCCTCAAGAATACCCAAGCTAGAGAAAAATTGTCTTGTAAAGCGCATTTGGATAAGCAATGAAAGGCTAGCATAGGATAAGTCACAAAAGCGTAATGCCAAAGAAGGAAAGGATGCAATCCAAAGGAGTAGACATGACAAGAGGCTTCATAGCACTGTGTTTTACTCTTTCTTTCTTCTTTTTTTTTAAATCAAGACCAAAGGGGAAATGATAGCGAAAGACTAGAATGAATGGAGGAAAATAAATATGAAGGCTAAACAGGAAGGGAATGAAAGCAAGATCATCATCAGACAACTCACAAAATAACCAAATGTTTGTGTATAGATCAACATTGTCAAGATCAAAGAGAGAAGATGGAATGGATGAAATATGTAGAAGAACTACGCATGATGCCTGATTGCCAGGTTTTCATTAAAGTACTTATCCAAGATGCCACACGGGAGTGGTTTTCACCATAGGATGAATTTATTTCTCTTTACTTTTGCGACCAAGGTACCTGTTTCCAGGTTTTCACCAAGGCACATTTTTAATTTTTAATTTTTTTTAATTTTATTTTTTAGAAGAAGGCAAGCTTTTTAGATAATGCCCCTTGAAAGGATAAACCATGATATGCCAAGGATTCAAAATGATATGCTCAAAGATGCTGATAGAAAAAGGGAGATGGAAGAGAAAAATGGAGGATACAGTTTTATGTAAAGCGAGTGAGGTTGGAAGATAGAAGGAATAGGCAAATGAGGAAAAATGATAGAAGGTAGAAGGATAATGCATGGAAGGATTGTGAAAGGGTAGGTGGAAAGGAAGGAAAGATCAACATCAACACATACCTTGAAGGGTGGCAAGAGGGTGTAGGAAATGTGAATGAAGGAAAACGTGAAGGAATATGGTGAATGGATAGTAGAGGTTGTAGTTTAGGCGCATGTAATGGAAGAATATTTTTGGAGGGAGATGAAGTGGAAGCCTTTGGAAGCTTGAATGTCAATTTCACTTTTTTCTCAACACCAGACTCTTTCAAAAGAGACTTTGGAATCCATATAGCCGTAGGCTTTTTATTTCTTTTTGATGATCTAGAGAGAATATCTTCAATGATGGATTTTGGAACCCATACTTGTCTTGTAGTTTTTTTCTTAGATATCTCTTTTGACTTTATGCCTCTGTGTTGTTTAGAGGAGACATGGCGATCTTCTCTTTTTGATGGATTCTTGTATTGCTTCTTTTTTTTTGTATTGAACATTCAAGTTACTTCCAAAGGACTTGGGACTTGTGGAAGAGGGAGGATATGACTGGTTTAGATGGGTGGATGGATGAAAAGGATTCAAGGGTATGCATCTATGTTGATCTTGAGGGAAGATGGGAGATGGAGGGATGTAAGGACCCAAGATGGATGGAAAATTAGGAGAGTTAGGAGGGGAAAGTGAAGGGACATAAGGACCCAAGATGGAAGGAAGGCGTGAAGCCCTTAGTAGTGGTGGAAGAGGTCCAAGGATGGAAGTGGAAGACGCAAAAGGATAATCAATAAGTTCATCACCATCTATATGACAACCAAGGATATCAGCACCTTTAGAGTGAACATTAGAATTTAAAATAGAATCGTGGACATCTTGAATATGAGCACCTTCTTTGATAGGATTTTTCAAAGCTTGCAAAGACTTAGGAAGAGTAGAAAGTGGAAACGAACATGGAGTGGTAGAATAAGAAGATGAAAGACTTTGATCTTGACAAAGATCTTTGGATAGCATAAGCTCATAATTTTTCTCTTGATTTTCAATAGGCTTAACATTGGAAGTAACAACACCATTTTTACCAACCTTAATGGAAGTATTATCTTTGGAAAGTGCAAGTGTAGTAAGGTCATTTTGATTTTCAATAATCTCAATAGTGTAAGTAGTAGCCTGATCTTGCTTAGGCGAAGATTTAAGACATGGTGGAATGCATGAAAAAGGGGGTGCAGGATCAAAAGAACCATGAAGCAGATAAGAGACATCATGAAAGGGATTGGATGACATGGAGGGTTCTTGATCTTGATCTTTCTTTATGTTCTTTTCTTCATCATTTTTAGAGTCCTCTTGACATGGAACCACTTCTAAGGACAAGGAAGCATGTTGGGATTGTATGGAAGACTTTGACAGAGATGGTGAAGGACTAGCTAAAGTGGGCATTATAGCGTATAAAGGCTGAGGCTCTTTAGGTTTAGCATCATTGAAAGTATTTGCAACCAGGTGAAGGTTAGCTTGAGTTTCTTTAAGAGGTAGCCCTGGAGGATAACGATAGGGAACCACATGAAAAGTATCAGGGCTTGTGTCAGATGAAGGTTCTGTGAAAAATTTGAAAGACTCAGAAGCTTTAGGAAATGTACGGGTATTGGAGGAAGTAGGGGATGCAAGGGAACCATCACAAGACAAAGGTCCAACATTAACATGATCTTGCTTGAGAGTGTAATCTTTATTTTTAGCCAGAGAGTTCTTAGAGGAGAGATCGTTATAGTATTGACGTTTCAAGCTAGTACGATGCATTTTATAGTCCTCAGCAGTAGTAGATGGATCATAATCAAGGTATTGTCCACAAAAGCCATCAAAGTATCTTTCAAAATTAGAATCATATGGATCACCATCATGATCTATCCAATGTGACGGCCCATTTGTAGTAAGCAGGAATGAACGACGAGGAGGATTCTTAGGAACAAAGGTGTCATAGGTATCATTACATTGTCTATCATCATAGTCATCATAGTCTCCAAAGCTGGATGTGTCACTCTCCGTGGAAGAGGTATCATAAGGGTTGTCACGTTGCTCACATTCTATCCGGAGGCATGGTGACATGTACAAGTCTTTATCAAATGGAAAATGGCATAAAGCTTCCCTAGAGAATTCCTTGGGTTCCTTCTCTTTCTTAAGATTGTTAAGTTCAACTTGCATAGCTTGCAGCTGCTTCATCATAGCGGTGATTAGAGCTTCTTCCTCTTATGTACTGATTCTTTGAGACATGTGTACAGATTCTCAATAGCTAATGCTCTATTCCTAACATAGTGATTTGTATGACAGATTCTGAAAATAGGTTGTAAAAGTTGAAGTATCTGGTGATTCTGATAATTTTTTTGACAACTTTCAAAAATTTTGCCAAACGACACTCTACAGACTCGTACGACAGTGGGTATGCTATGAAACGACAGTTGCAAAACTCGTACGACAATTGCAAGCAAGATTTTGACTCTTAGAATTTTTAGGCATCAAAACTCATATGACACTGGGTTGGTTATCATACGATAGTTGGGTAGCAATGAAATGACAGTTGAAAATCTCATACGACAATTGCAAGATTTTGACTTTGAGAATTTGCTAGCATGAAAACTCGTACGACACTAGGTACTCAATCATACGACAGATGGGTTGTAATGAAATGACACTTGATGAAAACTCGTATGACTTTCTGACCTCCTGAGATGACTTTTGACTCCAGAAAAGGATTTTACTTCAGATTTTACAAATTTTGAGTTTTCAGATTTGAATTGTTTGCAAATTTCAATGTCCAGATTTGAGGATTGTAATAGATTTGTCTGTTTTCAATAACCAGATAGATAAACAAGCACACAAAATAGCAAGCAAGTGATTTCAAGCATGTCTAAAAACAATGAACAAGGGCAAAAGCAACCTTGTGCATGAACAATCAAGTGACTTATTCATTCTAATCCTCAGAAGCGCTAATTGTGTATGTTCTAAAAATGTTTTGCAATAATGCACATATACCCTATAAAATAAAAATTTGGCCTCGCTAGGGTTTTTAGTAATGGTTTGACTCTGAAACTTTTATGATCCAAAAGGGTGAACTTCAATCCTGGCGCACCAGGGTTTTGACACAGTTTGAGAACTTAATCTTTAGGAGCTGCTAGGGAGATCTGACAACCCAACAATGAACCATACCCGTGGAGATTTCTTCTACAAGGATATTTATATAGCGGCTGTCACTACCACGGCGAAAATGGCTATGACCGCTTGAGGTTTCGTCAATGCAATTTTCCCTGTGAAGGGATTGTCTGCTACGGTTAACTCTCTCTAAAGATGACTCACAATAGTATACCACAAGGGGACTTGGCTCCAGATACAAGATTTTTGGCACCTTTTCACTTTTAACCCAAACAAAGTAAGCAGATTAATCTGACATGCTAAGACAAAGTTTTGCTTCACCAAGGTCTATGATGCCAACTCCACGTGATCTATCAACCTCTCCAGGGAGAGAATGTATCAATCAATAAGAGAAGGCACACTAACCAATTTTGATTCACCAAAGCTCGTGATATCAACCCCACGTGATCTATCAACCTCTCTTGGGAGAGAATGTATCAATCAATAAGAGAAGACACACTAACCAAGTTGAATGTGAAATGCACTAAGTATCCTCCCTACCTACAAGGATTCTGTCGTCAAGAAAGATTTCACTAGGAATCCAATCTCTCAATAATCACAAATAGTGTTCATAGGGCCTAATTACTATGTGAGCACAGATATATTCCCGAAAGTAAATCTACCAAAAGTACCCAAAAAGCAGAAAGAGGAACACTTAACGCTTAAAGCGAATATGAGATGAGTCCACAAGGTGGAACACTTAACACCTCACAGAAGCTGAAAATGAGTCCCCAACTTAGAAAATAAGTGAGTTCCTAAAAGCACAAAAGGGTTGTCAAGTGGAACACTTAACGCTTCTGTCCTGTTGACCCCTCCCCTTTATGGCGTTGAGATTGCAACCACGGGGTGGAAATGAGGGGAAGGTAGATTAGCAAGTCCAATAACCCAAGATAGCAATCAAGATCAATCACAAGTATCTAAGACTACTTAATGAATCCTTAAGGGGTCACAACCTAGTATCAATTATGCAAGTGTGTAAAACAAAAGCATGAAAAGAATCACCCAAGCTAGACACACGAGAGATTTATTTTAAGTCCCAAATCAAAATGTCATTAGATGAAGGAGAATACCTAGGATCCTTGCAATGCGCTTAGTAGATTTTACCTGATTTTTAGCAATTTTTGTTGAGCTTTACTATGCAAGCAAGCTACGAACTCTCCAACAAGCCAACAAGCAAACAAGATATGCAAGGTATATTCAACTTATGAAAATCCTAGGGTTGGATCTAAAAATCAATTGTTAGGAGCAATAATAACCAGAAATTAATCCAAATGACAATTCATATCATGCATTGAATCATATGAAAAATAAGTGCATACCCATCACAAAATTTTAATTTTTTTGCACTACATTTGACCTAGTCAACAAGATCTGATTTTTTTGATATGATTTTAGCCACAAAAATAGAAATTCAGAATAGAGACCCCTACTAAAAAATAGAGAGCTTTCCAAAAATGCAAAAATTTTAGAAAAATCTCTTCATTTGTGCCCTAGAGACCCATTTTATCTAAATAGACTAGTTTTTGTAAATTGACTATTTGAGCTATTATATTGCATCCAAATTTAAAATACAAAGAATGGACCCCCTGTAGAATTTAAAGAGCTTTCTAAAAATATAAAAATTTCTGAAAAATATGTTGATTTGTGTCAAATATTAATTTTTTTTAGAATTTCAAGAAAAAATTATTAAAAATTCAAAACATCTCAGAAAATTCTAATTTTTTTACTGTATCTTCCCTAATATGTCACCAACTTGCAAAAAACAATTTAGACCAAAACTCCAACCCGTTTGGGAGATAAAATTAAATCTTTGAAACTTTGGGGTTTTAGCTCCTAAAAAAAATCAAAACCAACATGCAAAGGTGAGTTGCCCCACGGTGGGTGCCAGAAATGTATGTGTGAAAATTGTACCTGATATGTAGACACAACACTTCAGTAAAACATTAGAGGTTAGCTATAATCAAATCATGCAAAATTGAAATCTAATTTAACCAAGCGATTTACTGCCTTCTAGTAGGTGCGAGATTAATGTTCTCAGATTGTTATCGAGATCAGTGACCTAGACGACACCTAAATGAAGGATTTGAATGCAATTGATCTAGATATAAATTGAATGCAATTAATCTATATTTTTGAATTTTCTATGCAATAAGAATGATAAAAACTGATATGAATCTATGCTAATATGGAAATTGATATGCTAAAATGATCTAACAATGATATGAAAAAGAATCTAAATGAATGTAAAAAAAAAAAAATTGATCTCATAATAGCCTTGATTCGCAATAAGCTTTGATTCTCCAAATTCCAATTCTTCAAAATAGTTGTGCAATTCGTAGATGACTTTGGCAAAAATAAGCTTGCAAAATTATGAGATGTTGTGGATTTGAGAGATGATTGAGAGATGAATTATGAAGAGCTGAGCCTTGTTTTTATAGAAATCCAGGGCTTTGGAGGTGCATGAGAAAAATTCATAAATCACTCAAATAACTCAGGTTGATTTTTGAGTTATTTTTAAATAAAGGATAATTAACTCACAAAAATCATGCAAAAGCTAAGCTTTAACTCAAAATAGAGTTTAGTTTTAATTGATAATTGATAGTTGTCTGCTTTCATGATTGTGCATATTTTATTTATGAATTAATTTAATAATAAAGTGATTTATTTCCAACTTAACTGCTTTTAAAAATAAAACAATTGATCTATGGGTTAATCAATTATTTAATCAAACTTTTATTAAAAACTATATTATTAAATAATGACAACTTGTTTTAATTAATTAAATAAGAATTTAATCAATTATTCATATGATATTAGATTTATTGTCAAAATTAAATAATATAATTAATAATAGATGGAATTAAATTTAATTACACAATTAAGTGGCAAATATTAAATCTAATTAATTAAATATGAAAATATTCAATTAATCAAACTTTAGGATAAATGTGATTTATTGCCAAATAATTATAAAATTAAAGATAATTATGATGATTAGGAATATTACTAGGAATATTCCCCGATGTAGAATTTAAGATAATCGATTATGATTCGATGATGTTTAGATGTGCCTTAGATTAGGACTTTGATGTCGATTTCGTTCGAATTGAAGATGTAGGAGATTAATGAACTTATAGCCCATTTTTGGGGTATTACAGATACTGGCAAGGATATGGAGTTAGCCAGAGAGAAGATTAGTCAAATCATACCAAGAAAGGTCTGAAAGGAGGAAGTAGATGCACTGAATAAGCCAATCTATGCTGCAAAAATCAAGAAAGCTATTTTCCCATTAAGTAACGACAAGGCCCCATGGTCATATGGTCTGTCGAGTGAGTTTTACAAGGAAAATACCAGTTGGATATGTGATGAACTAATCAAAGTCTACTTTGAAGCCATTGATAAAGAGTCTTTGGGGGGAAGCATTAATAGTGGGCTTATAAAGCTCATTCCAAAGGAAGGAGACAAAACATTGATAAAAAATTGTAGACCTATAACTTTATTAAATGTCTCCTATAAAATCTTGGCCAAATTTCTTGCACTTAGGATTGAGGAAACCCTTCCCCATGTTGTAAACCCTACTCAAACTAGGTTTGTAAAAGGCCGATACATACTAGAAAACCTGATTACTTGCTTGGAGGCCATGGATTGGGCTAAGGATTCCAATCAACAAGTGTGTATGTTAGTATTGGATTACGAGAAGATGTATGACAAAATAGAATGGAAGTTCATATTTATGATGCTTGAGAGCTTGGGATTCCCTAAGTCCTTTAGTCAAATGGTCCAAACGCTAATGAATAATGCTAGGGCATGGGTGGAAGTCAATGGGACCAAATTTGAAAATTCTAAACTCTCCAGGTCTATAAGGAAAGGATGCCCTCTTTCCCCAACATTGTTTGTCATTGTAGTTGATGGCTTATTTTATCTTTTGAGGGGTCAATCACTCTCTTGGCTAGAATCAATGGGTTTATGCTACCTAATGGCGAAGATCTATCTAATATTCAATTTACTAATGAAACAACAATCATCATACAACTTAATCAATCAAATGTCTCCAATCTAATTATCAAACTTAATTTATTCTGCAGTGCATGTAGACGCAAAGTGTCTCTATCTAAATCAATGATGTTGGGATGTGATGAACACATCCCTGCTTGGTGTCATAAATTTTCACTAGCTTGGGGAGGGCCTTCCTACCAAATCAGATATTTAGGCATTCCCTTCTCAGTGAATCCTAACTTAAAGGAGATGTGGGAATGGGTTAAGAGCAAGACTGACCGGGAAATTATTGTAAAATCAAGATCGTTCTATAGAGAATGTATATAAGTGTTGTGAAATAGATTACCATTGTGATTGATCTTTTCACCAGCATCAATATGCATTTATATCCTTTGAATAGTCATGTCTTGAAGAGCCATGACCATACGTGGTTTATGCTACGTAGGGTCATGACCCTTCATAACCGATTGATAATATTAACTATATTGTAACATATACAAATATCAAATACTCTCTCTCTCTCTCTCTATATATATATATATATATATATTTATAATCGACTATTAGATTAATATAATTATATCAATCAATTCGATGCTATATTTCAACACTCCCTCTTAGCGAGAGGAGATTGATATTCACAAGAAGTGAGTGTTATTGAAATCCCCGACTTAGTTCGGAACTAGATTTCTTTTAAATAACACATAACCACTTTGAATTAGGATTTCTGGCATAATCCGGAACATAACTCAACCTAATAAGAAATTTATCAAAAATCCCTGAGCAATTCGGAACTGGATTTAATGATAAATATAGGTGTCAAGATATCCGACGCAATTCGGATCAAAACTTGAACCATTCATTATCATGATCCCCGACTAAATTCGGAACTGGATTAGATGATAACTTACACAAAACTTCATATCAAGATATCCAACACAGCTCAGGACATCATCATGATGTACTCATCCTAATAGAAGAGTTATCGCAATCCCCGACCAATTCGGAACTAGATTTAGCAATAACAATCAAGATATTCGGCGCAATCCGAATCAAAACTTGATTTACATGTTCTAATCCCCGACCAATTCGGAACTAGATTTAACAACTCAAAAATTCAGTGTCAGGAATAGTGACTACAATACATAGTCATACCTAACACTAGGTTAAGCTATTGTCTAAGTCGTCACCTAGCAATAGCAACCCAACACATATGAAAGATCGTCACCTTTCATAATATAAGACAAAAAGAATGGGTCCATAAAGTCACACATATGACATCCACCTTGGCTCTTCTCAGAGGGTGGATCCACCATGGCTCATCCTAGAGAGTGGAAACCAAGACTTCCACCTTAGACTTGTCTATCAAAGACAAGAATCATTTAAGATACAAAATGATGGATCACAAAGGCTGAAACCTTATTTTCAGCTAAGGCTTTACTCCTCAACATACCAAGGTTATCTAAAAGTACACAATCTCCTTTCTAGCAAGGGGTTTGGTGAGAATATCTGCCATTTGTTCTCCACTAAATTGTATTTGTTTGTACTATCTCATAGTCTTGGTGAATTTTGAGCTTACAAAGTACCATCTTGACATGGTACACTCCCTCTGAATTTGTATGACCAAGATCTAGGTGCCAACTTAATTTGAGCTTCTTCCTTTAACATATAGCCTTCTCACATGGTAATAATCATAATTCTCTGCTAAAATTTCTTGATTACTATAGAACCACAAAAACATGGTCTACTCCCTCTGAATCAAGATCCTTGAATGTCTATTGATGCAGATCCTTTAACTTATCCTTCTATCACAAAGGCATACCCTGTTTATATGCTTAACTCAGTGTCACTACAGGATGCCACTTCATACCTTCTTCCTGAGAGAACCAATACAAATAATCTGAAGAGTCATAAGGTTACATTGGCTAGCATGAGATGCATTTTGATCTTTTACAAGGCCACAACATTAACACTCCCTCTTGGACTTGAGGGAAGATAATAAAAACCTCTAGTATGATGTTTATCTCAATGAGTTGTAGTCTCAAGATGTACGAAATGCCTTAAATAGAGATTCTATCCACGTAAATCTCATAGGAGATTCTATCCACGAGTTCCCACAATTATAATCTCAGAATTGTTTTACCTTCAATAGTGAACTCCCTCTCAATCAATATGATCGAGTTTGTCCAAGTTGACTGAATCATTTATTTCCTTAGAGGCTGAATTTCACCAACTTCTAGACCTTTCTGAAGATGTCAGACTCCCTTTGAATATGGATTTCATATGCTTTCGTCCTAAAAGTATGTCATAGATAGATTATGAATAGTTTATAAAAAAAATGACAAAAGCATACAAATTTAATCATTTAATTATACTGCAAATTCATATGGATTAACAAGACATGAGATACTTATCTTTGAATATTTTTAAGTATTTCCTTTCGTAAGGTGAGCCCATTAATACGATACTCATACCCATCGTACTTGATATCATTGTATCTCACAAGAAATGAGGATGCGTCAACTTCGAGCTTCTTGCTTAAGTTAATACATCCTGCCAAATTCTTTCACATCCTTGTCATTGTAATCATATTATGAAACTCTCATAGATAAGAAGTCATGGTTTGCAGATTCCATGCTAGGAGCTTAATGCATATGCAAGCTTTTCTGAACTGCTCTCCCCAAGCAAGTCAAAAGCCCCATGGTAAGTAGGATGATCAAACCTTGACATAAAACTTTGTATTTTCATTTAGTCTACATAGCAACAGATAAGCCCTCCACAATTATATCCACGTTTAGCTCAAGCAATTACAGGAGTATTTGATCTCCTTGATTCTTGGAAAGATTGGAAACTTCTTCCTCAACAAATCACCTACAATGATCGCCCATCCTCAAGTTATTGGAATTTTCCTCTTCTCAAACTGATTATTCATGTTTCTCATTACCACATTGTGTATATATGATGAACATATATTACTCTTTTTATAAAAAAATGCTTTTCATTAAATTTTCACTCTTATATCTTCATTTTACTTCAAATCTCCTTGTGTTAAGGTTTTTAGGATTGTTGCAAATGTAATAGCACTATCTGATTGTATCGAGTATGTCATGCAAAACAATATCCTCATCAAATTTTTGGCTATCTCAATATCATTCGATCTTACTTTGATTCATGTTCTATCCCATCACCTGTTCCATGTCTTCATACTAGCCAGACTTCAATATAGTTCAATTTTCGCTTTACATTGATATTTCCTTAGTAAAATCAGGTTATAATATTCCCAGTATTATTATTATTAATTTAGGCTCGCTAGTGTTACATATGAATCTCCCTCATCTCATCCTGAATATATTTTCTAATTCCTTTCATATCCCCAATACCTCGTATTTAGAAATATCTGATATATTATTTATTTGTTATATTGTAGATGTGAGGACATCGCTAGTGTACACACGAATCTCGATAAGACTTCCAACTATTCTCTCCCTATTGACACTTAGATGCTGATACTCAGACGTTGATTAAGTACTCTTCCTATGTCGTTATATAGATTCCGGCCATGATATGACTTTCTGCGTGTATTGCATACTCCATGATTATTATAAACGTAGATTTTCCTTTGAGACAAGTTGATGCTAACCTTCTTTCCTAGTGGAAATTAGAGATCAAGACTATTGGTCTATTCAGAAGACCTCTATGCGTTGTCTCCCTCTTGATCGATTTGGCAAGTCTAATACTCATGAAGTCTTCTTATTAGATTATCCTTTCGGTAAATATCCTCCTCCATTGATGCTACGTGTCAGTATTTCATTGAACTGGGAACTATGTACGAGCTCCTATTGTCAATGCTATACGATTCCTCTTCCTAAACTAGGAACTATGTACCAAATCATCTGTCGACACAGCAAGACATTGAAGACCAATGATATCCCTGTCACTGGAGTATATAGGGCCGTTACTGAATTCATGGTTCAACACTATTAGTGAATTTGTTATTGAAGCTAGGACGACACACTGATGACTCACGTTCACATAATCCTTGTTGGCCAATCATACTTTTGTTCCTACCACCGTTGTGGAGTATTTCCATGTTTGTTTCCTTCTATTATTTCTTTGTGGATAGTCCTCTTTCCCTCCTTCGATTGTATCAATCCTCCATAATTACAATGAACTCTTCCGGTAGACTTTGTCATCCATCATTTCCTTTATGCTCTTGCTTAGACGCTGGTACCATGGTTTGTGTTGTCCGTATTGGATAAAATACCTTCACTGCCTCTCGATGTTTCTTCTCCGTCTAGATGCTAATGTCTGTAGATGTTCCAAATTATCCCTGGTCTCTGTAACTCCTTTACTCGTTGTCTTCTCCCCCTTTATTGAATCATCTCCCTATTAATCTGTATCTGCCCACTGGCCAAAACTCCTTCGTATTGGCTGAGTCTTCCTCTTACGCTCATTAATATATGTTGGCTATGTCCTTCCTGCCCTCTGAATAGAAGGAACGTAAAGGGCGAACAAAGGGTTGGGGTATCCCGCTTCTTCATATTGTCTTATATATTTTATTCTCTTATAACCTGGTTCTAATACCATGTTGTAAAATCAAGATCGTTCTATAGAGAACATATATAAGTGTTGTGAAATAGATTACCATTGTGATTGATCTTTTCACCAGCCATCAATATGCATTTATATCCTTTGAATAGTCGTGTCTTGAAGAGCCATGACCATACATGGCTTATGCTACGTAGGGTCATGACCCTTCATAACTGATTGGTAGTATTAACTATATTGTAACATATACAACTATCAAATACTCTTTATATATATATATATATAAAATCGACTATTAGATTAACATAATTATATCAATCAATTCGATGCTATATTTCAACATAATCAGCAAATGGAAATTTTTTTCCCTCTCTCTTGCTTGTAGATTTCAAGTCTGCCAATTTTTTTTTGTCTTCATACACTATCTACTATGTCTCTACATGGATGTTCAATCAGGATCAAATTGATAATGTGTAGAAGCAAATTAGTGAGTTTTTGTGGTCTGATGGAAAAGGTAGTAAAAGGAGACATGCAGTGAAGTAGAAGTGGTGTACAATGGGGAAAGGTGTAGCGGGTTTGGGTCTCAAAGACCTAAGATTGCAAGGAATTACCCTTGCTATTAAATGGATAGCTAAGGCTACAAGTGGGGAGGAACCTTGGAAAGTCTTGGTGATAAATAATATTGCATGGCCAATGCCTATCAAAGGTTCATCCTGGAGAAACTTACATATCAGTGACATCCTCTCAAGTAGCTATCTATTTAAAGTTGTAGGGTCTAATGTGTTCAAAGCTATCTAGAAAGGTTGGCAGATTGCTAGAAACTTAATTACTAATAACAAAATTATTGATGAGAATGACTTGATATGTGGTGAGAAATCCATGTGGTGGAGCCTCAAACATGGAGACACACCTTTGGCTCTTCTACAGGGTTTCTCTGCTCGGAAATAGGCAGTGAAAGGCATTAGGTGCTTTGCTGACATCATTTATGGAGGGAAGTTGTTGAGTTGGCAAGAGGTATGGCAGAAGTTTGATATTCCCCAATCCCATTACCTACTCTATTCTTAGAGATACTTGTAGTCAATTGAAACTCCCAAGAAACTATGTTGTGATTGAGGACATGATTTCCTAGCTTAAATGGTCAAATGACACCACTTTACCTAACACCAAGGCCAAGTACTTATACCGGCTGCTCACAGAAAAAAAACTCCATCATTGATCACCTTAACTTTATCTGGTCCACTGACCCTTCTGCCTTCAACTAGAACAAAGCCATGATTGAACTATGAAGCAAACCTATAGAACCTAAAAAGGCCTGCTTCATGTGGAGACTCCTCCTACACAAACTGC
The DNA here is from genome assembly GCA_027943335.1 of Chamaecyparis obtusa. NCBI lineage: Eukaryota > Viridiplantae > Streptophyta > Pinopsida > Cupressales > Cupressaceae > Chamaecyparis > Chamaecyparis obtusa. Next base: position 791,194 of record BSBK01002060.1, on the reverse strand, counting down.
CCATCAAGAGACCATCTAGGGAATTCAATGTTTGCTCACTTTGTAATGTTGCGAATCCATTCAACACTTTATATTCTTTTATTGCCTTTTTGCAAAATAAATCTGGGGGCTTTTTGGGTTGTTTCTTTATGACATTTTTTTCTATTTTAGATGTTTTGAATGGAAGGTTCTTGAGCCTCAATAAAAGCTACAATTATTTATAGTCTATATTATTTGTTGAAATACTTTGGTCCAATTGGAAATTACATAATGATGACATGTTTAAATGGTAGAGCAAGGTTCCTTACCAAGTCTCTGTGGAGACTCATTTTTTACAATATTGCTATGTACGTAGGTTATAGTTATTATGAAAGTGAATGAGAAATTTCTTGATCTGCTGCATGGTAGGGCTATGAAAATGTTTAGGTGGGAATTTTCCCACAGATTCACTTGGTCTAGACCCACAGACAAGAGGACACTATTTGAAGAAGCTTTATACATATTTGTTGAGGACTTGAACGAGTAGAGGCTGGTCAAGCAGGATAGAGACATATTGTTTGTTGCTATTCCACTTGCAGTACTCCCTCCAACAGATATACCATGGCCCTGACCCAACATTGAAGATGACCATCCATAAAGATCTTATGTGCAGGAAGGCAAAATCTTGAAATGGTTTGATGGCCCACTTGGTTGGACAACATGCGTCCCCAAAGAACACAATGAACATTAATGTGTAATTTCAAATTAGTTTTGTACTCACGAATGATGTATAATTGTTGCTTTGCACTACTATACCATAGTACCTTAGTTACCAACTCAGGTGTGGATGTAGATGAAGATGCGGGTGCACGTGCGAGAATTAGATGCGAATGCGCGAATTTTTTTTGGGGCTTTTGGATATATATATATATATATATATATATATATATATATATATATATATATATATATATATATATATATGCAAAGAAATATACAAAATTAAATCATTTGTCAAGATATTTCATATTTGATAGTTCACATACAAATATTCAAATTGAAATAAGTTCAATAACTAATAAGCCATATCATATATGCCCATGTTCACAATTCCAATGCAATTTGAATTGTCATGCCTCGCAAGGGAACCGGGGAAGAGAACAAAGATTCTCTTTATGAAAGAAAACCTAAGTAGAGATTCATGAAAAATTTTGAACTTTTAAAATAATTACATGAACAAAACTTAAACTTAGTTTCCTCCCAAGGTTCCCTTCTATTTAAATGCATGATTCATTCAAATCCATTAAGTAAACTACAAGAAGATTTATTTCTCGAAGCAAACTACATCATATCTTTAAGAAATACAAAATATTTTCATTTCAACTTTCCATTTAAAAACATCTATATTCCTAAGTATCCTTTATGAACAATATAACTTTTAAATCAAATAGAACTCATCTAACTTATTTAATACATTGCAAATATACTACATAACTTGGAATGTTACAAAATCCTTTTCTTTTCCAACATACATCTTAAACATAAAGTTCACATCTCCCTTTCCTTTTTCCTAAATCTACCCATTCCAAATACATCATTTTGAATTACATCAATGATTACATTACATTCATCTCCTCATGGGAGGTAACAATAATTTTACATCATGAAATATAATTACAAAGCCTTCATTCTTCAAAACTGGTACATAAGCAAGCATGAATCTTCAAGCACTGCATCCACCAAAAGATACCTCGATAAAAGATTTACCACCCAACCACGTGGATACCTAAAAGGCCCACTCCCCCATGCTAGGAGATAAACACCAACGTCCACAAAGAAGGAATAGCTAGGCCATACCTAGGGTTGGGTAACCTTTCCCAAATATCAAAAGCAAAGAAGATCAATGTATAACACTTTCCCCAAAAAGGTTCTAAGGCTTGGTAGAAACTCTAAGCAACAACCTAAGTGAGTGTCATCGCATAGCCCTCACCCCATGGGTTGTCTTGGTACTAGCCACTCCGGGCCCTGGCCCCCAAGTAGGCACATGCGAGATCGAACGCCTTTCGTACAGACAAACACCATTCGATCGTACCTAAGCGTAGGTACCTTCTCCCACTCCCATCCATAGCCTTTACTAGCACTAATGGCATGGGCGAGGCACATTTAATCTTTTTAATGTTTTAACCCATTTCCCTTAAGTTTAATTAAGTTTTCACTTGTTAAATAACTCTTCAGTCGGTTATCCTAGTTCTAGCCACTTAGGGCCCCGACCCTGCACTGAGAGCCACTCACTTAGTGTTCTTAAGTTTTCTACCCTTAACCCACATATCACAAATACAACCCACATGCAATAAAACATATTCAAGGTCTACACCAAATTCCATATACCAAAATAACGCTTCTTAGTTTCAATCTAGGCCTGAAATTTGACTAATCCTGAAATTTGGCTAAGTCTGGTTTTATGAAAATCTAAAATCTAAAAGTCGTAGCTTAACTCCTAGGAACCTGAAACCTATTCCAATCAATTCAAAGGGTACCTAATCCCTTTATACAAGTATAACTTAAAGTATAAGAAATTAAAATACGTAAACTTATACTTAAATGTTATACTTGTACTTGTATAAAGCGAAAATATGATTATTATACTAATAGGCTTAACTATACATTTGTTTCAACCCTCACCGTAATATAATAGAAATAACCATTAACATAACGCGTTACTCTGTTAAAATAACTATTGAAGCTATTTAACGTTTACATATAAAACTTACATTATGAAAATAACTATTAAAACTGTTTAACATTTATACAAGAATTTACATTCTCAGAATCCCTTATTCCAAACAATAATAACTAATTAATTAATATTTAATAAATGAATAAAAGTTAACGTTAGAGGAGAATAACGAAAGAAGGAATTGGCTTGTAACAAATTTTGATACCATAAACTATGTTACCATAATGTTTCGAAGATTCATATAATTTATTTCATATGTACATCTTAGCCGTTTATGACATAGGCGTCCTTTGAACAACACCTTTCGCTGCCTTCTTTTAATATTAATCTTTATAATTTATATGTTTCTGACTAATCATTATTTCCTTGGTTATACTAAGACATTAAGACTAATGACTGTGTATATACTTTCATATTAGTTGCTGCTACAGACAGAGATAAAGGTTGCAAAATGTGCACAAAATGTATTTGTTAATAAGGGCTTTAGAATCTTTCAAACAATGTGCTTTGTATTCAAGAGTCTACTAGTGCCAAAGCGATAATCTTTATTTTATGTTAGTGTGAAAGGATTGGAGCTGTGGCTGTAGTCCCCAAATTGGTTTGTGAACTGTTGAATGTGCATGTCAAAGTACGACCACAAAGCAACTGAATCGTTTAACATAATGTCTCGATCAAAAACACAATGATAAGCATGTTTGCGTGGCCTGTGGATATTATGTTTTGCCGCTGGTAGATATAGATTGCAAAATGTGGCAACACAGATTACAATGTGTTCTAATTGATTAGTTTTAAACACCTTAGGAAATTGAATAAGATAATATGACTAGCAAGTTATAGATGTCCATGAAAATATATCAGTAGAGAGACCTTTGTCAAATATTATAGTTGAAAATTGCTTTGTGGATGCATATGTGAAATGGGAAAGCATAAACATTGTGTCACCATCATAGTCTACAAGATAGAAGAATGAAGATATGCAGGTTGAAAGAGTATACAGAAAGACGTAAGCAAACAAATTTTAAAATATGCAATCAGATTTCAAGGGAAGAAGACAGTCAAAATGTATAAAGGAATCAGTATAAATTTTAAATTGCAGAAACAATATAATAATATATAGATATTTTGCACATAAGAATACAAATAGACAGCAATCAAACAAAACATTCATAATATATAAAAGAGACTAATTTTTTCAGTATGGATTCCAACCTGGAATCCTGCGGAGAAACCGTTGGAGAAGAAGATCCACACTATCTTACCTATCTTCCAGCACTCCTCTTAATTCCTTCTAAATTGCAAACACAATATCCCCTAGAAATACTATAGATTATAATATCCTATAAACAATAGTAAAGATTCCCTCAAGATAATTTTCCAACCAACTCCCCACACACAGTAAAGTTCTCCTGTAAATAAAATGGAGGAGGTGGTTGCACGGGTAATCCAACTGGTGCAACCATCCCAACCTCCCAACCGTTAATAATACGGTTTTGAAAACTCATTCCTGTAAAGGGATAAATAAATTTATTTAATAAAACTATAATCTATTAACGTAATCAAATTTATATTTCCTTTACTTTAGGGAAGTTAATAATAATAATTATTATCTACAACCACATCATAAACTACTCTAATTATTCATTAATATAATATAATAATTACTTACCAATAATTATATAAATATATGTATGCATATGCATATGTGTGCACCCATATGCCTATGTGTACATATATTATTATTATTATAAATATTATTATTAATGATATTATAATCACTCGATTTAAATCACATACCAACTCGTTCCCAACAAGACACACTAGTATATATATATAACTTTTAATAATGATAAATTACTAAGTCCTACCTCCACACAACAATAATTCACATCAATAATCTACTAGCAACATTGAACATACCATGAAGACAAGAACTAGCCACGAATCCAACAACTGTGAGATCACATAATTCATCCATACAAGGGACTGACTCAACACTTCCCACCTAAGGATAAAAGGATCAAAGGTGAAGTTTCTTCCTGTGGAACCTGGTGATATCTCCATAACAACAACGATCAAGGATTTTGAGGGATCGCTCAGACCTGTGAAGCCAGGTGGAGACGATACCCGGTACCTGCAATCCTGCATCACCAAGAAGAGATACATACATATACATATGGATATACAAATTAGATATATGCAAACAGATGACCAGGATCGATACATCGTGTGGACCTCAACTAAGTGAGTAACTACGACTTCGTCCTGAGTCATGAAAACACATCAGACACATATCTATGAAACATAAAACATCATGATAATGGTTAGATTCAAATCATTGGGTTAGATCCATAAAACATATAAAATAGATAGTTTTCTAATCTCATAAACATCTAAAGGATAACCATAAATGAGCATATAAATCATATCATCATCCACAAAACATAAATGTAAATGTAAATGTATAGTCCTAAACATTGCCCCCTTGGGGGACATTGCAATCACATTAATCAATGGTCAATTTTTTGTATCTTTCCATCCATCAGAAACAATAGAAACACCCGAAGTTTTCCAGGGATTTCTAATTGGTTGAAGATCTCTCTCTATAGAAGTCTTCTCTTTTTGCAATAGAGTGGTACACACCTTTTCAAACCCGAGACTTGTGTAATCAATTGGTGCTTTATTGATGGTTGCCACCATTTTCTTCCAATATGGTGATCTCACCAAGTTGAAAGGAAGACCATTGACATAAAAGCAACGTGAAATGGCTTGATCAACAAACTCTTTTGCCTCCATTTTAAATGTGGTGTCTAATGGACCTCTTTTGCAAGTGGTAATTTATACTCCTTCCTCTTCCTCTTCCTCTCCTGGTACAGGTACTTGCAAGAATGGATGTTTGGAGGATACAATTGGTTCACCGGGTGGTGCAGGGGCACCTAGAACACATAAGGAGTTCAATAAACCTTTGGAGATCAAAAAGGCATCAGTGAACATGGAGATATCCAATGACATCAATTGGAGTATTTTGGAGCCTATTATGACCTATAAGGTTAATATATGTAATAAATTTGCAATAAGTTCTAAAAGGCTTAATAAGCCTTAGGACTAAATTTGGAGTCTAGGATAGAATTAAGTGTTACAAGTTTCAAATAGGATAAATTAGTCTTAATAATAGGTTAATAAGTCCATTTAAATGATTTGGTAAAGTTTCAACACTTAGCAATTTCAAAAATTCAAAAGTTACAAAGTTATAAATTTGAATTTTCAAATTATAATGGTTATGGACATTTAGGAGGGAATTGGATTTTGTATTGTTTTAAACCCAATTAAACCATCCAACCAATTTGGATCGGTTGGGGTAGTTGATAGGAGTTTATTAAATATTCCAAAGTCCCATTATACAGGGGAGCAGGCTATTGTACAGACTATGCCAAGTTTTGAGAAGAAAAACCCTCTTTCAAATGCTATTTTCTTGACTTCTTGAAACTGTTTTGAACATATTTGCAACTGGTTTTGTATTTTGATGCATTGGAGTGATTTGGTACTGATTAGATCTCTTACCCATGCTTTTGTGAATTTTGTACTTGCAAATTTGTTCATTCAATTCTGACTGGGAGTGTTGTTATAGTAATTTCTTTAACAGTTTGATAGTTTCTAATTGGATATGGTCATTCCATGATCCCTGGGCACTGTAGCTCATGGAATGACATTGAAATAAGATGTATAATAGACCACTAACATGATATGATGCAATGATAAGCTAATCTCTTGGTGATCACCAAATTTTGTGAAGGGAAACTAAGGAAAGTTGCTTGGTATGCTACAGCAGTAGAAAATCTACCTTAATGAGAAGGTATTTTTATGATTGGAGGTGTTTGAGGGAGTCAAGGACAAGGTGAACCATCCATTGTTTGGGTCTATAAACTTTGGAAAGTGAGACATTGAGGAAACCCTTGGATTGAGGGTTTAGAAGTGATAAGTTTGGGGTTTTTGATGTTTCCGAGGTGCTGGGTTAAATTCCTCTTGAATTTAGTGGTTTTGTAACATATTGAAATGCTATTGTAAGTTTGGAGTCTTGGGGATACATATAACTAGGTGTTGCTTCGTTAAATCACCCATTTTTGAGGCATTTTGGGGTCACGTAGTGAGGACAGTCATATAATTTCTAAAACAACCTACCCTGTCCTTTTGGTATGTTAAGGTACTCCATAAAGGGTACTCAAATATATGATTTATTTGCCTGGTGTTTTGGGAAAAGTTTAAGAAAAAGCCTTGTGAGTGCTACTGTAGGGCTACAAGGCAGGCTATTAGGCCTAGTTTGGTGAATTTTGTAGATTTGAGTATGAAACCTTGGACAAAAGTTTGCAAATCTTTATAACATTTTGAATTACATGTGTTGAGGCCATTGGACCATACTTTGAGTCTTGTTTGAGTGTTCTTTGATATTTCACCTATTGAAGCTATCTTAGGATCATTAAGATTGGGCATTGAAGAAGCTTGTTGACTTGGTCTCATTTTGTTATTTGGGCCTTGGATCCACCATATCCTCTACCACCTCTGCATCAAGTGGTATCAGAACACATTAGTAGATTCTTAAAGGGATAAAGGAACACTTTGCTAAAGAAGTTTGATTATTGTTTGTGAAAATGGCCCCAAGAAATGTAGGTACTGCCAGGGAGATCCAAGAGTTGAAGGAGAAGAACACAAGGTTGCAGGAGTCTTATAATACACTTTTGGCCAAACCTGAAGCATTGGAATCAAATCAAAGAAGAGCAGCAGATGAAGGTGTTGATAGTGAAGAAGAGGAAGAAACCCATAAGGAAGGGGAAGAAGAAGAAGAAGAGGAACGGATAGATCCTGAAGAGAAGAGGACAATCAGGATATTGAAGGCTGTGAAGAATGAGCAGCATAAGGTGAGGGGAGATATCCCTATGTATGATGGAAGTCTGAAAGAAGAAGAGCTTTTGGACTGGATAGCATCAATGGATGCCTACTTTGAAAGTGAAGAGGTACCAGATGAACAAAGGGTTAGATTGGCAAAAACAAAACTCAAAGGGCATGCACTCCTATGGCGGGATCATGAGGAGGCACATAGAAGGAGAAGAGGTAAGCCAAAGATTGTCTCTTGGGACAGGATGATAGCAAAACTAAAAGGTAATTTTCTCCCAAAAGATTTTGATGTACAAATGCATAAGAAAATGCAAGGCTTAAGACAAAAAGACTTAGATGTTAAAGCATATACTGATGAATTTTATAAACTAAGTATACGATCTGGATTGGAAGAAGATGAAGTTGTTAAGGTTGCTAGATATCTAGGTGGTTTAAGATTTAGCATTCAAGATAAATTTGTGGCTTCTGACCCCAGAAGTGTGAAGGAATGTTACCAGTTGGCCCTTAGAATAGAGGAGAAATTGAAAAGGAAGAGTGAAAGGCAGAATAGCAGCAATAAAGGAGGTTCTTCGATGAGGGGAAGAGGAGGAAGGACAAATCAGGTTTGGGAAGAGAAGGACAAAGGAAATACTTCTGAGGCAAGAGGAGGACACACCCAAAGAGGTGGAAGATTTGGAGGAGGAAGAGGAAGTGGCATTTTCACAGGCATGTGCTTTCATTGCAATGAAGTTGGACATCAATCTTTTAGATGCCCTAAATGGATAGACTCAGATCAAGGCAAGGAAAGGAGGGTAAATCTGATTGAAGAAGAGGAAACTCATGAACCCAAAGCAGCAAACCCCGAGGTAGGAGAATTTCTACTCATGAGGAAAGGAGGACCATTACCCACATCAAGACAAGAAGGTATATTTAAATCAAGATGTTTAGTCCAAGGCAAGGTATGTACTCTAATCATTGATTCAGTGGCACATAGTAATTTGGTTTCAATGGATATGGTTTCTAAGTTGGGATTGGCATTGGTAGAACATCCTAACCCTTACAGTGCCACTTGGGTAACCCAAGAGTTGAATGTGAAGGTTAGTCAAAAGGCCCTTGTCAATTTTTCAATTGGGCCATATCATGATCAGGTTTGGTGTGATGTAATCTCTATGAATTGTGGGCACATGATATTAGGTAGACCATGGCAATGTATGAGGAAGACAATCCATAATGGTTACACTAATACTTATATTGTTCATAAAGGAAAAGAGAAGTTTATATTAAATCCATTGACTTGCAGGGATAAAGACAAGGTATTGATGTGTTTTGGTGATAATATCCCTCTTCATAGGCAAGGAAACATCAACAATGATACTGGTTGGTATATGCAGCATGGATATAATCAAGGCTTGAACAGGATAGAGCAAGACAACCCAACAAATTTGAGATGTTTGGGGCTGCAAAAGTCAAAATTTGTAGACTTTGAGAGCATTCAAGTTGGCTCCATCGACTGTCCCATCAAAGGATACAAAGATACTAGTCTAGAATAGGGGTTACAACAGTTGGTAAGGCAGATTATGGAGGATAAGTTGCAGACTGTACCCAGTACACCTATTGCAACAACAAAACAACAAGATCATGGGAGCAGACTGTCCTCTAAAGCTTTTTGTTCTAACAATTGTGTTTATGTAAATGCAGGGTATGGGAAGAATAGACCAGTGACCTTAGGGGATTTCATACCCTCCCCAAGGCACCATATTAATGAAGTACAGGTTCACACTAAAGCATTCTGTGCAAGGACTGATTCTTGGGACCAGAATCTTTTTCAAGGTGGTGAACATGGTGCAAGGGCACCTAGAACACATAAGGAGTTCAATAAACCTTTGGAGATCAAAAAGGCATCGGTGAACATGGAGATATCCAATGACATCAATTGGAGTATTTTGGAGCCTATTATGACCTATAAGGTTAATATATGTAATAAATTTGCAATAAGTCCTAAAAGGCTTAATAAGCCTTAGGACTAAATTTGGAGTCTAGGATAGAATTAAGTGTTACAAGTTTCAAATGGGATAAATTAGTCTTAATAATAGGTTAATAAGTCCATTTAAATGATTTGGTAAAGTTTCATCACTTAGCAATTTCAAAAATTCAAAAGTTACAAAGTTATAAATTTGAATTTTCAAATTATAACAGTTATGGATATTTAGGAGGGAATTAGTTTTTGTATTGTTTTAAACCCAATTAAACCATCCAACCAATTTGGATCGGTTGGGGTAGTTGATAGGAGTTTATTAAATATTCCAAAGTCCCATTGTACGGGGGAGCAGGCTATTGTACGGATTGTGCCAAGTTTTGAGAAGAAAAACCCTCTTTCAAATGCTATTTTCTTGACTTCTTGAAACTGTTTTGAACATATTTGCAACTGGTTTTGTATTTTGATGCATTGGAGTGATTTGGTACTGATTAGATCTCTTACCCATGCTTTTGTGAATTATGTACTTGCAAATTTGTTCATTCAATTCTGACTGGCAGTATTGTTACAATAATTTCTTTAACAGTTTGATAGTTTCTAATTGGATATGGTCATTCCATGATCCCTGGGCACTGTAACTCATGGAATGACATTGAAATAAGATCTATAATAGACCACTAACATGATTTGATGCAGTGATAAGCTAATCTCTTGGTGATCACCAAATTTTGTGAAGGGAAACTAAGGAAAGTTGCTTGGTATGCTACAGCGGTAGAAAATCTACCTTAATGAGAAGGTATTTTTATGATTGGAGGTGTTTGAGGGAGTCAAGGACAAGGTGAACCATCCATTGTCTGGGTCTAGAAACCTTGGAAAGTGAGACATTGAGGAAACCCTTGGATTGAGGTTTTAGAAGTGATAAATTTGGGGTTTTTGATGTTTCCGAGGTGCTGGGTTAAATTCCTCGTGGATTTAGTGGTTTTGTAACATATTGAAATACTGTTGTAAGTTTGCAATCTTGGAGGTACATATAACTAGGTGTTGCTTTGTTAAATCACCCATTTTTTAAGCATTTTGGGGTCACATAGTAAGGACAATCATATAATTTCCAAAAACACCTACCCTGTCCTTTTGGTATGTTAAGGTACTCCATAAAGGGTACTCAAATATATGATTTATTTGCCTGGTGTTTTGGGAAAAGTTTAAGAAAAAGCCTTGTGAGTGCTGCTGCAGGGCTACAAGGTAGGCTATTACGCCTAGTTTGGTGAATTTTGGAGATTTGAGTATGAAACCTTGGACAAAAGTTTGTAAACCTTTATAACATTTTGAATTACATGTGTTGAGGCCATTGGACCATACTTTGAGTCTTGTTTGAGTGTTCTTTGATATTTCACCTATTGAAGCTATCTTAGGATCATTAAGATTGGGCATTGAAGAAGCTTGTTGACTTGATCTCATTTTGTTATTTGGGCCTTGGATCCACCATATCCTCTACCACCTCTGCATCACTGGGTGATTGCATTTTTTTCTTTTCGGATAGAGGTTGATAAGAACTTAATTTTGATCTTTTATCCAATTTATCTACAGCTTCTTGTTCTTTTACATATGAGGCTATTTGTGTATTAGAGATCCCCTTCCCATCTTTGTCTTTGCACATTCCTATTCCTTGGCCTGTAGGGCCCGTAAAATGAAGTTTGGCTCGAGAATATGAGCTATTGAATGGTTTGCGTTTGTTACTTAGACAATAATTACACTTCCAAAGACATGAGCCACCTCCTAAAACTTGTGATATTCTTGTGGTATGTCTCCACAAAGGAGATCCTACATCAATTTTGAAACTATCGGCTCCTTGCCCTCCCATTGAACTTTTACTACCAATGACGACCATTCTTGCACAATACAATCTAATTTCTTGCTATAATAAGAAATTAAGTAAATTTAAATTAGAAAAAAAACTATGAACATCAAGTATACAAGTGCAAAAAAATGATACATAAATACTACAATAGATAGCTAAACATGTTCATCTATTTCTTTGAAAAAAATAAAAAATGAAAAAAAACTTGAAAAATCTCTTTCCAAACTTGAAAAAATTCATCAAAATCTCAAAAAATTCATTAAAGGACTCAGGAGTGGGATCAAATGCTTACCTTACATACTTGAAACTCCTTTGAGGGGGCCATCTCTCACCCCACAAACGATCCTCTTAAAAATTAATCACTTTGCCTTCAAAATGCCAAAATGGAGCCCAAATGAGAAGAGAGCCTAGCTTTAAACAAAATGAGATGAAGAATGATTGAATGGCCTCTTTTAGGGTTTAGGAGGAAACAAAATTGTTACGTAGCACATGTTAGAAAGTGCTTTAAGTCGTTTTAGGGTAAAAAAATGTGTTTTTTTAAAGCCCGAGCCCGTAGATGCTTATGGATGCACTCGGTTGCCCTGTGGATGCCACCCAAAAGGGCATCTTGGGCACCCTAATGCGCTCGCATCTAGGTGGTTAAGCATCTAGAGCACATCCAGGTGCCCAGGATGCGCTTCCAAGTAGCATCCACATGGCACCCAGATCATCATCTGGCTCCGCCCGCATTTGGCTTTACCTTTGGGCTGGTCTTGGGCGCATCAGTAACTTAGCATAGTACTGATAGACAACAAACTGTAGTTTTGAGGTGCTAATTGTTTTATTGGTTGCACCTGTATAAACTCTTGATATTGTACATGTTGATGTTTTATAAGTAATAGAAAAAAAGTATGTATATCCTAAAAAATACACAAGAACTAATTTATTTCTATTATATAAAACTTCCTGAATAACAAACATTATACAATCAAAATTTAGAAAATTATTTACAAATCAATTTTCTTAAAACAAAATCTAATCACAATCTAATATTCATATTAAAATATATATAATGAACTAATTTATTTATTATATAGTAAAATTTCTAAAAACAAACTTTATCCACAAAAAATCACATATTTATTTGGAAACAAATCTCTAAATAATTTGTTAATTTTTTATTTTGTAAATGAACTTTTCCTTTTAATTTAAGAAAAGTTCAACCTCGTAATCTGTATCCAAAGAGGCAAATCAGACACTGAAACAATTACATTTAAAATAAACATTTGTATTGATTGTAGGTTCAGTGCATCTTTAAACGTTTTTATTTCTTGGTGGGTAATATTATTTTATGACCTTTAAACAAGAAGGCAAAAACTTTATATAATCTTTGACAAGTTTGGTCGAAAACAATTCCGTTTGGATAAAATCAACCAAATTATTAACACGAATTTTAATTTGAAATGTAGGAAACTAATAAATTAGTTTATGGGCAGCAATAGTTACAGAAATGAAGTTGAAGCATAGCTAATTTGCATTAATAATAATAGATTCATGAGGAGCCGTTGTAATTTCGATGGTTGTTGAATGACTCTTGCTTAGGGGGTGTTGCCATGGCTCGCCATCCATTTGCATATAAGCTCTCTCTCTTTTTCCTCCCCTTAGCTCTAGTTTTAGAGCTGCAGCCTGCAAAATCACTTCAGATGAGATATACTAGAACAAACTGTAAAATATAATGTAATGTCCTTAAATGCAATGACTCAAAGGACCTGGGCAATGTGCTTTGCTGTAATCAGGTTGACCATCACAAATGATGTATGCCACCCATCCTTCAAGCCAAATATTTCAATCAATCCATCATTGACTTGGGCTTTCCCAAACCCCTTCTGTAAATACAAATTAAGAATGTTAGAATCTATTTGGAATATTTCGTGGAACAATCTTTTGAATACACGGCTACTTTGGGTTTGCTAAATGGGTTGCCAAAAATATTTCACAATTTATGCTATCTTTGGCTAAAGAGAAGTTTGGGTAGATATCCCAGAAAACATTCCTACAGCTGGAAGAAAGTTTATTTTTTCAAAAAAAAAATCTAGCTACGAAGACAGACAAATAGGATAATAGACCCTCCTTTCAGATGTACAAATATGGAGCTGCAAGTTTTTTGTTTGAATTGTCGATTTGTGATTACTAGTAAATAATGTAACTGTAACTATTATTCTGTGTTTGAATGAATGAAAGATTTTAATTATGTTTCTGGGGCCAAAGTAGTTTATGGGGCACAGAGCACCAAAGCCTTAATGCATAAATCAAGATGTATAAACATAGCAGCAAATATATTTTTGATCGAACAGAAGAAACTGGAGAAATTAAAAAAATGTTATTACATTCATATAAATATGAGAAAAGGCTATTTTTAAATCTCTTGTCAAATCAGAACTTAATCATGACATTGCAGAGAAATCGCAATATAATTGCAACTTGAGAAAACATGCAATTTAATCACAAAACTTTGTTATTTTTTGGTTCCTTTGCATTGCCGGAGTATGGAGAACAGATTGGTGGACTGATTCGGATCTAATCACCGAATGTGCTGGCTTCCAATTACTTGTGGATCATCACCCTTTTTTACAGAGTTTTGATACATTGTTCTATATAATTGAATATAAGTATTTTTACTATTTTATAATAGTGTACCTAGTCATATCTAATATTAGTTCTTGAAAACTCAGTGTCTCCACATATGATGCTTTATCTGTTTCTATGCAACCCTGATTGTGCCTCTTCTAATATAACATTTCATGTATTAGATGATTTTGTCGTGGAATCCGGCATATGAAACCCCCTTTGTTCACATGGAACTCTTGCATGGGGTTTTCATTCAAAGAAAGATACCCATGGTAGTTTGGTGAAGGTCCCATTGCAACCTAATATCTTAATATTTATTTACATGCTTGCTTTTGGTTTTGATTTAGTTAATAGCAGGATATTTAAGCTTATGAGTTCTTGGTAACCACCATTCATGGAATATGGGTTATGAAGATTGGCTCCATATTAACATCACCTTGATTCTTCAAAACAATATTACATGATAATGCACTGTGAAAAGACCAAATGTACAAAAATGAAAGAGCCTGGGCCCAACACAATAAATGTTTCATAAAGCGCAATGCTTTTTGAGGTTTCTGAAGGTGGTAGCAAGTTTAGTGCAGCTGAGCGGATGGGAAACTTTATGGTTAAACATGCCCCTGCTGGAATAATACTAGTTAGGACTTCCCTTTTGTGATTTGTTGTCCTCAAGTTTGAATTCTCAAAATTGAGACAACCCATGCGAAATTCGATCTAAAATCATTGTTTTCTCTCTAAGGTAGACGGTTTGAGATCAAATTTCAAAGGCAATGGGTTACACCATGCCTTGGCCTTAGTTTTTCATCCTTCAGACGTCGTTTTTGAAGTTTCCATCAGGTTTTTCTTTGCATTTCTTGCAAAAACGGGCTTTTCTTCCCTCACTGCAGGTACTCGATTTTTGGTGTCCTTCAAGTTCTTGATTGATTTTTTTTGGTTCTTTTGTTTGTTTTCGGTCTTGTTTTTGTCCTAGGCTTGTTGTTTTTCGAATTGTGCTCGTGTCAAGCTATCGTAGGCCTAATTTGGAGCTAAATTCTAAGAGAGGATGACGAATTAAGCTACCTGTAGGTGGGGTTTTTAAGTCTAACTACAAGTCCTTATTCTTTGTTTAAAAGCCTGCAATGTGGAAACAAAAGTCCACCGAGGCCTCTTAAGTCATGTTAAGTGGGATTTTTGTCAGTTATTACATATCATCTTGGGTGTCATTTACTTGCAATGTGGAATCAAAACTCCACCATTTACATATTTGCAAGGAAATATGTGAGCTTTAATTAGATTTTAATGTGAGCCTCATTACATGCTTTCTCTAAGTGTTAAATTGCTTGTAAATGTGCATGAGAAACCCGTCCTTGGAATAAAAGAGTGTTTTTAATAAACTTACACTTGCAAGTGGACTTTTTAAGCTTGTTTGCGAATGCTATTTCTGTTTTAAGGAAAACATGTTTTGATTTGCAATAATGTTCTAAAAACCCGTTATACTCAAAGGGCATGTTTTAATATGAGAAACATTATTTGCAAAGGCTAATATAAAGCCCATCGCTGCTCTTTGTGAAGCATTTGTGACTTGCAAACATGTTCCAAAAGCCCGTTATTATTGCGAAGTTAAGTTGTCATTGTTTTAATATAAAAAAAAAAACTTTTAAAGTGGTTATAAAAGCCCGTCTACATGTTATGTTATTAAAATAAAATCTCCAGCACTTATAAAGTGGTTATAAAAGCCCATCATTGCTGCCCAACACTTGCGTTTTGTTGTCCTCAATTTTGACATCACAAAATTGTGGCAACCCCTATGCAATGTTCTCATGGATTTGTAGGTGTATCCTCTATGTTTTCGATGTATTGGATAATGCATTTTAAAGACAATTCGTCATCCTTGAAATGTCCTTTATTTTGCATGATTCATGCATCCTTTTTGAGGGTTTCCGTCAAGTTAATCATCTTATTGCTTGTCAAGACAAGTTTTTCTTCTCTGATTGCAAGCATTTGATTTTTGGCAACCTTCAAATCTTTTTCTTCATTTTTCCTTTCTTGATAGTAGTTTTTAATCTTGTTTTTTCCTTAAGTCAACAGCCCTTTGAATTTCGCTTGTTTTGAGCTATCTTAGACATCAAACAGAGTTGTCTAGCTCAAGTTATGAAGGCAAAGGTGGGGTTTTTGAGGCTGATTGCATATTTTATTAAAAATCCTCCAAAAGTGTGCTTTTTATGGTCAATTGCATGAATTAAAATTATTTTTAATATATCAAATGTATTTTGATATCCATTTTTAAATTTCAACTCATTTTGAGTTGATTTAACTATAGTTTTTAATGATTTTATGAAAATTAGCTCTTTTTGATTTAATTTTATGTTACTTTATTAAAAATATAGTTATATATTTAATTTAATTAAAATTCAATCACTTAAGTGCATAAAGGTGGGGTTTTTATCATTTACTGTATATCATTTATGTGTAAGTCATTCTTCAAAACCCACTTTCTATAAGTTTAAGTCCCATAGCCACAATTACACACTTTTTATATGCAATTGCATATGCTTAAGTTATAAAACATGTGTTTATGCACTGGTTTAATACATTTACATATTTTATTGTGACTTAAGTAGAAAAAGTGGCTTTTTCTAAGCCAAATACATGCTTCTTATAACATGTATTTGCATTTGAAAGTGCGTATTTAATCCTTTGAGTTGAGAAGTGTTGTTTTTATAAGCAAATGCATATTTAAAATACGTTTTTAACCAAGTGAGTATAGACGTCGAATTTGAAGATGAAAACATATCTTTTCAATGTGCAGAAGCATGTCAAAAGTTCATTTTTAATCAAAGAACTCAAGGGTGTCGAATTTGAAGATGAAAACATGTTTCTTTAACATGTATTTGCATGCCAAAAGAGCGTTTTTAAGCAAAAAGGCCAAAGATGTCAAATTTGAAGGCAAGAACATATCATTTCAATATGCAAATACAAGTTTAAAAGTGCATATTTAACCAAGCATACATAGACGTCGATTTTGGAAGCAAATACATGTCTCTTTTAACATGTATTTGCATTTGAAAAGTGCATTATTAACTGATTATGCCCTAGGTGTTGAATTCCTTGACAAAAACATGCTTGCGTCTTCATCGTGAGACCTGTTTTTCTTCTCTTGAGCACACACTGGCAAATTAGAGGAGAAAGGCATGTGTATTGGCATTAAAAAAAGTGTGTTTTCATCTTCATTGGCAGCGTTTTGTTCTCTTGAGCACACAGCATCGTTTTTTATGGCATTTACATGATTCAAAAGCATACAAAACATATGCGTTTTGTCCAAAATAGTCCGCCCAAGGTCTTCTCCAAAAACGGCTCATATTAGGAAGATTTGAGCATTGATATCCATTCATTCATTTCAAGTAATGATTTGTGAGTAAGTATGATCATTCTCAGCTTGTTTCACTTCTTTCTCTTCTTGAAAATGATGCCTTAGGTGCCATTTTTTGTCATCTTTGCATATGCATTTGAAATGGTCAAATTTGTTGCTATTTCCTTACATTTTATCTCTCTTTTCTTCCCATTTGGCATAAGACTAGGAATGAAGTCTATATATAATTTTTAGAGCTCATCTTTCCTAAATCCGAAAATCTTTTTGGATTCATTTTAGATTTTGTTCAAAGATTTGGAAAGACGACTTCTTGTGGATTGAGGTAATTTCTTCCTTAAGTCTTTTCCTAATTCTTCCCAAAATTCTTGTTTAGTTCTTGATTAACATGAAGTTTTATTTTCATATTTACATGTGTTTGTTTTCATGATTCATGATCCTTCTACTTTTGTCTTTCATTCTTAAGTTGCATATGCAATAGTCTCCACTTGCTTGCATATGCAGTCGGGACTAAAAACCCCGTTCTATAATGAAAAGAGGAACAAATTCATGCTTATGTACACATGCATTGTCCTTCCAAAAACCCACTTACATAAGCCTTGTCTATATCTACTTAACCGCTGCCACATGACATAAAACTCATGATGGTGGCCACTTTAACTCGCTTTTTGGAAATCCTTAATTTCATTATAAGTAGAGATCATATTCATTCATTTGCTTACCTATGATCCTTCATAATTCTCGCTGTCCACATATGCAATTACATTCAAGAAACCCGTTGTTGGGCTTTTCTTACCATTTTTGAGATAAACCTATTCATTCTTTCAATTACCAGCTATCTCCATATGCTCATAATACCCCAAGATCTCTCCTTTGCATCAAAATTGTTCAATGGACCCTTCTCAAGAAGATGTTCTTACATTATGGAACTTTTATGTGATAGTTGATTGGGCTCACAAAGTTGCTATGTCAGAAGAGATAACACTTGCAAAAGAAAAGGAGAAAAAGAAGATGAAGTATCAATATGATTCATATCATAACTTCATTCCTCCTTCACAAGTTATTTCATATTGTGAAGAGGCTAAGGACACTGATATTTCACATATGAATTTTGAAGATTTCCTTCAAAGAATTGATGCTGTAGTTTCCGAAGATATGATTTCTATCAAGCAAAGCAATATTCATCTAGTATCTACTTTTCCATTGGTTGCCTTTGAGCCAAAATTAGTGCTTGCATGTGCAAAGAATTTTGATCCATCATCTAGAACCATCAAGGATCAAGATGGAAAGACTATTATTAGTTTGGACCTAGAAACAATTGACAGGATTTTTCAGGTGCCGCCTGTTCCCGTTGTTATCAATATCAGCAAGCAGAAGGGTTTAGAAAGATGGAATGAAGACATTTCTTATTGCACTAAGTATGTCAATGATAACTGATTGATTAATAAAAGGCCTAATCTTGCAAGATGGGGATTCGCCGCACAGAGTTCAAGGAAGAAATTAGTGATCTCATTACTTTGTTCAGTCGCCTTGCAGGATTGAAAACATCAAATACTTTCTAGTCTTGGATGTATAAGTATATTTCTCTTATTGTCAGATCAAAAAAGAAAATATTCTGGGGAGAAATGATAAATGATATATTATGTGAACAATTGTCTCAGGTTATCACCACTTGCATTTTCTATATGAATTCATACTTGGTATACATTGTTGCTTGATGCTTCACTTGGCTCGTTTTCGGGCTTTTCCACCAAAGGAGATAGGTCATTGGTTCCTACATGGGAATATTTTCCTCAATTGTTATTGAAGACTAGCTAATCTCGTTCCTGCAGAGTACGAGATGCCTTTTATGGGCTTTTATGTGTTTATTTGACAAACGTCTCCCAAACAAGCGTGTATCTGATGAGGCATGGGTCAAAGTGAATGAGTATGGCTGCCTATTTCTTCAGTTTCCCAACTATACTTACATGCGGGTTGGTTACTTCAAAGGTGAGCCTTACACACTCCCAAGGTACCCAACTAACAAAATTATACTCGTGGAGTTGGCAAGGCAACTCATGGCTGTGCAAATATATCAGAACACATTGCATCGGCTAGGTGTAGAGATTTATTCACGAAATCCACTCAAAATTGGAGCATACTCTATTGATACAGTACCAAAAGGAAAGAATATGCAGTACAAACTTCAAAGAATCACTTTGAAGAAGTTCATGGCTAGGAGTTACTTTGATTGGCGAGGGCTCAATGACAAAATGAGGAGACAATTTGTACATGTGTATCGTCTTGAGGACATATGGATTGATCTGCGCACAAAGGTGGATGTACAAAAGATGGATTATTGTCGGTTAACTACCAAATAGATTGTTGACTTCAACCTTGCAGAAATTCCTCCTGGGTTTGAAGATGATGGTGATATTCTTGATCCAAATTACAGTAAGAATCATGTTGAGAGTTTGCCCATTTCATCTCCATCTTGGTTAGGTAAAGAAAGCATTTCAATGTGGGATCGATTTCAGTCCATCCTTGCAAATAACAACATTTGGCTAAAAAGAAAGGGTCTGAAAAGCATCAAGATTAAATTAAGGAAAGATTTTGATCATGGTGGCCCAATTGGTAGGAGGTCAAAAATCAAAGGTAAAACCAAAGATGGGGCATCCTCCTCAATAGTGGAACTTGTAGTTCCTACCATCCCCAAGCTTACTATCAAAGGAGGCAAAGATACCAGAAGAGTTCTTCAAGTAAAAGTTGCGGAACCTAAAAAGGTTCAAGTAGTTTCCGGTGATGATGAGATGCCTCATTCACCTAAGGTATCTTCACCAATAATATCTCCTCCTGTGGATACTTTAGTTACAACAGTACTTCCTGACTCCGCATTCACCCTTAGGCATAGTTGTGGATGTATTTACTACAGAGTAGGTTCCTCCTATGGACTCAATCATGGTGACGCTCGCTTTCCTTATTTCATCTACCGCTCTTGTAGTTATATCTGAGGAGCAATACCATAGCTTTGAGAGTGTGTTTGATGCATACTCTATGCCTATTCCTTCCATGGCCAGATCCTTCATGACGGTGTTGAATACCACCTCAATACAGTTGGAGAAATTTATGTGAGAAGTTACTCATAGCAGTCCCACACCCATGGCGATCTTAACAGGGGCTCCTCCTCTTGTTGCTACAGTCGCACAGGCAGATCCGATTACCACTTTAGCTATTATATCTACGTTAGCTTCTTCTTCTTCTTCATTTTCCTTGCCTTCCTAGCTAAATGCCATAACCCAAAAGAGGAAGAAAGAAGAAATTTCGCTGGAGGGCTTTGATCTCAAGCAGGTTTCCAGGCCTAAAGCTCCAAAGAATAAAAAGGCCAAAACAATATCAAGAATTGTAATTGAAAATAATGAAAACAAGTATGTTGAGATTGTTGAACCCTTGGTTGATAATCTTGCAGGGGAGAGGCAACTTTCCGACTACAGATTCACTAGAGTAGAGCTTGGTAAACAAACACGCTTGGGTTGTCAATAGGATGCTCAGGATGTCGTTGCACAACTTACACAAAGAAATGATAAGCTATGGGAAAAGAACAAATTAAAAGAAGAGAATGCACGTCTTCTTAAAACCATTGAAATGATGAACAATTCTCAAAATGTTGCTCCGATTTTAGTTTTATGCCCTGAGATTATGAGAAGTGTCAAAAGAAGGCTTAAGCAATTGGTGAATGGTGTGATCAGTTAGAAGCATAGGGTATGCAAGTTATCAAGGATTCATACAATATCTTGAGGCATGTACACTTGACTATCAATGAAATAAGAGAGCTTATCACATCCTTTCATCAACAGCTGAAAGTCTTGAATGAAGATCTGAATGATTGGAGAACCATGCAGGAACTCAACCTTAATAAGTTGTGCCAATATGAAATCATTTCTTTTGTTGAAGCATATTTTGAATCTTTAGATTTAATGATTAACAAAGAAAGAGTTCTAAGGAAATTGGTTACAAAATTACAATCAGCATTGAATTCATGGAATGAGCAGGAACATCAAATTAAAGTTGAGTTCAATAAACTATCCTGTAAAATACTCTCAGAGGAGGATAAGCTGATTGATGAAGGAGTTGTGATGACAAAGTTTGCAGAGACAATTCGCCTACAACTTGGCGCAGATGATTTCAGTGTCAGTATTATTGACCGATTCATGAATTACAAAATATCCTTGAATCAGCTCCAGAGCCAAGTGACAAGTTATACAAAGTCACATATTCTGCGAAAGGTAACTGCAATTGCTCAACATACAGGCGCACCTGACCCAGCCATTATACATGAGTCTCTTTGTAAGTTTGAGGCTTAATTGAACACCCTCTAAAGCTGATTTCTAAGTGTCTGGGACACGTTTTCTTTCTTTGCATCACAAAATTGTGGCAACCCTACGCAAATTACTCATGGATTCGTAGGTACATCTATTTTTCAACACATTGATAAGGTGTCATAAAGGCAGTTCGTCATCCTAGAATTGTACTTTATGTAGCATTATCTATGAATTCTTTTTTAAGGTTTCCATCAAGTTTGATCTCCTAAAATGCTTGTCAAGATGGATTTTTCTTCTTTGACTGCAAGCACTTGATTTTTGGCAATCTTCGTGTTTATTCTTCGTTTTATCTTTCTTGTAAGAAATTTTTGATCTTGTTTTTCCCTTAGGTCAATGGCCCTTTGAATTCCGCTCATTTCGAGCTATCTTAGACTTTGATCGGAGTTGTTTAGCTCAAGTTATAAAGGAAAAGGTGAGGTTTTTTAGGGCGACTGCATATTTTACTAACAATCCTCCAAAAGTGGACTTATTGACGGCAATCGCACGTAATAAAATTATTTTTAATTTTTAAAATGGATTTTAGCATCCATTTCTAAATTTCAGGTCATTCTGAGTTGATTTAAACATAGTTTTTAATGTTTTATGAAAATTAGTCTTTTTAAGTCTATTTTCATGTTACTTTATTAAAAACTATAGTTATTAATTAAATTTAAATACATGAGGTATTTTTATGTGCAAAGGTAGGGTTTTCATGATTTATAGCATATATCCATATGCAGAACACTTATTAAAAACCCACTACCAATAAATTCAAAGTCCTAAAATGCAAGTTAGTGGGGTTTTTGAATGCAGTTACATATTTTAATTAAAATATGTTACTCAACATGTGTAAGTGGGCAATTTTAAACTAAATACACATGTTATTGCATTTCTAAAAAACTCATATACTTATTGACTTGAGTTTTGACTTGAATGCATGTAAGTGGGAAATTTAAACTCATTTACACATGCATTTTAGACAAATATGCTTTTATCTCCCAAAAGCACATTATTACTTTTTAGTGGAGAATTCAAACTCAAAAACACATGTTTTTGTCTCTAAAAAAATAGCCAAATGCTAAGTGGCAATTTTGGGTTAAAGAACACGTGTTCTTGTCTTCAAAAAACCCGTTTTTATAGTGTTTGGTGGGGATTTTGAGTTGAAAAACATATGCTCTTGCTCTTCAAAAGACTGTTATTGAGTCTTTTTCTCCATGCCTTATGCAAGGTGGTGATGTTTGCTCAAGAAACACATGTTTTTATTCCACTAAAACCCGTTTTTGTGTTGCTTATTGTTGGGTGGCAATTTTTGCCCCAAACACATGTTTTAAGTTCTTAAAAACACGCCTTTAGTCAAGTGCTGTGAGTGGCGATTTTAGAAGGGATTGCATATTGTTTTTACATGCCATTCTTCCTAGAAAGTGCGTTTTCCTTCAAGATATTGCTGGTGGTGATTTTTGCCCAAGAAACATATGTGTTTCACTCAAGAACAACCTCTTTTTTGCCATTCTTTTCTCAAAAACGGCTCATTGTAAATCAATTAGATCATTGAAACTCAAGCGTTTTCAATCAAGGGAGGATTCTAGGGTAAGGAATCACATTTTCAGCTTGTTCATTATTATTTTTAAATGGATTTGATGCCCTAGGTGCCATTTTTGAAGGTATTTGCATGTATGTTGGATTTAGTCAATATAGTTGCTATTCTTTTGCAAATCGTTTCTCTTTTGTTCACCACTTGTCAAACAATGAATTTTGACTTAGAGGCATTCATTTTTGGAAGATTGAGTCAAGATTCGAAATCTATATAAGACTCTTTTCTTCAATCATTCCTAAATCCAAAAATCTTCTTGATTTTTTTCAGATTTTGCAAAAGATTGCAAGGGACTTCTTCCTTTACCTTGTGTAGAAGAGAGGTTAGATTTCTTGTGTATAGTTTTGTGAATATCTTTATGCAATTCATTTCATTTTCAGATTTGCATTTTCATTGTGTCATATTTTGTGTTCCTTCTATCTTCCATCTTCATTTCTCCAAGTTGCATATGCAAAATGTTTCATCTTATTTGCATATGCAGTCGGGATTAAAAACCTCGTTCTTGAATGGAATCATCGAAGAAAGAAATTTCTCTTTGCAACATGCCTCATGCACATGCAACATGTCTTTACTCCCAAAAAACCCACTTAGATAAGCCTTTTTATATTCATCAAACCGCTGCCACTTGACTTAAAACTCATGATGGTGGTTAAATTGATTTACATTTAAAGGAAAATCTTTGTTCCATTATAAAGTAAACATCATGTCCCCTCATTCGCATACATGTTTCCTTTCATGCTTTTTGCTGTCCACATATGCAATCACCTCTAAAAAATCCGTTTTTGGGTTTTTCATGACATTTTTAAGCTAAAACTTATTCATTCTCCTACTATCCCATCATTTCCAGCCGTATGCAAAAAATATCAAGGCTCGCATTTGTACCAGGTAAAGGTAAAGAGAAGAAAATGAAATACCAGTATGATCAATACCATAATTATATTCCTCCTTCACAAGTTGTCTCATATAGTGAAGATATCAAAGACACAGATATTGCACACATGAACATTGATGATTTCCTCAGAAGGGTGGATGCTGCTACAACAAAGGATATGTTTTACATAAAGCAAAGTAGCATACATATGGTTTCTACTTTTCCCTTGGCTTCCCTTGAACCGAAATTCGTGTTTGCTCGCACCAAGAACTTTGATCTCTCATCTAGAACTATCAGAGGTCATGATGGAAACACTATCATTAGTCTAGATCCTGAGACTATTGATAGAATCTTTTGGGTTCCTCCTGCTCTGTTGGTCACCAATATTTCAAAACAAAAGGCTTTGGACAGATGGAATGAAGATATAGCATATTGCATCAGATATGTTAATGATAACTAGTTGATCAACAAGAGGCCTAATCTTGTAAGATGGCCCAAGGGGGTACACCACACAGATTTCAAGAAGAAAATAAATGATCTTATCACATTGCTCAGTCACATTGGAGGCCTTAAAAGTTGTAACACTTTTGAACCTTGGATGTATAAATATATCTCCCTTATTGTCATAAGTAACAAAAGAAGATCTTTTGGGGAGAAATGATCAGTGATGTCCTCTATGAGCAGTTATCTCAAGTCACTACCACTGGGACATTCTGTATGAATTCTTACTCGGTATATATTGTTGTTGCCCTAGGTTCTTTTTCAGGACTCACTACCAAGGGAGATAGAACACTGGTGGCTGTTTGGGAATATTATGACCAGCTGCCTCTAAGGGCCAGTCGAGTACACTACCGTAGAGTACAAGATGCCTTCTACAGGTATTACATGTGCTTGTTTGATAAGGAGCTTCCAAATAAGCGAGTGTTAGATGAAGCATGGATCAAAGTGAATGAATATGGTTGCCTTTTCCTATAGTTCCCAAACTTCACATACATGCGAGTTGAGTATTTCAGAGGAGTCGTACACACTCCCACGATATCCGACTGACAAAATCATTTTGATGGAGTTGGCGAGGCAGCTCATGATAGTGTAGGCATACCAGTCTACCTTGCATAGAGCAAGGGTGGTGATTTCCTCAAAGAATCCCTTAAAGATTGGTGGATATTCTTTGGATACTGTGCCCAAGGCGAAGAACATGGAATTCGAACTTCAAAGAATCACACTGAAGAAGTTCATGTCCAGGAGTTGTTTTGATTGGAGAGGCCTCAATGACAAGATGAGGAGACAATTTATTCACATACATGGCCTTGAGGATATATGGATTGATTTGCGCACAAAGGTAGATATCCGGAAGATGGACTATTGTCGGTTAACTATCAAGCAAATTATTGATTTCAATCTTGCAGAGGTTCCTCCTGGTGTTGTTGATGATAATGATATCCTTGATCCAAATTACACAAAACATCATGTGGAGGATTTGCCTATTCTTCCTCTAGTATGGTCATCAAAGGAGAGCAATTAGTCCTTGCTAATACCAATATTTAGTTAAAAAGGAGAGGCTTGAAGTGTATCAAGATTAAGCAAGGTAAAGACTTTGATCCTTCTGGTCCAATTGGTTTAAGGTTGAAATTAAAGGTAAAGGTAAAGATGGTGTGTCTACCTCAATCTCGGAGCTTCCGGTTGTATCCATTCAAAGCTTTCCATCAAAGGAGGTAAAGCTACGGGAAGGATAATTGAGGTTAAGGCCATACAACCTCAAAAGATCCAGATTGATTCTAATGAGGATGATATACCACAGTCAATGAAGGTTACTTCCATAATACCTCCTCCTATGGACATATCAGTTGCTACTACACTTCCTGATTCTGCTCCCGTATCAGATGAGTCACCTGATTCACCATTGGATACAGTCATGAATGCTTTCTCCACAGAGAAGGCACCTTCACCTCAGGATTCAGTGTTGATAACCCGAGCTCTTCCTATCTCATCAATTGCTCCAACAATCTTGTCAATAGATCAATACCAGAGTTTTGAGAATGTGTTTGACACATTCTATGACTATCCCTTCTATGAAAATTTCATCTGTGGCAATAATGGATCCCACTTCAGCACAATTTGAGCAGTTCATGGCTGAGGTAACTCGCAATAGTCCCACTCTAGTAGCTATTCAGATAGAGACTCCTCCCATTGTGGCTACGGTTGCATAGGTTAACTCAATCACCACATTGGTTACTACATCTACATCAAAATCTTCATCTTTTTCTCTTCCTCCATGGCTCAACATAATCATTCAGAAAAGAAAGGAGGAAATCCCACCTGAAGATCATGATTACAAGAAAGTTGTTAAGACCAAGGCCCTTAAGAACAAAAAGGCGAAAATGGTTTCGAGGGTCATGGTTGACAATAATGAAGTCAAGTATACAGAAGTAGTTGAACCTCTTGTTGATAAACCTATAAAGGAGATGCAGGCCACAAATTACAAGTTTAGCATAATTGAACTTGGAAAGAAAACACGTTTGGGTCGACAACAAGATGCAGTTGGTCTACTCACTTTGAGGAATGATAAATTGTGGGAAAAGAAGAATAGATTTAAGGAGGAGAATGCACAACTTCTAGACATCATAGAGAAAATGAAGTCTTCTTCTCTATCAGTTAATCATGAGTTTACAGGGCAAGTAAAAAGGAAAGCAAAGGCCATAGATGAATGGGGCAGCCGTTTGGAATCATAAGGTGTACAAGTAATTCAAGATGTTTTGAAGATTTGCAAATGGAGAAGAGAGGTTTTGGCCAAGCTAAATGAGCTCATTACTTCCTTTAATCAACAACTCCAATTCCTAGATGCGGATCTTAATGTCTGGAGGAGCATGACAAAAGTTGATCTGGATGTCCTATGTGACTGTGGAATCATTTCTTCAGCAGAAATGTAATGTAATTATTTGCATCTAATGATTAATAAAGAAAAGGTTACACAAGGACTGATGACAAAAAGTAATGCAGCAATGGAATGCCTTGTTAACTATGAGCACGTGATCCATGGTTGCTTTCAACAACTAACGTGCCAAATAATCACTGAAGGTGGTGAACTTGCTAAACAAAGAGATGCTTTGGAAAAATTCACAAGAGTTATTCACATACAGCTTGAGGCGGATAACTTTGCCTTCAATATGATTGATACACTAACAAGCTACAAAACTTCACTGGATAGTCTACAAAATCATCTGATTGAGTATAGGAATGTTATCTTTGAAAGTGTAACTTAATCCAAAAGGTGACGGTTATTGCACAACATACAGGAGCACCAAATGAAGTGGTTGTCCATGAATCCTTGCAAAAGTTTGGAAATTTTGTAGATACTTTGTGAAGATGTTTTCAAAATGTCTCAGATACTTCATGCTTTAATAGAATAGATATGACAGATTGTATATAGAAGCAAAACTTTTTGTAAATATAGGGTAAACATGTAATTGTATAACCGTTTCATACAATCAAGTTGCACATGCATTAGGCATGCAATTTTGAATAAGTCAAAGATGTTTAGTTAGTTAGCTTTTGAATAAATCAAAGTGGTTGAGGATTTTCCCCTTTTCTCTCCACTTTTCTCTCTCCTCTTTCCCTATATAAAGGAGAGAGCTCATTGTAAATATTTATCTTTCGTTTTAGGCAAGAAAGCTATGTTTGAGAAGCTCATGTGGTGAAAAACTTTGTGTTTCATTGTGCAAATTTTCAGAAGTGAATGAAATAAACAAGATTTTCCAAACTTTGTGTTGCAAGTCTTGTGATTGATTCATGTTTTCATATGTTGCATTATTTAATTGTTCTTGAGTTCACTTTATAGTTTAACTTGTGCAAATCATTTGAGTTTCAGTTCGCTTTTTGAGAGACTTTGAGCTACAGGAGGATTGCTATAGTTTAATAGTGACTGCAAATACTAGGAGTTGAAGACTTTGAGCTTCAACTTTGAGTGTTTTCTTTTAATATCAGAATTGTTAGTGAGAGACTTTGAGCTTCACTAATAGTTTCTATTATTCTTCAAATAGGATTAATCGCAAGAGACTTTGGGCCCTTGTCTTAATCTACCAAATATAATTATAATTGTTGCCTTAGGAGTTGTTCTTACGTCAACTACTGAGCCACCAGTATTATTGTAGCAGTAGGAGATCTTTGTAGAATTACTAAGTTGTTATTGCTTGTGAATCTTTTCTTGAAAAAAGAGGAAAAGATTGGAAGAATCACCCTTTATTCAATTTCAGTTAAAACCCTATTGAAGCCACCCATGGTAAGAAGGGAGCCTCCCCTATTGCTGAGAGAAGAGATTTATCTCATTATACCGTTGCCTAAAGTTACAATTTTGTAAGGTGTAGTCTTAGCGGCTTACAAAATTTTTAGCCAACAGTTTTTGGCGACTCTGCTGGGGATATTGAACACAATCTGGAGCCTCACGCTTTCGTTTGAAGTTACTATTTTACCCATTGTTCTAGATTTAGTTGTTCACACTGGAGGGTTTTCGCGTATATGAACATCGTTCTAAAGGAGAAGGTTCACAAGGCGCTTCTCTAAGTTGGTCTCAAAAAGCCAAGCTTGATTTGCTTACCAATAAAACTCCTCTTGAACGAACTACCAGTTACCCACCATCCAGAAAGAAGAGCCCTATTCCAGGTGAAACTTCACTCTTCTTCCAAAAACTGCTAGCTTCATTTATTTTTCCTAAAATGGTTGCTATGGGTCCATGGGGAACGACTTTTGGTCCTTTGGATCTTACTCCACTGTTACACCCATTACCACAAGGTTCATGAAAGAATTTTCCCAAATTCTACTGAGATGGAAAACAACATCCTGATGAGCATATCAAAGTATTTTACATTGCATGTGGCATGCTTGGTATGGAATATCAAGATGTCTGTGAGGCTTTTCATTGAAACCTTGCAAGGCATTGCTGCAGATTGGTGGTCTTTCCCAATGTACAACCCCTGCATACCTTGTACGACCTCTAAACATCCTATACAGTGTACGGGTTAGCAATTTTACTTGACATATGACTTAGCCCTCTCTCTTTCATGTGAGGCTATCTTTTCTCTCCTATACGACAGATTCCTTCATGGCACGCATATCTACCATATAGCGTACGAGCTTAACACAATATCTTCTACAAAAATTTTGACATAAGGTATATGGGCTCTCCAAACTACTACAGGAACATTGACATCATCATTGACGTACAACCTCTCCAAATTGTCATATGGACATCATTGTCAACACTACCATATGATGTACAATATCAACATTGAACAAATTATTTATTCAATTTGTTGTATGGCATACGACCTAGACTAGCCCCGCAACATTCAACAATTTTGTTGTACGACATACGGACAACATCCGCAATGCAACACTCAACAATCTTGTTGTATGATGTATGAATGGTTCTTTTTTTCTTGAAAAGACACTTTTTGGTTTTCCTGTACACTGCTTGGTAGCTTTGCATCAAGCTATCCATATGGGTAAGGGGTCTTGTACATTGTGTGAGTTACTTGGCAGTGGCACAATGACACCATGACAAGACTGTAGTGTGGTCAGACCATTGGGTATAGCAGTTACGATCATAAGATCATTCTTGTATGGCTTCCACAACTTCTACATCATAATTTTGACATGATATTTCTATTTTATGGCTTCTTAAACATTACTCTCTGTGTGGTTCTGAAGGTCTTAATTTCTCCATTGTCTAATTCATAAAGGTAAGAACAATGATATTATATTTAGAACTTAAATATTCATTTGCAATGCATATTCAATACCTACATAAATATCAAATAAAAGAATTGTGTGCGAGCGATTTACATAAAGAAGTCTACTGTAGTTTGAATCATAAGAAAATTAGACAAAACCATAAGAATTCAGATATAGGGACATCACAAGTGGTATTAGAGCTAGTTATCCTACTAGCCTATGAAGGTTTATGAGTGAGAAAGAAATAACGTACTACTATACAAAGAAACCTACCCAAAATCCAAAGGATAAGATAACATTCAAGTCCTCATCAAATAACAAGAAACAAGGAGAGACAAGCAAGGGGGAAAAGGAGAATTCAACAATCGGATTGATCAATTCATGGCAGAGCAGTAGGGCACACAACAACGAATGAGACAATTGCTAGAAATGTTGACTCAAACTGTAATCAATACCACTAACAATCATAATAACCATAATGATAATAATAGAGGCAATGGTGGATATGGAGGTCATTAAATCAATAGAAGCTCAAATTGTTGAAACCCTACAACAAGCTCTAGACAGATGATATACCTCTCAATGTTTGAATAGTTGCATCCTTTGGTCATTTAAGAGACATCTTTATCTATATGCAGCTCTTCATAGAAGATTGGTCAATTATATTTACTGCACCTTCATGTGTAAAGATTATTTGTTATCTTTAATTGTTCCTGACTAATCGCTATTCCTTATATATTGATAATGTCTTATTAACGGGCCGCGTTAATTTGAATTGTTCCTTTGTTTTTCGTTAACAATTGCTTCAGCTGGCAATTACTATACATCCAATCTGATTTGGTCATTCAGTGATACTCTTGGATTTAAATAAGAATTCCTCCCTAATTCTTCCATAGAGATCAATGAATTGAACATATTGAATACCTCAAAGATCAAGGCATATGGCTATTTTTATTAATCGCAAACTATAAGCTATCCTTGGCATTGCTATTGTTGAATTCCAAAGATCAATTGAAAATGTAATCACACTGTTATGATTGTATGTGTTTTCCAAATGCAACGATCTCTTTGTATTTATACATGACAAGGACAAGAAGAGACATGTCCCTTCATGGGACATGTCTATTCATTAATTGTATGTGTTTTCCAAATGCATCGATCTCTTTGTATTTATACATGACAAGGACAAGAAGAGACATGTCCCTTCATGGGACATGTCTATTCATTAATTTATTTTATCAATTTAACTATTTAGTTATTATGAGAATAATTATAATCTAAATTTATATATATCAATGTATATAGTAATATCAATTATTATATATATTGATATATATGTATATATAATAAATCACTTCTCATAATAATCATATAGTTAGTATTATTTGTCTGACCGATGCTACAAACATCAACACTCCCTCTTAGCTAGGGAGGATAAATCAATCCAATGTCAACACTTAAGACACTTGACAACATCAATTATATGATGTAAGCAATAAAGGCATCATCCTCATGATGTAATCAAAAGAAACATAGTCTCAATGTGTGGATTGCCTCCATCGGCGATTCTATCCACAAGTCCTCAGGTGGATTGCCTCCATCGGCTATTCTATCCATTTGATATCTTGAGTATTGGCCTATCATAATGTCAACACATGACATTCACCTAAGTACTCAAGAGTTCATAAAGATATCATCTCATGATATCGAGAGCATTGGCCTGCAGAATATCAACTCTAAAGATATTCACCAAGTGCTTAGAGTAATGGCCTGCCAACATCAATTCTCATGATGTACACCAAGTACTCAAGAGTTCATAAAGATATCATCTCATGATATCGAGAGCATTGGCCTACAGAATATCAAGTCTCATGATATTCACCAAGTGCTCAGAGTAATGGCCTGCAAAATATCAAGTCTCACGATATCCACCAAGTACTCAACAAATGTTCATAGGTAATGTGCACTTACCATAAGAACATTCACATCATCTATTATGATCTATTTCAACCATCACAAGATGTCTATCAAAATAGAAGATGTCATCTATTATTGTAATGTTCCTGACCACGTCCACAGGAAAACAACACGCAAGCCAGCTGCAATTTGACCAGACTGTACCGAGAGAGGCTGGAGAAGACCGTACGGATGTGCAAGGTGTCGCATGAAGTCGTCAAGAAGGCCGTACGAGCATGTGGAAGCTGAACGGGATTCTGAGTGTGAAGGCCGTATGGTAAAGCAAGGCCGTATAGAAGTCCAGACAGGTATGGAGGAAGTGGGATACCGTACAGTATAGAGCTCTGGGCCATACAGAGGCCAGTGTAGTCGAACGCAGGCCGTATGGTGGTAATTTGCAGGTCATACGATGTTTGGAAAGGGCCCGCACAATGAATGTTTTGGCCGTACGGTGGCTGGGAAGGGTCGTACAGAGGCTGATCTGGCCATACGGTAACGAAGGAAGATGGAATACGGAATGGATGAGTTTCCTGAAGTCTCTCAAATGTTTGTATGATGTCCTTGCTTCTTTGCCAATGATTAAATACAACTTTTGCAGACACAGAACATCCCGCAAGATAGATGTATTTGCCAAGAAATCTTATTGAATTGATTGACGGAACTTCGGATTTGCCAAATCCGATACAAGCAGAACAAAGCAGAGTAGGGTGAGGGTTGAATCCCACAGAAACTGCAACAAACCAAATAGGGAGGGTCTTTCACCTCCGAAATGGCGAACAAGAGAATCCCAACAGGAATTTGCAAATACAAATCAAATATAAATCTCAAGATAACAAAACTAACCTACACACCGAGCATAAATACCCGTCGGGAAGAACTTCCTGAAAGTGCACAAAAGAGCCGACGGCAACCACTACACTAAGGCAACAAAAAGAATGGGCCCAAGATAAACTAAATCGATCGGGACCCAAATACAATAGTTTTATTAGTCATTTAATGACGGGGACATTACAGTCCTCCCATCCCAAAAATTGCTTGTCTTCAAGCCATTTCAAGCTGGGGTTGTAATGGGCACCCTTGAATGCCCAAAAACTAAACCAACTGCTGATAGGAATTTTGTCAAACAATTTGCATCCAACTACTTATTCCTCCGTTTACTAGTTTACTCCTTATGACTTCAGAAATGAAACGTTTGTTTGTTTGTTTGAGTCTTTTGCATGGAATTGCAATCATACAACATAAACAAGAAAGAAACTACAATAATATGCAATTGGGCATTGAACTGCTGTTGATAAGATGTTATTTTCAAAATTTAATAAAAACAAATACATGGTAGATTATCAACTCACTAATTGCTCCAATATTATTGGCATAATGCTCCAGCACATGCTTCAAACCTACTGCTACAGTGACATGAATAGTACCATGTGAATAGTGCTGCTACAGTAGTAATATTGTCTTTAGCTGGTTTAATATCCTCATAAAATCATCCCCTCAAAGTGGCATAAGCATCGGACAAGTAGTGAAGAAGATATGAGCAAAACATCAACCTTGCCTATAGCTGGAAATGCACCCAAACTGCCTGATAATGAAGTTGATAGCAATGGATTCCAAAGGCCAAACCCCAAGGGAATGACGTCTAGAATGTCACAAGAGAAGATAGACATCCTCTAATGCCAAGAACAGATCTGCAACTCACACACCAATTTCTTCTCATATTCAACATGCTGAACAAGGGCAACAAGATCTCCTTTTATTTCCACTTCATAGGGTCGACCCACTTTTCACAAGCAATGTGGGATAAAGTGTTTTAGATTAAAATAATATAAAATAAGACCTTATGTCTCCCTTGGGCTTCCCTACTCAAACACACAACCCAACATGAATAATATTAAAGTAACACTTTATTATTTTAACATTTAATTTAAATGTTACTTTAATAAACTTCAGCCATTAAAATAAAATAGTAATTGGGCTCGGAATAATATGAGTGATAGCTCGTCGGAAAGCTCTCATCGAGGAGCATCACATCCAATCACTAACTCTGACATCGCCCATGCCCTGTTGACTTACTAAAAATAGTAAGTTTGCCCGAAACCATGTAAATCAACTCCGTTCTGGCCCAAACTGGAAATGACTAGGCCAAAACATCTCAAGATCCCACTGACCCCTTTGTTAGCCTCCGGGACCATGCATAAATAGGCTAACGATCACATAACTGGACAACTGCTAAAGTGGGGACATTACAGTCCGCCCCCATTGAAATTGCTTGTCCTCAAGAAATTTCAGTCCCGTCTGCTATAACACCTGCTCGCTCTCCCAAGTAGCATCCTCCTGTCTCTCCATCTGACTAAATATTCTTTAACCAGCCTGTTCCGCAGAGTCCTCTCCCTGGTGTCCAGAATAGCCTCAAGAACCAATACGAGCTTCCCCTCCTCATCCAATGGTGGCAAATCTACAGAAGGCACAACTCTCTGACCAATGGCTTTCTTAAGCCTCGACACATGAAACACATAATGCACCCGACTGCCCTCTGGAAGCTCAATCTCGTAGGCAACCTCGCCCACCCTGCGAATCACTCTGTAGGGACCATAAAATCTAGGCTTCAACTTCTCTGCTCCACTCTTCTTGAGCGATGATTGTCTGTATGGTTGTAGGCTCAAGTAAACCATATCCCCAACCTCAAAGTTGCGCTCTATCCGACGCTGATTAGCATACAATTTCTGTTGATTTTGGGCTTGCTGTATATTCTCCCTGAGCACCCTCAAGATATCCTAACTATCCTGCAAGAAGTCTTTGGCTTTGGGCACTCTGTTGTCCCCCAAAACCAGATCAATGAAGCTAGGTGCTTGTTGTCCTCAATTTTGCGATCACAAAATTGTGGCAACCCTACGCAATTTTCTTGTCAATTCATAGGAGTATCCTCTATGATTTGAATGCTTTGGATAAAGCGTTATAAAGACAATTTGTTATCCCTAAAAAACTCTTTGTAATACACATTTCATGCATTCTTTAAGTGCTTTTCTTTGTTTTTCTCTTCCTTGTCAGCAATTTTTAATCTTGATTTTCCCTTGAGCCAATAGCCCTTTGAAATACGCTCGTTTCGAGCTAACTTAGGCATCAAACAAAGTTGTATAACTAAGTTATGATGCAAAAGGTGGGGCTTTTCAGGCTGACTGCATATTCTTTAAAAATCCTTAAAAGGTGGGTTTTTCAAAGTCAATTACACGAGCTTGAATTATATTTAATATATAAAATGGATTTTGATGTCCATTTTCAAATTTCAACTCATTTCGAGTTGATTTGACCATAGTTTTTAATGATTTCATGAAAATTGGTTTTTTCTAGTTTATTTTTATGTTACTTTATTAAACACTATAGTTATATATTAAATTAATTCAAATTAAAACACTTAAGTTCAAAAAGGTGTGGTTTTTATTCTTCATTGCGTATCATCAACATGCAAAACACTTTTTAAAGCCCACCTCTTGAAATTAAGTCTTTTATCCATTAAATACCTTATTTTTATATGCAACTGCATATATAAAACATGTAAAAGTGGCTTTTTCTAAGCCAAAAGCATGTTTTATGAGAATGTGTAGTTGAACTCAAAAAGAACGTATTTAATCCTTTATGAGTGTTGTTTTTATATGCGATTGCATATTAAAAACAGCGTATTTAAAAACTCTCAAAGTGGCTTTTTCTTCATGAAAGACATGTTTTAATCAATATGTAAATGCACTTGAAAAGTGCGTATTTAATGGAGAATCACTAAGGGTGTTGTTTTTAAATCCAAATACATATCTTTTTATGTATTTTTACATGTGCAAACTCTTCTCCAAATAGCGTATTTAATATTCCTCCTAGGACGTCGAATTTTGGAGGCACTGCATATGTTTTAAACTTGTAAAAACATCTTCCAAAAGTGCGTTTCCAGCCTAGGGCGTCGATTTTGGAAGAGATTGCATATGTTCTTTCATGTGCAAAGACTTATTAAAAACAGCGTATTTAATCCTTCTTTTTGGGTGTTGTTTTTGTAGAAGATTGCATATGTTTTAAACTCATGCAAAGGCATATGAAAAGTGCGTATTTCACCACTTAAGTTATAAAATGTTATTTTTATATGCAAATGCATATATATAAAAAAACGTTTTTAACCATTGGAGCATGTGTTTTGGACTTGTAAAAGCCCATCATTACTCTTTTTTACATGTATTTTGATCAAAACTCCTTTGGTGGTGATTTTGGAGAAGAAAACATGTGTTTTTTACTTCAAAAAACCCACTTTTTTGAGGTGTTTTTGGAAAAAACGGGATTTTGAAGCAAGAAATTACTTGGAAAATGGTTAAAACTGAACCGTTTTTGCTCTTTTTTGGGTCAATTTTCCACTAAATTTGCCAAGGATCATTCTTGGATCATCAAATTTGCATTTTAGAAGCTGTTTTACTCTCAAAACAGCTTATTTAGGGCACGTTTTTGGGCGTTTTTGCTAAAAAAGACCCTTTTTTGGCCATTTTTCTTTATCAAAATCAAAGCTTTTCCTTCTAAGATGAGTTCTCAGGTATTACCTTTCATTTGCAGCTTGTTTATCATCATTTCTAAGCTGTTTTTGATGTCCTGGATGTCGTTTTTGGTTGTCATTACATGTGCATTGAAAATGGTCAAAACAGTTGCTATTTCCTTGCATTTAATCTCTCTTTTCTTCCCACTTGGCAATCATTGCATTTTGACCCTCCAAAATAAGAGGATTAAGACTAGGATTGAAGTCTATATATGATCTTTTGAGCTTACCTTTTCTAAATCCGAAAATCTTTTTGGATTTATTTCAGATTTTGCTCAAAGATTTGGCAAGACTTCTTCTTCTGAGTTGAGGTAATTTTTCCTTAAGTTTTTCCCCCAAGTTCATGTTTTGGTTTTTGATTAACATGTAAGTTTTCATTTCTATTTCAGATTTACATGTTATGTTTGTTTTAATGATCCTTCTTCTTCCATCTACATTCTCCAAGTTGCATATGCAAGAGTCTTCACTTGCTTGCATATGCAGTCGGGATTAAAAACCCCATTCTTGAAAGAAACCGTCAAAGAAAGCAAGCTCATTGATATGCCCATGCAAATCCATTTCAAAATCCCACTTTCATTCTTACACGCACTCCATCCACGCTTGTTATATCGCTGCCATGTGACTTAAAACTCATGATGGTGGTTGCTTGCACACTTTCTTATGATAAAAACATAATAATTCATTATAAATAGATGTTATGCTGCTCATTTTCCATGCATTTTCCACACATAAAGCTTGCTGTCCGCACGTGCTATTACCCTCCAAAAACCCATTTTTGGGTTTTTCTCACCATATAAGTAACCATTTTGAGCTCAAACCCATCCATCATTTCGCTGTCCCAAAATTTCCAGCCATTTTCTTGTTCATAACATCCGAAAACTCACTCATTTGCATCAAAAATCATGCAATGAATCTATCTTATGAAGATGTTCTCACCTTGTGGAATTTTCATATCACATGCTACATAATTGAAGATTCAAAGAAGGATTTTTGGCTTCAAAAGTTTGTGATTGTTTTGTTTCTAGAAATAATGCAAGTTCCTCCCAAGCGGAAGAAGGTTCTTCTCCATCATGCAAATACAAGCTAAAATCCCACCTCCAAGAGTTTACATACAGTTTTCTCGCTTTTCCAAAAGCTGCAAATGGACCTCTAAACCATGTTTGTGGCTGACAAATACTTTCCAAAATGACATGTAATGGGATTCAAAAACCCCATTTACGAGAGAGTGATCTTCCATGCCAGTGCAAAGAGTTGAAGACTGGAACAATGACGGCATAGAAAGTTTTCAAGACTGATTTCAAGAAGGCAATTTGTTGATGCCATCAATACATAACAGTCAAGGATGCAGGTTCATGTTCCAAATCAAGATGCTTCCATCATACCAGAGTATATTAAGCATCAGGCATCCTGGAGCAACATGAAGACAAATGAAGGATGATGTAATAGGTGTCATGTCTTGTCAGGCACTTAGAATGTTTTCATCATGTCTTTGTAATTTGTATTTGACATATGTAATTGCATGTGATAGTATCACGTGCAAAGTTGTAACATGTAATCACGTTGCAAGTGCATTAGGCATGCAACTTTGAAAAAGTCAAAATTAGTTAGTTAGTTAGGGAATAAGTCAAGGTGGTTAAGGGTTTTCCCCTTTTCTCTCCACCTTTCTCTCTCCTCTTTTCCTATATAAAGGAGGGAGCTCATTGTAAATAATCATCTTTTAGCAAGGCAAGAAAATTATGCCAATTTGTATTGCACACTCTAAGACTTTGTGCTTGGATGTAAATCAGATTGCTTTCAATAAAAGAGGCAGATTGTTTTGAGACTTTGTGCCAATTCAAACTGTTATGTGACGACATTTTCTTGACTTGACTGTGAGTTTTAATGCTTTGATTCAAGAGGGATTTGGATCCAATTGCGCAGACTTTGAGCTGCCTATTGCATTCAGAGCCAATTTGAACTTTTGAAGACTTTGTGCTGCAGAAGGACAAATTGTGATAGATAGTAGTGGCTGCAATTACTTAGAGCTGAAGACTTTGGGCTTCAGTTGTAAGTGTTTTTATTAAATTTGAGAGTATCCGGTAAGAGACTTTGTGCCTTATTGGCTATTCTGCTTGAATCCTCACGAGACAAGCGCAGGAGACTTTGGGTTCCTGTTTTTGTTTCACAAAATATAGAAAAGAAAGCTGCTGCCCCTAGTATTGTTCTTATGTCAACTCCAAGGTCACCGGTATTATCGTAGCAATAAGACACTTTTTGTTAAGTTGGAAAGTTGTAGTTGTATGCAAATCATTCATGAAAAAAGAGGAATTGATTAAGAGAACCGCCATTTTTGTAATTTCAGTTAAGTTCCTGTTGAAGCCACCTATGGTAAGAAGGGAGCCTCCCCTATTGCTAAGAGGAGAGATTTATCTCATGAGAAAATTACAATTTTGTAAGGTGTAGTCTTAGTGGCTTACAAAAATTTTAGCCAACAGTGCTTCATAACCATACAGTGCCATGAATGGAGTCATCTTGATGGACATGATAAGTGGTGTTATAACAATACTCTCCCATATGTAGCCGTCTGACCCAAGCTCTCTGTTGTGCAGTCACATAGTTCCTCAGATATCCTTCCACCCATTTATTCACAATCTCCGTCTGCCCATCTGTCTGCGGATGATAACTAGTGCTAGGTGTAAGATTTGTGCCACACAACCCAAACAATTCCTGCCAAAAAGCACTCATAAATTTACTATCCCAGTCACTGACAATGAAACTAGGTAGCCCATGTAACCTAAATATCTCTCTGAAGAAAAGATCGGCAACCTGTGCTGCTGTGTAGGT
The DNA here is from genome assembly GCA_027943335.1 of Chamaecyparis obtusa. Classification (NCBI taxonomy): domain Eukaryota; kingdom Viridiplantae; phylum Streptophyta; class Pinopsida; order Cupressales; family Cupressaceae; genus Chamaecyparis; species Chamaecyparis obtusa. The sequence goes on along the minus strand of BSBK01002060.1, from coordinate 751,981 downwards.
GGATGGAATAGAAAAGAAGTGAGCAAACTTTGTCAACCGGTCAACTACCACATAGATGCAATCTCTCCCCTGTACTTGTGGTAACCCGGTGATGAAGTCCATGGAAATACTTTCCCATTTCCTATTCGAAATGGGCAAAGGCTGTAATAGCACTGCAGGATATGTGTGCTCTCTCTTATTCTGCTGACAAACGACACACTCCCTGACATGCTTCTGAACATCATCCTTGAGCCCTCTCCATGTGAACTGCTCACAGATCTGCCTATAGGTCTTAAAGACCCTTGGATGTCCAGCTATAGGTGCATCATGAAATGCCTTCAGTATTACCTCCATAAACTGTGATGAAGGAATCAAATATACCCTACCCTGAAACTTGATCAATCCGTCCATCACCACATAACGATCATCCTGTATGGTGCCTGCAATCACCCCAGAAGCCCAAGGGTCCCTTGCATACTCTGCTGTAATCTTATTTCTCCAATCTCTTGTAATCTAAACTAGAGCACAAATATGAGGTCTCCTGGATAGAGCATCTGCCACCACATTCTTCTTACCTTTGACAAACTCAATGTCAAAGTCATAAGCCTGCAACTTCGTAATCCACTTCTGTTGTCTATCATTCAAGTCACGTTGGCTCATGAAGTATTTGATGTTGTTGTGATCAATCTTGATAACAAACCTCCTTCCAACCAGGTAGGACCGAAACTTGGCCAATGCATGCATAATGGCCAACATCTCCCGGTCATAGATGGAATAGCTCCTCTCCACTCCACGGAGCTTCCTACTCTCAAAAGCAATGGGATGCTTCTCCTACATCAAGACTGCCCCAATCCCATCACCCGATGCATCACAATGAAGCTCAAATGGCTTCGTGAAGTCCTGTAGAGCTAATACTGGACATGATGACATCACCTGCTTGAAATGATCGAAGCATCTCTGAGCTGCCCCTGTCCATATGAAGGCCCCTTTCCTAGTAAGGTCTGTCAAGGGTGCAGCGGTCTGTGAAAATCCCTTAACAAATCTCCTATAAAACCCGCAGAGACAAAAGAACCCCTTAAGCTGTGTGAGGTTCGTAGGAGTAGGCCAATCAACAATAGCTCTAATCTTTTTGGGATCTACCCGAACTCCATCTGCACTAATGATATGCCCAAGGTATAGTAACTCAGTCAACCCAAACTCACACTTAGATTCCTTGGCATATAGTGACTCTTTCTCCAAAATGGACAACACTATCTCTAGATGTTGTAAATGCTCCTCCCAAGTCTTACTGAAGACCAGAATGTTATCAAAGAAAATCTGGACAAATCTCCTAAGTTGCCCCCTGAATACCTGATTCATGCAACTCTAGAAAGTAGCAGGGGCATTGGTTAGCCCAAATGGCATAACCAAAAACTCGAAGTGACCTTAGTGACATCGAAAGGTAGTCTTCTCAATGTCATCCACCCTCATCTTGATCTGATGATACCCTGACCGCAAATCAATCTTCGTAAAGAAGCATGCACCATGCAGCTCATCAATCAACTCATCTATCCACAAGATGGGATATATGTTCTTAATGATCTTCTTATTTAATGCCCTGTAATCGATGCACATGCACATCGTCCCATCCTTCTTCTTTACCAACACTACTGCTGAAGCGAAGGGGCTTTTGCTAGGCCTAATATGCCCCATCTCCAACAACTCCTTCATTGCCTTCTCTATCTCATCCTTGTGTTTCTTAGGATGACGATAGGGAGTAATCATAACTGGTTTGTCTCCTTCCTTGAGCTCAATTACATGCTCTATCCCCCTGTCCAGAGGAACCTCATGTGAAATCTCGCCAAAAACTTTAGCGTGCCTGTCAAGTATCTCCTGGATATCTAGTGGATGACTCTTCACCTGTGGCTCCTGTGAAGCTGGCATAGTGAAACATTTTGCCACCCATTTTACATCATCATGCCGAAAAAGCCTCTGCATTCTCCTCAAGGAGATTACTCTACAGCCCCCATCCAAAAGTCCTCTAAGTACAACAGTTCTGCCCTCATGCAAGAATCTCATCTCCAATTTTGCTAGGTTGAGTGTGAACTCAACTACCGAGGCCATCCATGTCATGCTGAGTGTAATGACCCTTACTATAAAGGCCACTAAAACCCCCAAATCTGGACTGAGACAATTCGTCAAACACTTGGCAAGCAACTGAATTGTTTGTTTGAGATGTGGTGTTTCAAGGTTATAGTCGTTTTGAGCATCAAATCCACAAGATATAATAGATATAACAATGCCAATGTAAACAATGAGCAACAAGGGTATCGAACTAATAAATCAAATTCTGATTACACTTTCAGAATATATGAGACTGAGGCATCTAATACATAACAGCACTGTTATAGATTGATGACAACATATGAAATAGGATGTGAAACATATGAACCCTCTTACATGAATATAATCCTATCAATGTACCCAATTACAATGCAAGGACTGAATACAATGTCTGTTCTCAGTTTAGACTTGACTGTGACAATATTCAGAATTACAATGCAATAACAATGTGGCAATATCCTTGCAAATATCTGATTACCATATATCATGAATGACTGAGAGACTATGACAATAACTAGTTCATTCAATGCACTTCTATGACTCCATTCCATGCACTATCATACTAAGACAGCCAATGCTTCTTTCCTTGCTATGTCAATGATGATAACAAGTCTGATTACAAGGCAGATTTTGTAGACTGTTACAACCACTGAATTATGACAAAAAGTATGGACTGTTTCACATAAACAATGAACCTTAATATGCCCTTGCAATACACCCGTTTCTACTATATCAATTCAGTATACAATGTAGCAATAACTGATGACAATTGCAATGATAACAAAGACTGATTTCTGAATACTAATATGACTGTTACAGCAGTGCAGTCTACAACAAAAAGATATAATGGAACCTGGGTACGCTGTCCTTGATATGCTGCTGTCTGCTGATGCAATGTGGATTGGAAACAACCCCAAACTGCCCCCACAATGACTGCTGTACTGTCCTCTGCAACCTGCCGTACCAGGGCCGTACTGTACGGCACCCACTGCAAATTATATGCAAGGTTTTGGGCCACCAAAAAGGTATGAACAAAATCGCCAATGATGTATTAATAATCCCTCCAATGCATAAAAATTATCTCTAAGTAGATAGGAAGTTATGAACAAAACTTTGATTCCAAGCCCTAAAATTGAAGAACTGAAAATGTGCCAATTTGTCTTCAATCAATCACCAAAATGATCCACCAATGCAAGAGTGAATCTCAAACCCTTATTCCATCAATTTCAAGTCCTCAAATCAATCCTCAAATGAATTTTTCGGGTCTGCTTTTTCGGACTTGCTTTTTCGGATTGCTTTTTCGGATCTGCTTTTTCGGACTTGCTTTTTCGGACCCACTTTTTCGGACTGCTTTTTTGGACCTGCTTTTTCGGATTTGCTTTTTCGCTCTTGCAACCAAAAAACTCAAACCCTCAAGTAAATCTGAGGATTCCAAAAAAGCTCAACATGAAATGGCTGAATACCACATCCAATGTGCAACCCTTCAATAGATATTTCACTACCTCAGTTATGCCAATCCAAGGGAGTTATCGTTCCCAAAGATCGAATAGTATTTGCAGACCACAAGGCTACAAATTGCTTCACAATGAAGAAGTAGAAGAAATCCCCAATCCAAGCATGTTCAAATGAGAGGCCCAGCCCTCTATTTATTCACTTTTCTAAAAAGTTACTAAGAACTTCTAGAAACATCCATTATAAAATCATATTATAATGCACTTTATAATAAAGTAACTTTATAATATAAAAAAAGTGCAATCTCAACTTAAAATTATAACAAGTGGGCCCCGCTAACACATAATAATAAAATATAATCTCTTAACCACTTCTCCAAGAGCAAATATGACCATCTGATCTGCAAAATGACTCTCTCTACATCGCCACCAGTCTACGAGAGCCCATGATAGACTGATCCGACACGCTAAACGATGTCAGCCAAAATGGGGACATGACAGTCCGCCCTTCTTGAAATTGCTTGTCCCCAAGCAATGATTGAGCAATAAACCAATCAATCCACCTGAATCACAAATGTAGTCATGACCTACACTGCTGTCAACCAACACAAGCTCCGGCAACAATCTTGGTAATATAACCAAGAGGAATCCATAATTAAACTGACCAATACTGCTCAACTGAAATCCAAGGTAACAACTGCCACAACCCGAAACCCACGTGACACCAACTCTGAACATATCAGAATCCAAGTAGATGCTATCAACACATCTCACCATGCTGTGCAGAAAGCACACTCCAACTCTGCAACAATGGTGAACACTCCAAAATGAAACTGCACCAAGTGCGGAGAATCCACACACTGTACACCAACTGTAGTCAACATATCTCTGCAGATCACCAGCCATGCTTACATCACCATAACTCCCATGCACCGCTGATGGCAAATAGGCATCACACAACAGATAACCATAACTCAAGCCAAATCTGCCTGCCATCAACTCCTCAATACATGAATCAAAAGCAAGCCGATGAACATACCCTGAAATATAATGCCAGTAAAAAGAACCAACCAACTCATCCTGCAAACGTGATGCAACCAACTGTGACTAATCACTAGCTAAGTCAGGAGATGACATAGCCAAGGGAGTGAAAACAAGAGCAACGGCTGACTCATCAACATCAGTATCACCCCCAATCTCGTGGTCACGAATCATCCAGCTGTCGCTCACAGAACCCAACACCACGTCATATGCCTCACAACTATCTACCCGTGGAGTCAAACCATACCATAACTGATGACAAGCAGTAGGACCCAAAGTAAATCTCCGTATCATCAACTCATCAACATATGGATCAAAAGTAAACTGATGAGCATACCTCAGTGTAATGTCGATAAAATGCGCCAATATCAGTCAGTGGCTCAGACTGCAATCCCAATGGAACTAACTGCAACTGATCACTAACCAAGCCCGCACCAACGACTACCTCCGAAGACACCTCCAAAGGAGTAGTATCGCTAGCAAGAACCATACCAACTGCCGGCTCATCAACATCAAACATGATTCCTGGTACAACATCACTAGTCTCCGTGCCATCAGTAGTAGAGACCACCACCAAGTCAAACACACCACAATGCTCAGCTGCAACACCCAACTCAACCAAGCCTGACTCTAGTGGAAGGGAACAAAATATGCCACTACTAGTATCGAGGATAGATATATCCTCATCTCCACTGTCTCTAACAATCTCAACCATGGACATCCTCAGATCACCAGATACCACAACCTGTGACTGTACGGAATTTGGTAAAGTCTGAAATCGCTCTAACTCCATGGTCACCTCAGCCAAATGAAACTGTGACTCCTCGAAAGCCAACTGTGTACTCTCAAGAATCTCAGAAGTCACCTCGAGCTGCTGAGTAACCTCACTCACCTCATCTTCCTTGATCAACAATGCGTCATATGCTGTACTGCCCCACTCCATAAGATAATCTCTATCGGCTACCAACTGCATATAATCATGTCTTAGAATCCGGATAGCCTCCCATAAAAAGTGGATCTCTGTCAAGGAAAGATAACTGCCTCCCTGCTCATCACTAGTAGGAGAACCCCATCCATAAACTGCTAACAACTGACGAGCAACATCAAAATGCTGGCAAGCGATAGCAATGTCTCGCTCACTAACTCTCAGCTGACTAGACACATGATGGCGCTGGCTAGACTGTCTCCTACAATCCTCCTCTGCCACACTATCCAAAGGAGTAGACTCAAAGTCACTAATCGTTGGAGTACTACCATCCATACTCTGCAAGTCAACTCCAAAGCTCACATCATCATTTGGAGTATCAAAAACTGTAGCATCACTGCCCAACTCCACTGTAACAAATGAATCTGCCGAGGAAGCTAAATCCTCAAAACTGTCCGCAGTAGACTCCTGGATGTCATCAAGGCCAGTGCGATCCTGGGACTCATTTGTAATCACTAACACCTCAGATGTGCCTAAATTATCACAAACCCACTGCACCCTAAGTGGTCGACTGGAAATGTACACTACTCCTAACATCGGTGTATAAAGACTAATACCAACATCTAACAAGCTGCTGGTATGAATGAGAACAACACCGTGTAATCTGCTAATCAAATCCATGATAGCACTCAAACAATCACTGCTACCAATAGATGATAAAGATCTCCAGTCAACAGAATCCCAAACGCCAATGTAACAATCCTGAGTCCTCATCCGTAAACTGGAACCGACTGACACCTCAAGCAAAATTCGTACCTGAGTAGCCTGCTCAATCCCAATATCAGCTGATCCCACATCCATGTCTGCCATAATTGACACTATCCCTGAATCTTGGATGCAAGGTGAACTCTCACAACTATCGACAACCACATGTGATCCGCATGTCTCAGAAAGCTGAGTATCAGGTGTGTAAGATGAAGCTGAACTCAACTCCACGCCATACCCATCCACATGTCTCTCTAAGTCCTGTAATGCCAATGGAGTACTCAACAAAGAGGCTCGAGTGTCCTCGAACTCTCGAGAAAGCCTGCCAACTTCCTCCTCCTTCCTCCTCAAGGCATCTAAATGATCTTTGGCAAGGCGAAGAAGATGGTCACGCTCTGAAAGAAGATGTAAATAACTCATCTTCATCGTTCCCATTCCTTCCCTGATCGCCTGTAAGTCAACACAAGAAGACTCTGCCTGAACTCCCTTATGTCTGTCCTGTAACTGAATCATCCGGATGTGATCCTCTATCATCTCCCGCATCCTGTCATGATGAGATAATGAAGTCACAATCCCATCCTCGCTTACCCTAAGCTGACTGGACAAAACATGTGAAGTACTATGTGCCTCAACCTCGTGTGATGTAGCATCTAACTGTGCCTGATACTCTCTATCAGCAAAGTCCTGAATACTCAATGTCTGCTCATCGCTGATAGGTATCTCATCATCATGCACAACAACCTCCTCACAATCATCATCTGAATCCACTGTGTTGTAGTTACTATTTTGAGCACCTGTGACATCATCAAGACCAACTGTACCACAATCACTGTCAGTGTCACTCATGCCATCCGGTGTGCCTGTGATATCACCTTCTGATGCAACTGGCTCAACCTGTACAACATCTGTAACCACTTCTGCCTATGAAGATGATGCAAATAAATCATTACGTGAAGATGTGCTAACATCTCCCAATACCGGATCAGCATGTCTGTCAAACTCATCATACAAGTTTCTGCCTGTCATAGGGAAGGTACTTCGATCCTTAGGCCTATTAATCAGGCTCTTTAACCACGTACATGCCATAGGTGACACATTCCTCTCTTTTGTCCAAACATGCCATAAATCTTCTGCCAGAAGTTTAAAAATTTCATCCTTCTCCTCAAACAAAATTGTGAACATGATAGAGTGCATTGTTGCTAATACATTGCTGGAATGAAACTCATCCAAAATATTCAAAAATGTGTTAAACATTCTGCGAATGTCATCAATACAACCTATTGACAACATAATGTTTTCAAACCTACACCATGCAAATACTTCAAGTAATCTTGCCCTCTTTGTGAAATGAGGGTCCCTGATGTCATCCAACCTTTCGAAGCTTTTCACCATGGCATGAAGTACCTCTCTCATAATCTGATCATCATAAGAATTAAAGCCAGCTATTATCCTCATGATTTCACTAATGCAAAAGAGAGCTGCAAGTCTTACCACCTCATCATGATGTCTCAATAATCGGGGCTTCACCAAAGAACCAAATACTGGAGATAAAGTTGTTTGCATAGCATAGGAATCTGACTGATCAACCTTGCCTAAATAAGTTTCCAACTCCTCCAAAGTTCTTAGGAGGTCCTTTGTTCGCTGAAATGGACGATCTAGTTTATTCAATGCAGTGTGCATTCTCTCTTTCAATTCCTTGTCTCCTATTAAAGCCATGCTGACAGTTGAATTCAATCTGAAATAACCCAATCAGGTTGGCAGGAAACCGCTCTGATACCACTGTAATGACCCTTACTATAAAGGCCACTAAAACCCCCAAATCTGGACTGAGACAATTCGTCAAACACTTGGCAAGCAACTGAATTGTTTGTTTGAGATGTGGTGTTTCAAGGTTATAGTCGTTTTGAGCATCAAATCCACAAGATATAATAGATATAACAATGCCAATGTAAACAATAAGCAACAAGGGTATCGAACTAATAAATCAAATTCTGATTACACTTTCAGAATATATGAGACTGAGGCATCTAATACATAACAGCACTGTTATAGATTGATGACAACATATGAAATAGGATGTGAAACATATGAACCCTCTTACATGAATATAATCCTATCAATGCACCCAATTACAATGCAAGGACTGAATACAATGTCTGTTCTCAGTTTAGACTTGACTGTGACAATATTCAGAATTACAATGCAATAACAATTTGGCAATATCCTTGCAAATATCTGATTACCATATATCATGAATGACTGAGAGACTATGACAATAACTAGTTCATTCAATGCACTTCTATGACTCCATTCCATGCACTATCATACTAAGACAGCCAATGCTTCTTTCCTTGCTATGTCAATGATGATAACAAGTCTGATTACAAGGCAGATTTTGTAGACTGTTACAACCATTGAATTATGACAAAAAATATGGACTGTTTCACATAAACAATGAACCTTAATATGCCCTTGCAATACACCCGTTTCTACTATATCAATTCAGTATACAATGTAGCAATAACTGATGACAATTGCAATGATAACAAAGACTGATTTCTGAATACTAATATGACTGTTACAGCAGTGCAGTCTACAACAAAAAGATATAATGGAACCTGGGTACGCTGTCCTTGATATGCTGCTGTCTGCTGATGCAATGTGGATTGGAAACAACCCCAAACTGCCCCCACAATGACTGCTGTACTGTCCTCTGCAACCTGCCGTACCAGGGCCGTACTGTACGGCACCCACTGCAAATTATATGCAAGGTTTTGAGCCACCAAAAAGGTATGAACAGAATCGCCAATGATGTATTAATAATCCCTCCAATGCATAAAAATTATCTCTAAGTAGATAGGAAGTTATGAACAAAACTTTGATTCCAGGCCCTAAAATTGAAGAACTGAAAATGTGCCAATTTGTCTTCAATCAATCACCAAAATGATCCACCAATGCAAGAGTGAATCTCAAACCCTTATTCCATCAATTTCAAGTCCTCAAATCAATCCTCAAATGAATTTTTCGGGTCTGCTTTTTCGGACTTGCTTTTTCGGACTGCTTTTTCGAATTTGCTTTTTCGGACTTGCTTTTTCGGACTGCTTTTTCGGACCCGCTTTTTCGGACTGTTTTTTTGGACCTGCTTTTTCGGATTTGCTTTTTCGCTCTTGCAACCAAAAAACTCAAACCCTCAAGTAAATCTGAGGATTCCAAATAAGCTCAACATGAAATGGCTGAATAACACTTCCAATGTGCAACCCTTCAGTAGATATTTCACTACCTCAGTTATGCCAATCCAAGGGAGTTATCGTTCCCCAAGATCGAATAGTATTTGCAGACCACAAGGCTACAAATTGCTTCACAATGAAGAAGTAGAAGAAATCCCAAATCCAAGCATGTTCAAATGAGAGGCCCAACCCTCTATTTATTCACTTTTCTAAGAAGTTACTAAGAACTTCTAGAAACATCCATTATAAAATCATATTATAATGCACTTTATAATAAAGTAACTTTATAATATAAAAAAGTGCAATCTCAACTTAAAATTATAACAAGTGGGCCCCGCTAACACATAATAATAAAATATAATCTCTTAACCACTTCTCCAAGAGCAAATATGACCATCTGATCTGCAAAATGACTCTCTCTACATCGCCACAGTCTACGAGAGCCCGTGATAGACTGATCCGGCATGCTAAACGATGTCAGCCAAAATGGGGACATGACACTGAGGATGACATCATCATCTCCCATGTCTACTACATAGAACTCATTCTCCAATTCATAGCCATCTCCAAACCTGATGTGAAGATTAGATATCTTCCGAGTGCATAATAATTTATCATCGTTAGCCACCATGACTCTAAACCCAACATGTTCCTCAGTCTGTAAACCTCTCTTGGCTACCAATTGTGCATCTATGAAATTATGTGTAGCCCCAGTGTTAATGAGTGAGATCACTTTCTGCCCTTGGATAGTACCCCTGACCTTAAATGTGATTGCCTTCTGAGCCCCCATTAAACATGCCAATGACTTCTCATCCTCAGGAATGCTGCTCTACTCTGTAGTGCTACCCTCATCTGAATCAGAGTGTTGATCCTCCCTCTCTGACTGTGACTCCTCTGCTGAGAAATACTCCATTTGATTTGCCTTAGCCTTGAGAGGACACTTATGAGATAAGTCCCAAGGCTCTCTGCAATAAAAACATAGCTTCTTTCTCCTCAACTCATTCAGGGTGTCATTGTCCAACTTGTTATCCCTTTTTGGCTGAGCATCCCTGTGAAAATGTTTTTTTTGTCCTTCTCCTTATCCTTCTTCGTATGTGAATCCCTAGGCTGAAATCTGCTCCTAAAAGAAGAAGGTGCTAAGTCACGAGCCTTCTTAGTGGCCTCCTGTAATGTAGACGGGTCATGCCGCTTGACCCAACCCCTCAAGTGATCTGAGAGTCTGTCCATAAACAACACTACTAATCTCCTCTCTGAAATATCTGTGACCAACACAGCTAACCTCTGAAATTCACTGATATACATCTCAACTGATTCCCACTGCTTGAGTTGTGCCAACTCCTTAAACTGTAATTCGCGATCCTTGGTATCAAATCTCTCTATGAGCCTCTCAGTGAACTCATAAGATGTGATCTGATTATGCCCCAAGGTTACCATGCCATGCTGCCACCACTCATGTGCTGGGCCATCCAAATGAATGGCCGCATACTTGATAGCCTCCTCCTCAGGCATAGGATTCAGCTGCAAGTATGTATCTACCTTCTGCACCCAAGCTCGTGCAGTCATCTTCCCTGAAGCATCATAATAAGGTAAAGAAAGTTTTCCAACTTTCTTTCTCAGCTCAAAGTTTTGATTCCTCCCACTTTCTCTAGGCATGTGTCTCATCCTCAAGTCCATATAATCTCCGAGGGAAACATCCACCTGAAACTCCGGTCCACTAGCCTCCTAGTCCCTCCTGAACTGATCTTGTAACTCGGTAATCTGTGCTTCATTTACTAGTTGAACTGGATCTCTGGGTGGGAAGGTGGGGAGAAGAGGTCTTGAGCTCGTTGTCCGAGCTGGGCGTGCAACGTGTCTAAAGTTATTAGCCTCATTCCCATTGTTGCCACGTCCAATATTATTACCATTAATGTTATTCTCAGGACCATTGTTGTTGCGTCAACCTCCATTATTATCATTGCCCCCATTGTTATCATTTCCCCCATTGTTATTGTTTCCATTGTTGGCATCACCTAGATTAATATTGATGCCCATCTGTCTAGCCATAAGCTGCAACATCATGTACATTCGCCTATTCTGATCCTGCTACTTACACTGCCCCTGCTCTAACGTATCCAGTAACTGTCTGAACATTACCTCCCACTGATCTGGACCAATAATCCTACCTCCGCCGAGTCCTGTATTCCTGTCATCTCGGTCACCCATACTGCTGTCCTGATCAAAGAATATCTCCTCTGTGTCTGTATGACTGGATTCTATGTCCACCTGCACGGATGAACTAGACTACTCGCTTTGTGAGTTCGAATTTATGTTTTGTCTTGCTCTGGTATGGCGGAAGTTATAAGGCCCTTGTTGCATGCTTAAACATACATGCTTAGCATGTTTTTTAATTCATTTATTTCTGATTTTAGTGTTTTGACATTTTGTCAAACACTTTTCCCTCTATCCGGTTGTTCCAAATTCCCTGTAAGATCTCCACAGGATGGCAGTACTTATAGCTCTGATACCACTGTAATGGGCACCCTTGAATGCCCAAAAACTAAACCAATTGCTGATAGGAATTTTGTCAAACAGTTTGCATCCAACTCCTTATTCCTCCGTTTACTAATTTAATCCTTATGACTTCGGAAATGAAACGTATGTTTGTTTGTTTGAGTTTTTTGCATGGAATTGAAATCATACAACATAAACAAGAAAGAAACTACAATAATATGTAACTGGGCATTGAGCTGTTGCTGATAAGATGTTATTTTCAGAATTTAATAAAAACAAATACATGGCAGATTATCAACTCACTAATTGCTCCAATATTATTGGCATAATGCTCCAGCACATGCTTCAAACCTGCTGCTACAGTGACATGAATAGTACCGTGTGAATAGTAACCACGTGAATAGTGCAGTGTGAATAGTGCTGCTATAGTAGTAATCTTGTCTTCAGCTGGTTCAATATCCTTATAAAATCATCCCCTCAAAGTGGCATAAACATCGGACAAGTAGTGAAGAAGATATGAGCAAAACATCAACCTTGCCTATAGCTGGAAATGCACCCAAACTGCCTAATAATGAAGTTGATAGCAATGGATTCCAAAGGCCAAACCCCAAGGGAATGACGTCTAGAATGTCACAAGAGAGGATAGACGTCCTCTAGTGCCAAGAACGGATCTGCAACTCACACACCAATTTCTTCTCATATTCAACATGCTGAACAAGGGCAACAAGCTCTCCTTTTATTTCCACTTCATAGGGTTGACCCACTTTTCACAAGCAATGTGGGATAAAATGTTTTAGATTAAAATAATATAAAATAACACCTTATGTCTCCCTTGGGCTTCCCTTCTCAAACACACAACCCAACATGAATAATATTAAAGTAACACTTTATTATTTTAACATTTAATTTAAATGTTACTTTAATAAACTTCAGCCATTAAAATAAAATGGTAATTGGGCTCGGAATAATATGAGTGATAGCTCGTCGAAAAGCTCTCATCAAGAAGCATCACATCCAATCACTAACTTTGACATCACCCATGCCCTGTTGACTTACTAAAAATAGTAAGTTTGCCCGAAACCATGTAAATCAACTCCGGTCTGGCCCAAACTGGAAATGACTAGGCCAAAACATCTCAAGATCCCACTGACCCCTTTGTTAGCCTCCGGGACCACACATAAATAGGCTAACGGTCACACAACTGGACAACTGCTAAAGTGGGGACATTACAAGGGTGTTCCAAAATCTCTTCTCCTTCCCAGGTTGCATCTTCAAGGGGTAGATCTTTCCAGCACACAAGAAATTCCTTGATAGTGCGTGTCCTCGAACTTTTCTCCCGACTGTCCAGGATTTCCGCTGGTTCCAATACTAACTTTCCTCCATCGTCGAGGGGTGGTAGGTCTATGGAGACCGTCATTTTCTGGCCCACGACTTTCTTCAGACAAGAAACGTGGAAGACGTTGTGGATTCGGCTTCCTTCAGGTAGATCCAATTCGTAAGGAACTTCGCCCACTCTCCTTGTCACACGGTAGGGTCCGTAGAAACGCGGTCTCAATTTCTCCTTCCCGGAAGCCTGCTGAGAGGATTGTCTGTAGGGTTGAAGTCGGAGGTATACCAAATCCCCAACTTCAAAACTCCTCTTGATTTTGTGCCTGTCAGCGTACATTTTTTGCTGATTCTGAGCATGCTGGAGATTTTCCTTTAAGAATTTTAAAATATCTACTCCTTCCTGCAGCCAGTTCTTGGCCTTCAGTGTGTGACTATCACCGAGAGCCAAGTCCACAAATGAAGGAGGTTCATACCCGTACAACGCTTTGAAAGGTTCCGTTCCAATGGACATATGAAAAGTGGTATTGTAATAGTACTCTCCCAAGTGTAGCCATTTTATCCATGCTATCTGTTGTGCTGAAACATAATTTCTGAGGTAACCTTCCAACCATTTGTTCACGATTTCTGTTTGTTAAAAATGTGATTCATGCACGATTGGAATGTAGCAGGAGCGTTGGTTAATCGAAACGGCATGACCAGAAATTTGTAAGGCCCATAATGGCAACAAAATGTTGTTTTCTCCAAATCCTGCTCCGTCATGCGGATTTGGTGATACCCCGAACGAAGGTCTATTTTGGAGAAATAAATGGCACCGTGTAACTCATCCAGCAATTCATCGATACTGGGAATCGAATACCCGTTCTTGATGGTCTTTTTGTTCAGCGCACGATAGTCTACACACATTCGCATTGTTCCGTCCTTTTTAACCAGCATTACGAATGATGCAAAAGAACTGGAGTTGGGTCTAATCCAACCTTTGTCAAGGAGTTCTTGTATTGTTTTTTCAATTTCATCTCTTAGCCTCTTAGGGCTGCAGTATGGCACAGTAATAACTGGTTTGGCGCCAGTTTCCATCTCAATGGTGTGCTCAAACCCTCAGTGTGGTGGTATGCCAAGCAAAACGTCAGCGAAGACCTAGTGATATCTATCCAAAACCATTTGAAGGTCTTCATCTTGGCGGTCCGTTCTTTGTTTCTGTATGGGTTCTATTGAGGCAAAATAGTGTGCGGCCCAAACCACATCGTCGTGTCTGAAAATTGCACACCACCAAATCTTGAATGGAGATGCACTAAAAACTAGGAGAGCATTCATTCTGAAAAGAGAAAAAGAATGCAATTTCATTCTTGAAAAATGAAATTGTTTCAAAAAGCATTAAGACACTATTTGAAAAGATTCCTCTTATCTTTTAAGTTTTTTATTGATAGTAAAATAATTTATTTTTCTTTTTGATAACTATCTCCTCAATATTATAAAAATATAATAAAGTGTCTTTTTTGGTTCATCTTTTTGTACCACGAGTCTAGCAACACTTTACTTAATCAATAAAAACACATTTTAAATAATTAATTTGTTTTTTAATATAAATTTATTCTTTTTGGCAAATTAAATTCATTATTTAATTAATTCCATAATTTCATGATAAGGAGATATCACACTTCGGAATTGTATTCATATTTATCATATTCATTTTAAAGTGCTTACTTTACGTTTCAATGTCTCTAATAAATGTGTAATTGTGCCTCCATATCTGTTCATCCATTTACATTACAAATTCAAAATAACTTACAAACTAAGAAAATCCATGTCTTAGTTCACAAATTATTCTCTATGTGACTACAAGGATCAGCATGAATCAAGTTCTAGTTAAATTCACAAAGTTTCCCTTGAAGAGAACATTGATATAAAATGCATCTATATCATATACAAGCATATTTTAGGACAAAGGCAAACACAAACCTTTTTGAGGTACCGAGGGTTTGGATGACCCCAAGGGTTTCGCCCACTTGCATAATTGTGAAGATTTAGTGCCACAATTGCTCGCACACTACAAGGAATGAAACTAGCTGTAAGTTTGCTAAAAAAATAATATGTTCTTCAATGGCACAAAAACAAATAACATAAATGAAATGTCATCATGTGGATGTAAAGTCCATTAATATCTCACAATGAGAGAAAATATGAGCATTTAGATATAATGGAGTTGATGGCTTTGATCACCTATTTTACAAAATTGCACTCTACAATTATATAATATTTTTGAAAGTTAAATAAAAATGGAAGACAACATTGATACAAATTCAAATATGGTTAGCCACAATACTTACAATCTGTAGAACTTTTAAGGTTTGATCTGATGTAAAATATAAAAAATACTAAAGAAGGCACTAGATTGACTAGTGTTTATAGATTATAACCATATCTGACTGATGTTATACAACTTAGTTATCTATTGTGCAATATTGGGAAATATATTTACTATGTTAGCCTTAAGTAAGTATCTTGCACTAAATGCATACAAATCATAAAAGATTACTTAAAGTTACCATCTTCATCTTTATTGTACTAATTAATTTTGGATGATTGGATTGATGATGTAGTTAAGGATCAAACAATTAAAATTTGATCAATTGATTGTTTCAACGTGCACAAGAATACATATTGTGAAAAAATAGAATCATGTACCTTCTATTTGAATCTAAAAATTTCAGATAAGGAGAATTATGGCAATATTTTAGAGAATGGACACAAAAATCAGCCATGTTTTGAAAACAGATCATAGAATACCAAAACCTAAATACAGCTAGCGATTCAGACCTTTTGGTTACTTCTCCAAAGAGTTGTAGTCTCCATCTCCCTTGCAAGCTTGACTCTTGCAATGTCCCCTTGTAAGGAATAAGGGAGTTAATTGAAAAGATGTAACCGTTTTTTATTTATAGTACGCTAAAGTATAAAATAAGGGAAATATTTTAATAATACTATTTTAAATTGGGCGTAATCATAGTTTGCAAACTCTTCAAGTTGTCGGGTACTATCTTTTTTATTTTTGCTAGACGAGTTTTCACAAGTGGTTAAAACATGGATAAAATGTTGACACAAGTAAAATAGTGGTTAAAATGTGCTTCGCATGTTATTTTTGCTATAAAACCATGCATTTTCCCTTTCAAGATGTCAATTTTTCATTTAATCCATTTTGAAATTGAATTTTACAAAAACAATATGTTTCTTTAAGAAATTCTAGGTTTTAGCACTTTTGTTATGTAGTTTTTGTGGAATATTTGCCAAACGTTTGTCAAGTTGAAAATTTTGGGCTTGTGGAATACTCTGAGTCCGAGTTTGCGGACTATGGGTGCAATCATCTTTCAAAAGATAAAAAGCTGATTAGAATAGCCATCTAAATGAAACATTATAAGGCCTAAATAATACCTTAGAAGCATAAATCAAGAAAAATCACAATCAATTGTAAAAATCACCCTTCATCAGCTTTCACGATTTTTGCCCCTAAAAAATTATGATATGTTTATTTTCCCTTGAAAAATAACAAAAATGTGTTATTTTTTTACCGTTGGGTAATTCTCATTTCCAAAATAAGGTTTTAACAAATGTTTTTAGGAGAGAAGTTCAATTATTTAAAATCCATCAAGATTTTTGAGTGTGATTTCAAATTTCCAAGTATAAAATGGTTGACAAAGTTTTTAATGGGCATTCAAGCCATTTCAATCTCCATTATACACACAAATAGTCAAAGTTATAAATTAAAGCTTGAACTAATTCATCCTATAACTTATATAGATTGCCTTCTCTAGCCTCTATAACTTGTGTTGTAACTATGCTAGATTCCTTCAACCTAATAAGAACTTGTTGACCTTGAATTCTACAACAAACCCCTTATCCATCATAACCAAAACTAAAATTAAATTCTTCCTAAGACTAGGAACAAGAAACACATCATCAAACTCCAAAGATTTACTTGACTTAAGTGAAAAGGGAATTGTACCAACTCCTAGTATTGGATACTTGGCATCATTAACAAGGTTAATGTGAACCCTAGTGTTATGTTCCTATTAGTTGGTAAGATAATATTTGGCTAAGGTCATATATCTAGATGCCCCACTATCCACATACCAAGAAGTCCTCAAAAATGTGATGGCGGAAAGACAAGGTGCCATTGAGGAATCATTCTCAAAGTAGGCAACAAATTCATTTGCTTAAGTTCCTACAAAGTCTACCACTTCCCCCTACTATTGCTTCCCTCTATGGTTCTTGTCTAGAATTTATGATGCTCAATGCCTGAACTTATGGCAACTGAAGCACTTTATTGTATTCAAGTACTTCCTTGGCTATGGGATCCTTCCTTGTCCTTCCTATACCCTTGTTCCATATTCCTTTATTTCCCTTCATTTCTTCCATAAGAGAGCTAAATTCTTGTTGCAACCCTACTTACTAGATTTTCACTCCATTCGAGTTTCGTCCTTGATGGATTCATCCCATGATATTTAAACGAAAGGTTCTCTTGGTCATAAATGACCTAAATAAATGCTTGCCACAAAGACGAGAACCCATGTAAAGCCAAGTTCACAAGCTCTACATCTTCAAACAGCTCTACAATTGCTGCAAGTTGATTGAAAAGTTATGTGATCTTCATTAGGTAACCAACAAATATATCTGATTCAATCATCTCTATCAATTCTAAGTTTGCTTCTCAATATCATTTTCATATTTACAATTCCACTCTATGGAAGAGTAACCTAAGCATCAAACTTCTCCTTGGTTGTTTCCTTTTTAGACAAAGGAGGAATCAAATGATCCTCCATTGCATGCATGATCATTCACTCCATCCATGATCATGTGTTTCACTTCAACCTCTTACATCTTGTGAGTTGACAATTGATGCAGATCTAGATAGAGACTACTCAATTGATATGAAATCCTAGAGATGATTTTCCTCCAATAGCAAAGTCACCCCGACTTTCCAAGACAAAAAAATCAATGCAAATATAATCTATTCTTGATCTAAAGCTATTTGATTCCATAAAAAATCTTCACTAACTCCTAGCTCTGAAAGTAAAGATATATTCAAAAATTTCAAATCTTTTACAACTGCTAGGATTATGTTCCATAAACCCTAGTTCTTTCTACCTTAGTTGTTGGCCAATGCTCTAGCCATTGACTCGAACCCTGATTCCAGAAAACCATAGCCAAAAGTTTAATGAACTCATAAAAAAAAAACCCCTAGTCATGGGTTTTGCAAACCCCATGCACCATAGATTGATAAACTCATTTCTCAAAAATTTCAAGCAAATTGGTCGCTGGTTTTTCAACTATAAAATGACCACAATTTCTCGTTGTCAACAATCTTCTATGAAAGCCCTAAGATTTTCCAAAGCAACTTTTGCAATTTTCCATGGCCACTCCTAACCAAAATTTACATAGAAAGAAATTGTGATTTCAAGGAAAAAAACCTTCAAATTTTTTTATCGACAAACCAGTTCAATTTTTAAAAGGAAAGTCCTACACATGTTTTAAAGAGAAAAAAACTCGAATTTCCTTCTTCAAGGAATTCCCTCATAACTTTGCTTTGGTACCGTGAGAAGATTTACAAACCCTAGTGATTACTATTCTAATGTGAATTAATATTGCAACAATCACACAATAATGAACACTTCAAAATGTGGAAGCTTACATAAGATAATTACACCTTCAAATCATTTTTCCATTGCTTCAAAATACTTACAGTCTAGCTTAGTGGGTTTAGGCCCGAGTCTTGGTATTGGTATGGTTAGGGCACCGTTTCTTCTTGGGTGCTTGAGCCCTATATGGGTCTTTCTGTGAAGGACCCACAGTGAACCCAAGCACCCAAGAAGTACCTGAGGGCAGTACCCCAACAAATATACCACAATATGTGCATGCATATGAAATAAAGTATGCATTAATTTTAAATTCTCATCAAATTTGTATATGAATATACCAAGCAAAACTCTATATTAAGCCTTTAAATATTTAGAAGCAAAATATGAAATACCCCAGACTATGTATGATGCTTCTAATAAAGAAAATATGAATATTAAATGTCAAAATTCTAATTTGATTTTTTATTATGTAATGACATTTTGAGACTTGAGTATTTTCATTTTTGCAAATTATGAATATGATATATGAGGTATTTTATTTATAATTTTATTGGCAATTATGGATTTTTTATTATCACTCTTCTTTTTGTATTTATAGCTTCAACGTTTGAACATGAATGGATAAATTTATAATATATATGTATATGTATGTGGATATATATGTGTGTTTATACGGACGGACTCAAATCCATATCCAAGGAATTTTTTTTGCCATACCCAAACCCTATACCCGTATCCAAATTGACAACTGAGCTTACAATGAAACCTCCACAATTGATGTTCTCAAAACCGCACAGAAAACTCATTGTTTTCAAATGTTATAATCACTCTATCTTACTCCTATCTTTATGCTAATTTAGCTAAAAATATAATCTTCCAAAATATCAACTTTACTTACAAAGAGCATGCTTATCACTTGTAAGGACAAGATAAAAGATAAGCCTTAATCAGTAATCCATATCTACACTTTATTAGACTTATTTAGCTAAATAAAAGACTCTTTACTTTTAAACCAAAAGTGAAATGCAAAATAGAATCACTTGAACCACTTGAACTCTTTCCACGTGTTCACACTAAATCTATGTGGAAGTTCCAATCCAAGCTGAAACCTCAACACAAATATCCACCCTTTGCATCAAATTTGTTTGGTATCTCCTAGGTTTTACCAACACCCTTCTTCACAATCATAGATGTTTGGGTATATTGTTTGGGGGAACCCATTTGTCCTTTTATTATCTCTAATACAACCAATTCCTTTACTATCTACCTTCCATATTAATATTCTTCTGAAGCTCGAAATTATCATCCCCAAACAAAGAAACCTTGGCCTCTTACTCAAACTTAGCATCATACTTAATCATCCCAAGTATCATCCACATGACTAGAGTCTTTCGAATGCCCAAAACTAGAATTTGTGGACTTTATCACCCTTGGGCATTTTCCCTTCAACTTTATTTTTATGAACATGGCAATAAATAATGTGACCCCTTAGTCTCATAAAGTCAACAATAAGCATTATTAACCTCTCATGTAGGAATGTCATCCTAGGGAATCTTTTACAAATTTTTATGGAGTTTTCCAATGAGGACAGAGAATAAGAATGGAAAGATAAATATTAAAAATCGTTTATAGGGAAAGTGAAGCAAGATAACAGATAAGAGCAGCAAGATTTGAATGTTCCTCTTAAAGTAACATACCTCATAACATATAAAACCACCTCATCCCATGGAGATTTTATAGGGCTTCTACATGTTCTGTGTAGCTTCTTCAAGTCTTCACCCAATTTCAAAATTGGATAGCATCCTCACCCACTCTCCTATCTTTCAAGATTTTGGCTCTGATTATTAAAAGTCCCATTACCTCCACCAATAATTCTTAGGTTACCTTAAATTCCATCCCCTGTATCATGACATGCCTAACCATCCCACTGTTTACTAAACTCTACTGCTAAAGAGGTAAAATACATGTTTATCTTCTCCATGAAGGGTCTGAAACCCCCATCAATTAATATCCTCTCACCCCCTCCCCCAACTATTCTACCATCATCACCTATAAACAAGGGACATCCTCAAGGCATTCCCCTCAAAGAGATTTGGGACATCCCTCTAATTTGAAGACTTAATGTAAATGTACAAACATCTCAAAAATCCTTAGCGGACTTGTCAATGTCCCTTAAATGCACTAGAAACTCCTAGCCATCTCCTACAACAAATAGTTGATAAAAATGGTAATTTTAAAGAGCATCAAGCATTTTCTATATTTAAATTTAAGCCACTAAACCTAACCCTAAATGGACCCCACCCATACCCTAAGCACCCATA
Organism: Chamaecyparis obtusa; assembly: GCA_027943335.1. Classification (NCBI taxonomy): domain Eukaryota; kingdom Viridiplantae; phylum Streptophyta; class Pinopsida; order Cupressales; family Cupressaceae; genus Chamaecyparis; species Chamaecyparis obtusa. The sequence goes on along the minus strand of BSBK01002060.1, from coordinate 730,723 downwards.
AAAAGTAATAAATTAAGATCCCAGACTCATACCAAATCAATATAAAGTTTCAGCAGAATTAAGCAAGGCTGCAAGTTGCAACAAGAAGCTGCAAAAGTGAGAGCATCAGGATAGGAAAATTGAGATTAACGCCAAGGGTGAGAGAATTAGTTAAGTTTTCATTAGTTAAATTTGAGCATTAGGAAGAGTGAGAACATCAAATATAAATCTTTGTGGACATTGATAAAATATGTGTAGCCTCATCATTTAGGCTAGTTAGATTCTTCTACTTCACTATTAGCTTACAAAAGGATGCAGATTTGGTTAGAAATGGTAAGGATTTGGTTGTGCAGAAAACATAGTGATAAATCTGACCCTTGACCCCATTGCAAGCTCCGCCCCTACACCTTTACTTGCCACTATCCCACCATCGTCCCCTCACCATCCCCAATTCTAGGCCCCCGTCACCCAGTCCCCAGTACATGGAACATAGGTAAGTACCCTAACTTTCAAACTACTCTAATTCCTAAAATAAATTTATTTTCTAATAACAACCAATATACCATTAAGGACAAAATATTTCAAATCCACATGATAAAAATGAGATCCATGTCTTGTAAATTTTTTTAACTTTAAGAAACCTTGAAAGTGTTGGTAGTTTAGTCTATTATAATTTTAATATTACAAGGCATCTTGACTCATATCGCATTTCACAGATGAAACATATGGCATCTCCTTCCATACTGAAAACTATCCTTCATAAGTACCCTAACTTTCAGACTACTCTTATTCCTGAATTCAATTGTTTTCTACTTAATACCAGTATATAATTGTGAACAAAACATTTCAAATCCATAAAAAGTGCTCCATCGCATATGTTTTTTTAAATTTCTGTAACACAAACTTTATCACTGCAAACATATTGCATTAATCAATCAGGTAAGACTTAATTTGAAGAAACCTTAAAGTGTAGCATATTATAATTTTCGACCAAAAAGAAAATTTTGATTCATATTGAATTTTACAGATAAATTAACACAGAGGATTGTTTTGTGTTCAAGCGTACCTTGATGGAATAGTGATTTGCTCCCATTCAGAAGTTTTCTTTCTTTTGATGTGGAGTTCCAAAATGTCATTTATTCCCCTGCATAGATTGAATCTTCTTGTCAACATATCAAGTGACAATATCGATTCAGATATACATGTAAAAAGTTATACAATTGAATATTAAACTTGGGTGAATATCCATTCAGCGACATAAGATCATTTCTATATTGTTACTAGCTTAGACAGTATCAAGCAAATATTAGAAAGATACGATTAAGGTCAAACAGAAATCATTCAAATACATGACAAACACATCCAAGCATGCCATCTATTAAAGATTATTACTGAGAAGTAGGGGATAAACAAGAAAAATATTCATATGTTATGCGTGTTGTATCCATATGAAATTTTCATATTGTGTCTAGTTTTTAAGCTGAACATTTGTCTTTTTGACAAACACAAATCATGTAACAGATGTTTTGTCTTGTTTTGAATATATCTTTGCAGGATCAGTGATCAATGTTTTTCAAAGCACCTCTTGTTGAGGAACAAAATAAAATAAATGAAGGAGAAATTTAAATGTTACTAAAGCATGCTCGAAATCTGCATAACATATGCATTGGTGTGTCAGCTTCGAGATGGAGGATTTATAGGCCTGCTAGTTAATAAATTGTCAGCTGCATATAGAAAAGGGCCTTGTAGTACAGAGCTATGAAAATCAAAGATCAACACCTCATTACCACTGTCAGGTACACAATAGATGGATAAGGTGGGTTTTGAGGTTAGAGGCTGTGTGCATATATAGGTCCACACCACATAAAGGCTCTTGTTACTTCTAAAAATTTCATTAATTCAGCTGCATATATTGATGCACATTTGTATATGGGGACAATTTTTCTATATTGCAAAGGCATGAAACATCTATTCGCACCTGCTAATAGAAACCACAAAGGATAAGAAATTAGTCCACAACAAGATATAGAGGCACACAACTGTATAGGGAAATCATAAAAGTTTTCAAAAGTCTTTTCTTGCATTGCCAGGCATGCACCTGGAAGCACATTACTTGGAGTTTGACTTTTTCAAAATAGCATGAAGATTATGCATTCACGCAAGCTGTTAAGTGTGACAAACGGATTTGCATGCATAGGTGCACAACTAAGAATGGATATGATAGATTACAAGTTTCAAAGTGAGTAAACACATTTACAGGTTCAGACCTGTATAGGGAAGGATCGAATTAGTTTTCAAAAATCTGTGATTGCATTGTGAACGGCACACCTGTCAAGATAGCCAACAGATTTAAGAGATTAAACAATTGATTCACATGCATTGGAATACACCTTTATAGGCCGATGGCATGTTAGAATGAAAGTTCAAAATCTACTATAATAATCACTCCCAGGATTGGGATGGCCAACTTTGTTGAGTGATCAAAGCTAATTCTATTAATGCAGGCACCTAAACACAACCCAGATATCCAGTTATTGTCCTAAGAGCTAAAACCTATTAATGGAAGAGTGCCTGTTCATAAAGATGCGCCCTTCCGAAAAATAACAGATCTGTTATATTTAAAGAACAGCACCCATTAGTCGAAGGCAAAGCAAGTTTAATAAGAAAATTCAAAATGGAGACAAGCAATTGACATATGTAGCAGACAAAGGTTCTAAAGATAGCCTGAATACGGTATCTTTCAAATCAGACTTTATTATATTAGCAGCAGTGATCTCTAAAGCAGAAGCAGTATTTAAAAAATTAAAAGTCATTTCAACAGACAACAAATTTAGTATACAGTGACTTCTAGTCAACAGAACATTCTTTGTTATTAGCAGGTCAGAGGGAAATTGTTCTAATAACAGGGCATTACCATCAGAACAATTATGACCCTGTCATAGCATTTATAAACGGCAGAAGCACAATTATAACCATATGAATCTAAAGTTTATCAATTTCAACTTTCTTCAAAACATTTAGAAGATTGTTTCAACTGACAAACTTCGGTGGCATTGCTGAGTACATATGTTTATCTATCTCTAATTTTGGTCGGATGTACATTTTTAAGGAAGTTTACTGCAAGAGACATATTTTTTTGATTTCTTATTTCAAAGACGAGAGTCCTGGATTCTCACCATTAATTTTATTGTTACTTTATAATAATCTTTACCATCTAACTGAAGATTGTCTAAGTTGGATTTAGTAATAGTGGATTACTTTAAAGCAAGCATTGCATGAAATCAGAATCTTTTTAGTTTAGATGTACTAGCACTTTGATTTAGTTTAGATGCATCATATTGTAAACCTTAGATGTAAGTTCCATTTTCACTTAATTTTTTAGTAGTAATTTTCATGCTGACTTGTTGCTGAATTGAAGTTCATTGATTTATTATCTTTTAAGTCAATTGTCTTATAATTGGATAAAATTTCACAATTAATCACACCATATATTACAAATTTTATTAGAGAAAGTATTGTAACATTATATGCAGCTCTTCATACTTAACCCTTAATCCTTCATGTTTGTGGTTATTTCAATCCAAGTGAGTTTCAATTATGATTTTAAGTCTCTGCATTTGACTGAAAATGGCAAGCATTCAAGAGTTGCAATTCTTTTTTTTTGGTGTAAAGAGTTCTAAAATACAAAATCTAATCTAGTGTAGAAGTGTTAAAATATCAAGGACCAAGAGTAGTTTAAGCATATCTAGTACTGTTTTAAGATAATAAAAAAAAAATTAGGGACATATATTACCAAGAAAACTTGCATATAAAATCTCTTCCAATCATTGATCTAGGTGGTCATAGACTGTTTTCATCCACTACAAAAGTTATCTCGCAGGTGACATGAAACTAGATATAGGAACTGACCCTTATATCATTTGCCACAAAATGCTTTTCATTCCTAATATATACGAGACAGGCAATGAAAGCATCTATCATGGTATGGCTCATCACACCTACACTTCATTGAGAACCAATGGAAAGCATTTTTTTTTAAAAAGAGGGAAATCTTAGGGGATGATAAAATGAAACATTAAAACCAGGCAAAAAGTCCTCTGATAATCCCTCATAACATCAAAATGACACCATTAATCATCACTATAAAATAGTGTGACCTGCTTATGACATATAGTCACAAACCAAAAACCTTCACTGTTTAGTCATGAAACCCAAGGTAAATACAATTTCTTCAAAATTAAGTTATTGTAATGACCATTCCTACCTATTGACATCAATTTCCTTTTGATGATAGTGATTGTTAGTGCAATAAATGAGTTCAAAACCCCAAACTTCCACTCTTCAACTAGAGTTCCTCTCCTTTAACAAATAAAAAGGGATTTTACTATAGAAGAGGTTCCCAAAGAGATAGTATCAGCAACACCAAGGAAATGGTTTTTACTTTCGGGTCACTTTGACTTATGACAATAGCAAATTGACTTGTGAATAGGGTAAAGGTAAGATTTTTGAAAGGACCCCAACCCCCTTACAACAAACAGAACAAACACAAGCCCTAAAGCATATAGCAAGAAACAACCATACAACAATAAGAATCAAACAACAATAAAGGTGTAGACCAATAGAAAACTAACAACACCTCACAAGGACAAAACCACAGGCATTGGGCAAAGCTCCCAACAACAACAAAAGTCTAAACAGCTTAAGGCAGCATGAAGTCGAAGTGCTTCGAGGAAACCTAGGCCCTAACAACATACCTTCCCACTAACTAGATGACGCAAATTTCCTTCTTGGAAGCACTCCTATCAATGAGACCCAAACTTGAATAAGGAGAGTAAAAGGGACTTAAGGAGAGCCTTGCCTCAAACCCCAACTTTCTACCCAAGACAAGATCAAGCATATCCATTTCTTACAAATATCCTCCCTACAACCATCATCATGTTGAAGCTTACCTTATAAAGGTGAGTTATTGATCTCTCTTGCATTGACCCTAGCAAAATAAGGCAAAAACTCACCACTTCTTACCAAACACAACTCAATAATAATCTATGGAGAAGGAGCCAGTTAAACCCTTTTTCTATACACTTCTTTTAATTTCATTCATCATGCATCCACAATTGCATGACCCACTTTGTTGGGTTTTAGGAATGCCATTAGAGATCCTTCATAAAAAAACTATTGCATAGCTTAGCAACTTGGAAACAACATCTCCCAAAGCAGAGAAGTTCAACGACATGGAAACAAGTTCTTTACCCTTCATGTTAGCAACAAATGATGCAAAGGCAGCCACAAACCAGGAAGAAAAAACTTGGCAATGACTCTAGGAGAAGGCAATGTTAGAGGAACTCCATTCTCAATGAAGAACCATCATTGGAATACAATGAATCAAGAGCACAATCTTTGTCCCCACTAAATATAGAAGGTAAACTGATCCCATCTGTTGCCTTAAGATCTTAAGCAAATGACACAAGAGATAGACTCAACATGATGATCACTTTGGAACTCTATAATGAACATAAGAAGCCAGAGACAATAGTTGCTTTGATTATGGTGATGGTATTAACTAATGTTTTACCTATCTGACTAAATCTGAATATAGTAAACACATTTGGGAAAGATCAAAAGCAATTTGGATGCATTTAATGCTGATTTGGCTATAACAAATGCCATATACTCTTAACAACTCTTGTAGACTACTTCTTTCTTTCAAATTATATACTTTTATTTGAATTATCCGATACTTTTTTTTGACGAATAACCCTTATTTAGGTCCAGGAACCATGAATGACAATTGATGGGCACGTCTAGAATATATACTGCATTTCACAAAGCATATCATGACTATGCTTCGGTTTGCTGATACAGATGCACCATGTTTGGGGGATGTCTATGATGGCATGGACATGATGATAGAGAAAATAAAAATGGTAATACAAAAATAGAGAATGACCCCAAAGAAACCTTTTTCTAAAGGGCGGAATCAATCATTCTTCATCGTTGGAACAACATGACCACGCCATTGCACCTCCTTGCATATGCACTATCTCTGAGGTACTATAGCAACGATGTACTCTCTATACCAGGGAGATTACCACCATATAGAGTTTTCAAAGTTGCTACTGGGTACAAGAAAGCATTTAGTAGACTCTTCCAAGATCCAAAAGTGGAGAAAAATGTTAGGAGAGAATTTGGCTTGTTTGTCTCAGAAAGAAGTCATACTCCTTGTGCTGTTAATCACCAATCCAAAATGGATGCTACAATATGGTGGTACCTCCATGGTCAAGATTATATGTACCTCCAACCTCTTGCAATCAGGATCCTCTCAAAAGTAAGATTTTTTTTGTTTTTTTTACCATCTGTATTGTAAAATGTACTACTTTAACATTCTTTAATATATTTTGCATTTTTTTATTTTAATTTTGTTGGTTTTCTCTCCAATTTCAACAGGCTGCAAGTTCTTCTACCGCTCAATGGAATTGCAGTACATACTCCTTTATCCACTCAGTGAAGCATAATTGGTTGGCTGCAAAAAGAGCAGAAGACTTAGTTTATATTCATTCCATTTTGCATCTTCTATCACTTAAGGATCCCCAATACAAGGATGGGGCAGCGAAGCTTTGGGATGTAGCCCTTAAAAGTACCAACTTGGATGCAACCACTGAAGATCTTGCTAAAGTCACTATTGGTGGTGGTGATGATGACATATCTATACATGGTGCATCTAGTGTGAGTGCCATTGAATTGGGTTCAAATGATCTTGAGCTTGCAGCAGCTGAAAAAGTCTATAATCGTTTTGATGATCAATGAACTACATTGAAGATAGAAGACAATTACTATTTTTTATTGTCAATTTTGTAATTGTAATGATTTTCATTTGAATTGTGAACCTAGACATATTGATATAAATTCTGAACTATCTATTGGCATTTGATATTTATCTTTGGCATTTGGCATTGATCAATGATGAAGTATCATACTATCAAATAATTTTGTTTATATTTTGTATATTTCTTTTTAAAAAAAAATTGTGCGTACGTACTTGAACCCATATACCCAAACCCCAAAAAATATTTTTCCTGTACCCACATACTAGTTTGTCGTACCCGTACCCGCATTGGCGACTTAGGTAATTGTTAAGTTGTCAATAAGGAAAAACTTAAAAGAAAATGTATGTTAATTACTTAATTGGAATAGAATGTCACTTACATGGAGCAAAAAGGATTATTGTTTAAAAGGTGATTTATAAATATTATTTTCAAAATGTTCCATAGGAATTTATAGTAGGTTGAGGGGTCTTATTTGATTCTTGGTTTTCAATTTTAGTGAAACCCTCTTTGGAAATCTGAGCTATTGTTCAACTATTCAGTCCAGGATGAAAACCCTATGGAAAATATTGGTTTTGTGGACAAAACACACCTATCCAATCCTTGGTGAATTAATCCAACGTTCATGGGTGTGCTTATTGTTTGGTGGTTTCTAAGATTTGTGTCAAGGGTAAGATCATTTAAAGATTTGTGTTGGTTTTGAAATTAAATGAAGAGTGCAGTATAATGTGATTTCGTTAAGGTTCGTTGAGATATAGCTGAAGCAAGAAATTCCTTCAAGTTTTGTTGGAATGTCAACCACTTCATGATATTATTGCCAAGGCATGTTGTACCATATGGTACATGGAAAAGACAATATCATAGGTTGCATTGAAGCTTGGAGAATCTGCTATCACATTTCTTTGTAAGTTGAGTGGTAGCTATCCACCAATAAGGAAGGCAGTTGGGGTTTAGTGAAGTGTGGCCCCCCACACATCAGCCACATTACTCTCATACATCAGCTACACCTCCTTTGGCAAGCATTAGTGGGAATTTGGTGGGACATGATATTGGAAGAAGGCAGTGATTCCTTTCAAAGATGAAGCACTTGGTTTCAAGGTAATTTGGAATAAGAATAGGAGTCTTCCTATTTTCTGTTTGGAAATTCTCAGGTTAAACATAGAAGATCAAGGAATTATTCACACTACAAATCATCCAGCATTGTTGTTAGTGTAATTTTACATCTCCAACTATAAGACATTGATTTGAACAAGTTGATTAATCCATTTTCGGTACCTGTTGTTCACTATAAACTTAAATATTAAACCAGCAGCAGTTAAGAGGTCAGGATTGATTAATTTAGGCATAATATATTTGCACATTTGCCTCAGTTAATTATATTTTAAATGTTTGTCTTATGTGCCAATGCAATATTCCGTGTTTTCAAACTGACTGTGAGAACGTTTATGAATATATATAGAGTGTAGTTGCTCCGCATTGTTAAAACTCAAAAATATTGTTCAGTTTTGCTGTCCTACCAACTATTTGATGAAATGTCAATGAGCTAAAATTCAAGAAATTGCAATTTTTTAAAGATTTCTTGGTAGGGTTACTACAGTGGTATTAGAGCTGGTGATCTTACCAGCCTGTATGGATGTTAACACCTTGTTGCAGATCTACAGTTGTGTGACAAATTTTCAGCAATTAATGTCAGTTTTAGCAGTTGTATGTTGGTTTCAGAACAGTTTGGTCAGTGTGTGTTGGTATTCAATGGATTCCATAATAGCATTTAGTGACTATTTGTCACTTTCAGCACTTCATATTTTAAATTTGAATAGTGCTCTATCTTATAGAAGATTATGAGAGCAAGGCTATCTTGCCAAACTTTGGAAAGAGAACATAGACTGCAGAAGTAAATTCTTACCCAAGGAAGAAGATGTAGATACTATCCAATATGAAAAAGATAAGAATACGGATGGAAAACATGAACTATGAATGGAAGGCCACCAAAAAAATTTATCAGCATTAGAAATACTCGATAAATTCAAAGATCATGTTTTTTCTGAGGATTTCTTGAAGTTACTTGAAATAGAACATCCTAAAAGAGGCCTTAAAAACTACATAAGAAGGTCAAGGAAGAGAAGATGAAGAAAATGTTCTTAGCAAAGCCACCACTAAAGTCTATAGTGCCAAAGACCAAACTCTAATCCAAGGCATCTCCTTCCAGGCAAGAGAAGAAGAGTCTTTGTCTTTTATGCAAAGGAACTTGGGAGCCCAACCAGCGATGTATGAATAAACAAGTGAAGTTGTTAGAGGAAGAATTCGAAGTCACAAAAGGAGAGTCCGAAAAAGAGAAAATGGAACAAGAGGAAAATGAGTACTTGAACTGCCTTGAAGATAATGAGTCGACGGCAAATAAATGCATGAACTTTTCTAATGAGTAGAATGTACCTAAACAAAAAGATTGTCAAATTACCCTTCCAAAGGTTTCAATAGATGAACATGCTGATTTTGAACTTGCTGAAAATTTTAAATATGCAACTTTTGATAAATAATTTGACAATAATTATGGTTTAGCTTAAGTTTTGAAGACGCTAGTGTATCTGAGGATAGCTGTTCAGATATGGGACAGCGGATGGATCGGTTAAAATCAAAGAATGGAAATAATTTCCAATCCAACGATAATCCATTTTTTGACCTGAATGTAGAGCGAACATTTGATAATCCGCTTTCTGTGGTACATGTTGACAACAATTGGAAAGAACATCAAGAGTATAACTCATGGGATTAGAAGAACAATTTTCTCATTGTGATGTGTTACCTACTAAGGATTATTATACATGGTGGCAGACTTTGTAGGATCACCATGAGAAGCTGAGCACTATCATGATTCAGAGATTGGTTGTGGAGAACATTATTACTAGTGTTATAGCCTCAAGCACCACCAAATGCTCTGCAGACAAAGTGACTCAAACTCAAATTTTGATGCAATGTAGGGAGAAGCTAATTTGTGACAGTGACATTTTCTATGTTTTTGTCACCCTCTATCTGAAACTTGTTGGCCTTAGTCTTTTTCTTGTAACTTTTATATAATATATACACCTCAACAGTCAAAGCAATGAAATTTGTTAATTTGTGTGTCAAATTGCACATGAAATTTCAATTCAGTTCTAATATCATGTAATAAGGTTCTATTATATATATGATAAATGCCTTGTCAATTGAATGTTTTAAATTTTGTTTATTTTTTAATATTCCTTACTTTTTAATCTTCGTCCCCTAAAAATGGCATCTTGGAAATCTTTCACAAAAACACTACACCTTGTCACTTGTTTCTGCATGCCAGAAAGTTGGTAAAACATAAAAGGGACTGTCAGTACCAAAAATACTTGCATACAAAATTCTATTTCATGGACAACATTTGAGGACTATGTGTGGTAACAAAAAGATGCATATACTAACCTATGAGTCACTCTAGAGACAAACACATCATTGATATTGGAGAAAGGTTTTGGCATTGCTAGGACACCCAAATGTTTTAGGCATTATATCTTCAGAGTTATTATGGTGCCTTCCAAAACAAATATGATGACGCTTTTGTCTTCTCAGATCTTACAAAAACTATAGGATATACCAAAAACCCCTCAACGCATCCAGATGTAAAATTCAACCTCAAACATTCCATTTTTTCACCTAGGAATTGAGGGCACTGCAAGCTTCAAAAGCCCTCTGTCTACACCCTTTTCCCTCCCTATATTTATGAAAAGTCAAGCCATGCCCATTCTTTTCAAAATATGGATTGCTCATGCCTAAGCCCAACTGTCCTAAAATCTATGGGACTAGTTAGCACTTTCCAAAATCCAGATATATTAAGACAATACACCTAACAGATAGGGTCATTATTTCCATTGTAAATTGTTCATTTTCAAATTTGAGTGGATGATTCGTTCATGAAAAGTAGGATTAAAACTTGTATATAAGATCAACTAAATAAAAATAAGAAAACTTGAAGATTGTGCTCACGAAATGTGTTTTAATGATTTCCAAAGACAGTAGAAGAGAAAATATTAATCAAAAATCACGTACAAAGAGAAGTGAAGGTTCCATCTGACCTGAGCCGGGGATTGGTTGAACAGTGTGTGCAAAACCACCCTTGAGTGCAACTATACCCAGAATAGATCATCTGCAAACCAGAAAGAATAAAAGATCATATGATGGAGAAATATAGAAAATAATAATCAGCCAGGATATCATCATAGCTGTCTCCTTATGCAGTAACATGCTTGGGTGACAAAGGGCATATTTGTGGCATTCCAATGAAAAACAATAGTTGATAAACATCATGACTAGACATTGATGCAAGCATCAATAGTTTCATCACTATATACAATTTCTTTCAGGTATTTCTGCGTCACATTAGGTAAATTAAAATTCATGTTTGCAACCGGCTGGTAAATGAAATGCTTCAGCTTAGCCAATTGTTTGGCAGTGGACTAATTGGAAAGGCAACTTCTCCTCATTCTATAATAACACAAATTATGACAAGCAGATACAGAGAATAATTAATAAAAAATATTTGTACACAAATCAATTATGCCCCCTTTCTCTTTTAAATATAGGCCAAGTCATATCTTCTGAATAATTTTGCAATCTTATATCTAGCCACATTTTAAAAATTTTGTTGGCTCATCTGCAAGTTGCTTATCATGTAAACTGAAATGCTCAAGTTTAATTGTTACTTGGAACTATTTTAGTGTTCTAGACTTGAGGTTCTATGATTCCTATTAAAAAAACAAACACTGACTTCATAATTTGAGAACAGCAAAACTGAAAATCAAATCCAAGGCAAACTACATGGACACAAACAAAACAAATAAGGGAACAAAAAAAGAAAAAGTAAATCTCCTCTAAATAAATGGTCAAATATATTAATTAAGGATGAAAATGTACAATGGCAAGCCCTTCATCCATATTTAGAGGAAACATGGGATTCAAGAGCCAAAATATATGATTTTTCTTGTAGGCAATGAAAACTGCAACAGAAGCTCAACAGTTGACCTAAATACTGTACATTCCAAGAAGATACTCAATTTAAACTTTTAATATTTTAACTCTGTCCTGGTCTAATTTGGATAGGCGCCAGCAAGATTGCAATGATTATTTCAAATAATATTTTTTGGGATTATGACAGTTAAACATGAATATATAATGCCATTGTACTTTTAACATGTCGGGCTGTGATGATACATGAGGACACAACAAAAACTTAATGTATGAATCAACTTTCTATGGTACTTTAGAAGGGTCAAGTATGCTTCATCAAATTAGTGATCATCTATATGGTACCAATTTACTCTAGCTCTATGGACAAGGCTGGATGCACAAGAAAGTCTCTTATGTGTTTTTAGTTCTACTATTCTTTGATGTAAATGGGGAGAATAAGGGAACTAAGGGTCCTACGTTAGCCTTCTTGTGCTTAAGAGGACTTATTCAATAATGGATGATGCCTTATAAGGTCTGATTTCTCGATACATGTCACAAGGGGTTAATGGCTGTCTAATAAGTGTTTTCCATTTTTAGGGGACTTTTCCAAAATATAGTTCTACATTTTCTCTGTTCATGCTTAATGTGTCATTTCATTCACCACCAAAGCCATATGTGTGCATCACCTTTCTTGCAATAATGAACAAGAGCATCCATCACCATCCTTATACTCATGCCTATGTTCCCCATGAACACATCCCCAAATCTTTTAATTAAAATTCAAGGACAAAAGGATGGCTCAAAAACATCCCCAAGCCATCCTATATTTGAAAAGCTTTAGCCATCCCAAAAATGTTCCTGAAATGTGGGGATGGCTAGACGTCCCTAAGACAGCTAGGGATGTCTCAAACCTCTCTAGTCGTCTCCACAGCGATTTAACCATGTTTTTCTTTTTTAAGTCCAAATAAAAAAGTTAGCTTTAAATAAACAAAACAAAGCCTTACTATCTCATTTAACTAATTTTTAGATGTTTAAAAAATGCAGCCAAGTTGAAGTAAAAAATTATAATTTGAGAAGATATTCAAGGTACATGTTGGAAAATCAGCATTGGTGAATATTGAGTGAGAGAGAAAGAGAAGTGGAAGAGGTAAGTGATTCTTCTATTTGTTTTTTTTTTCCCCTAAGTTTTAAGAAGAAATGGATGATTTTTTTAATTTTTTTTCTGTTTTCAGTTTGTGTTTGCATTATTGTTTCACAAAACAACAAGAGCAGTTGTAGTAAGAGTAGTGAATATGAGATGGAAGAAAAAAATGTGACGTTTTAGCCTAGGTTAGTAGTTCATTAGGGTGTAGATGTATTGTGGGTTAAAGAGAATTGCCACAAAAGCCATTCGGGTGCCTTTCCACTATTTTAAAAACTTATGCAAAAGGCCCTTATAATTTGAAGATAAACTTCTCTCCAATTTGTGGCAACCCTAGACAGAAAAAAATTCAATTGGTAGAGTGTGATTGTATCAAATTTATCAGGTATATTTTAGAGGGAGCTACACCAAAGAATATTCTCATCTCTTGGGCTTTAAAGGATATGGGGTTACGGTGCGTCCAAATATAAAGAAGGATGAGAAAGTAGGGGTTCATAGATTGCATATGGAGACATAACTAAACTCTACGGATATGCGAATGCCAACACAATTTGTACAATCAACTATGCCTATTCCCTCTGTGTATGCTAGTGGTGGTAGTGATGTTTCTTAAGAGAAAAGAGAAAGACTAGTGATAGTGAGAAGGTAGGGACACAAACAAGTATGTTCCATACGCAAACACAAGATGTGGTAAAGTCTTCAATTGCCAAATTTTTCTATGCCCATGGTATATCATTCCATGTAACATGTTCTCCTAACTTCAAACAAATGTTTAAAGACTTAGCCTCTTTTGGCTCCTCATTCACCCCCTCTAGAGAACATAAAATACACACTACACTCCTTGACAATGCAAGATGCTAAACAATTCTTCTAATCACTAAGAAGTCTGAAAACTCTCTTAATGAACATCAAATAGGAATTTGCAAGAACTTATTTTAAACAGGAATCAGATAGCTCAAACTCAATCAGAAATTTGTATCCAATTCACAAATGAAGTCTATAAAATAGTTTGCAAACTTTTCAATCTTTTACAATATAGGATAAGCCCTACTTTCTATTAAGTAAAATATGTAACATCATGCTAATTTTCTAGAGATGAATACTCCCAGGCAATCTTAGAAATGCGTGATATCAAATTAGACTCACACTACAACAGTTGTGGATCTTTTGAAGTCTTCTTGCAGTACACCCCTGGTAGTGCAATCTGCTCTAGAATAGGTTGCAGACCCATCTAGGAGATGGTATCTCTTCTATCAGTGACCTATCTAAGATTTAATTTCTCTTCTTTCAGTGATAGTCTGATCTTTCTGGCTTTTCCCTGTCGGAGACAAAGGCAAAGACAGTCTAATCGTCTGCCCCCAACTTGTGGTCTGTTCTCCTGGTCTGATCGCTGCCAATGGGTCATTGGTCCTCCTGCTACAATTCCAAGGCTCCACTCCTTTCTCCTTAATTCCTCTGGTCTGTGATCAGAAAATTGATATTAATTTCTTTAATCTCTGATGCTTGATACAAAGAACTACTAGCATAGGGTGATTGCCCGACATGGTGATGACTAAGGGTTTTGCATCCCACTAGCCCGTGTGCGCAGAAGAGATTCTCCACAATCAAGCATGCCTTCTATTGAAGATTGCCTCCCTGTAATGTCCCATTTTTGGGGCATATTATTTCATGCCATATCATTAACATTTTCATCATGATCTGGTGGGCTAACCGAGGCTTGACGGTGATCAGAGGGATGTTTGGCTTAGGTATTTTCAGTTTTAGGCCAATTGGAGCAATTTCCATAGGGTTTCCAAGGTGCTTACTATTTATAGTAAGTCGGCAGAACTCAGTTTTCATGGCATTTTAGTAGTGGACTTGGAGCGTCTCACCGAGAGCTTTCCGAAAAGCTATCACACGTCTTCATCCGAGTTCGTTTGGTCCTCCATTTTAATGCCAGAAGATTCCTTACTTTATTTATTATGTCACTTTATAACTTAACGGTTATATTTATTTAAAAGTGACTTAAGGTGGGAATATTAAGAGACAGAATGGGTAAACTGAAGAGTCACGGCTGCAGCCTTAAAGGAAGGCTTGGGGTCTCAATTGAGCATGCTTCAGTTTATGGATTTTTATTTCTCATTGAGAATTCAGGAAGATTCAGCTTTCAATTCTGAAACCTAAGGACAGAAACCTTCAGGCTTTCGTGGTGGATTGGACGGAAACCCAGTTCATCTCCGGTGCGGATTCACAACAAAGTTCGCCATTGTTTTACACGTTCTTATCATCCAGTCTTACTGTATATCTGTATTTCAAATTTGGATGTTTGTAATTCATGGTTATTGTATTGTTGTTGTATAATAGAATACCATTTTTCTGAGAAGATTTATGAGAATATATTTGCTGGTTATTGTTATTGGATCAATGGTTTATTGCATGTATTTATTTGTTTAAATCTGCATGAGATGTATTTGTAAAAATTCGGAAGATGGCCGGTTAGGGTCATTACAGTGGTATCAGAGCCAAACATCTTGCCAGCCTATGAGGTTTTTATTCAGAATCAAATCATACTGGTTTTTATTTACAGTTACAGCATTCCATTTACAGAAGAAGTTAGTTTTGAGTGAGATTCAGTTTGCACTTGTAACAAGTTCTCAAAATGGATTTATAAAGACAAGTTTGAGTGGTCGGAGTAATCTCTGTGAGTCGAAACCAGTATGTTGGAACTGGCCCACGAGCTGAATATAGGGTCGAGTTATATGTTGGAAATCACCGTATAATATTTTCATTGCACAGCCCCGGAAATAAATACCGCGTTGGCCACCAGACTCACAACATATTTCAGGATATTTCAGCCAGTTGGGGAGATGGATGGCCCTTTTGCTAATGGGATCCAGGAGGGACATACTCGCGGTTGGTATTTATTCAGGGAGCCGATTGGTGTGAGGTTTGGTTTCCCCCTGCATCTGACTGTAAGGGTGCTGATGATCTCAGTTGGAGTGAGGTTCTCAGTTGGGTCAAGGACTTTCTCACAAATGATGGCAGCACAGGGTAGATTGGTACGACTGATCCTACAGTGATTTGGGATCCTGGCATTAGACTGGTTGTTGTTTTGTTGCTGTGTGAATGGCTTCACAAGATAGGGCATAATGTATGTTTCAGTTTCACAAGACAGATTGGTGGAGTAGCTTCCCTCAGGTTGGTTTGGGATCCAGGTATTATGATCACAGCATGCAGATACCGATTACTCGAGGGCATGCAATCTCCGGGAAGGGATGATTTGTAATGTCCCCTTTTCGGGGCACATTATTTCGTGCCTTATCGTTAGTCTTTTCATCATGATCCGGTGGGCTAACCGAGGCTTGACGATGATCAGAGGGAAGTTTGGCCTAGGTGTTTTCAGTTTCAGGCCAATCAAAGTAGTTTCCACAAGGTTTCCAGGGTGCTTACTATTTATAGTAAGTCAGCAAAACTCAATTTTCATGGCATTTCAATAGTGGACTTGGAGCGTCTCACCAAGAGCTTTCCGGAAACCTATCACACATCTTCATCCAAGTTCGTTTGGTCCTCTGTTTTAATGCCAGCAGATTCCTTACTTTATTTATTATGTCACTTTATAACTTAACGGTTATATTTATTTAAAAGTGACTTAAGGTGGGAATATAAAGAGACTGAGTGGGAATATGAAGAGACAGAATGGGGAAACTGAAGAGTCACAGCTCCAGCCTTAAAGAAAGACTTGGGGTCTCAGTTGAGCATGCTTCAGTTTATGGATTTTTATTTCTCATTGAGAATTCAGGAAGCTTCAGCTTTCAATTCTGAAACCTGAGGACGGAAACCTTTAGGCTTTCGTGGTGGATTGGATGGAAACCCAGTTCATCTTCGATGTGGATTCACATCAGAGTTCATCATTGTTTTACAGGTTCTTATCATCCAGTCTTACTGTATTTCTGTATTTCAGATTGGGATGTTTGTAATTCATGGTTATTGTATTGTTTTTGTATAATACAATTCCATTTTCTGAAAAGATTTATGAGAATATATTTGCTGGTTATTGTTATTGGATCAATGGTTTATTGCATGTATTTATTTGTTTAAATCTGCATGAGATGTATTTGTGAAAATTCGGAAGATAGCCAGTTAGGGTCATTACACTCCCTTATATAGGCCACCTCAAGCCTTGAAGGAGGCCAAACCTCAAGTTGGCTATAATGTAAAACAACATAAAATAATTTATTTTATTAATTTATGTGCTTTAAACATATAGGTTGGCCAAACACTACATAGTAAAATTAATACTAATTTCATTTATTATAAATTTCTAATTTAGTAGCATTTAAAGAGAAAAACACAATGTATAGGTGTTATAGAGCACCACTTGGGGTTGACTGACCCCATTCAAATCAGGGACATGGCCATCCTCTCATCCTATAACTACTTGACCTCGAGCAATTTCAGATTCGGGTGCTCAAAAATCTCTATCCCCTCCGAGGTAGCATATTCTGGTGGCAACCCCTTCCATTTCACCAAGTATCCTGGACTCACCTTGTTTCTTAACCTCTTCTCTCTCATGCTCGGTACCGTCTCAAGTTCTAGTATCAATTTACCCTCATAATCCAATGATGATAATTCAATTGAAAGGGTAATATGCTGATCAAGGGCCTTCTTAACGCAAGTAATATGAAAAGTATTGTGAATACTACTATTAGGTGGCAACTCCAGCTCATAGGCCACCTACCCAATCTTCCTTGGACCCTATAAGGACCATAAAAACGTGGCTTCAATTTTTATACTCCACTTCCCTTAACTAACAACTACCAATAGGGCTGGAACCTTAGAAGACCATGTCTCCTACTTCAAATGATCTCTCAGTTTGGTGCCTATCAACATATAATTTTTGTTGATTTTGCATGTGTTGCAGGTTTTCCTTGAGTGCTTCCATGATGTCTTTGCTTTGCTGGATAGTTGTATGGTTTAAGGCCTAGAGTAATTCCTTGTTGAGCTTAGCTAATCCCTCCGCAAAGAGCACTAAAAGCTTCCTATTTGTTACATCAAGAACCATGACAGCAAGTTTTGGAGCTCAACTACATAATCCTTCACCTTTTTGTAATGTATGAAAAGGGAGATTATGGCTAAGAGATGTAAGGATGAAAAGTGTAAGATAAATTATGCAAAGTGTATGGAAAATGTTGTGGACAAAAACTTAATAAAACATAAATACTTCTCTTGACGAGGAGAAGATTCAGAAATCACTATTTTCTGGTGTCTCTGTACAATTTCGAGAAATTTTGCAACTAGATCTAGCCTGGAAATACAGAAACAGAGAAAACCCAGAAATCTTTTGTATTTCTGAGCAAGGTCGACCTTGACCCAAGACAGGGGTAAGATCTTACCCCGGGGCACAATCTTACCCCAAAAGTCCACCTTGACCTGCACTGCTCCGACGGAAATTCTGTTCACAGATCTCAAAAGTTTGTCAAAAAGTGTACTCAGATGTGCACTGAAATTCGCTGTCCCGCACCTAGATCTGCAAGAAAAAGGGTTTTGTTTGTTGGATGAGGGGTTTGCCTTGGTCAAACCCCGGTTTGGAATCAACTTTTAAAATAGAATTGAAATAGAGAATGCTAGCAAGTAGTAGAAGTAGATCTAACAACAAAGCTATGATATTCAATAGATATGCAATTGTATTTGAAATGTAAACAAGTATGTTGATATGAAAGCTTGGACTCAACACTAACAAATGTAAATCAAAACCTCTATGATTGTATGCTTGGAATCCACCTTGAAGGGAGAATGGATAAATCTTCAAGATCAACAAAGGATTTTGAAGGAAGATCACACCACCATGATGGATAGATCTAGGGTTTGAATGATGAATCTTGAATGCTTGAACCAAATTCCTCCAAAAGACTTGAAAGCTTGAATCCTTGATCTTCAATGACGAACTTGAATGCTTCCTTGATTGAGAATGTTTGCTTGACCTTGCTTGATGATTTATGACACTTGGAGATATGAAAAAGTGGATGATCATGGATGATTGAAATGAAAGAGGAAGCTTCATTTTATACAAGTTAGGGCACAAACTTCTAGAGAGGGCGACATAGAAGAATTAAATTCCAATTTAAGCCTTTACTCTTGGAAGTGGACCTAAATTAAATATCATTTAAGAGTTTACTATTTTGAAGCCCGAAACAGCCGACTCGAAAACAGGAGAATAAACTTTCCGAAAACCCGACATCCGAAAACTTCTGGAATTTGAAATCTAGACCCAAGGTCAAGGTCGAGGTGGACCTTGACCCAGAAGGTCAACCTTGACCCTGAGGTCAAAGATCTCAAATCCTCAAGATAAGGTGCCAGAAAAAGGCTGGAAGCAGGTGGAGAGAAGGGCAAAACAAGGGTAAAAGGCTAGAATCGATCCAGAGATCCAACAAGGCATCTGACATGACCCCAAACCACTTACTCGGAGGGCTAAACCTGTCCTAAATGGAAGTGCTTCCATTTTTTGACGATACATTTAGGCCCCACTTTAGCAAGAGTATGGACTCAACGCTAACTCTTGGTAAAGGAGAAGAAAGATCCAAGTGGATTCGCAACGAGATGAAATAACACTTAGCTAAGGACACAAGCCCCTAAGCTAAGGATTCTAACTCAACATACACACCCGAGGGTGCGGAAACAAAGCTAACAGACAAAAAGAAGGGTTAGTATAAAAACAAACCCAAATCAACTAGCAAAGGAAACCTTGCTAAGAGATGTTCCCTATACTAATATCATATTTGGAAAGCTATCATAAAAGCATAAATGATTACATAAGAAAGACAAGAGCAACACTATAAATAACATACCTTCATGATCCAATCCTACTAGCATGAAAGCAAAAAGAGAGAAAAGAGAAAGTGATTACCTCGCCCAGTAAGATGCCCACCTTACCATGAATCACCAAGGAGGGAGAGCCCAACAGGTAACAAGCCTCGATAGTTCACCCAAAAAATGTGTTTTGCAATTGTAATGCGTCTTCTGACGGCTTTTGGAATACCCATAGATCCACCTTCTTGTATCACTATGAATATAAAATGCGTGTCCCTTCAGGATTTAGCAACTTATGCGCGTTACCTTCTGCGGATTTAGCATATTTGAAAATTGAAAAATGCGTGTCTCCTCAGGGTTTAGCAACTTATGTGCATTACCTTCAAAGGATTTAGCATATTGAAAATTGAAAAATGCGTGCCTCTTCAAGATTTAGCAACTTATGTGCATTACCTTCGGAGGATTTAGCATATTGAAAATTGAAAAATGTGTCTCTTCAAGATTTAGCAACTTATGTGCATTACCTTCGGAGAATTTAGCATATAAATGAAAAACTATAGTACAAGGGAGACCCTATATATGCCCCCCTCCTTATCGTGGCTGTCTACTAGACATGATAAGGAAGAGAAAGATGATACCTACTTCACAACATGAGATATCCCGTTTAACAACAATGTATACTATATTCTTAGCTAAGGGTATTGATCCCTACATCCAAGACTATAGATAATCATGAAAAGGATATGTCACTCATGGAAAAAGTATCCTCAAAGAAAGAGATCTTATCAACAAGACCCCCACCATAGAAGAGTGATTTTAGATAAAATATTGTTATACCGTACGGAAGTATGAGGGCGTACGGTAAAATTTATGGACAGTATGGTGGTGAGTCCGTACAGAAGGGTGGCTTGTGCCGTACGGAGATTAGAATCTGTACGGGGTGGAAGCCTGGATGCCATCAGGAGTTGGCCTGGGTCGTACGGAGTTGGATGTTGTACAATGAAGTGAGTTTGCAGGTCGTACGGTGTTATGATGCAGGTCGTACGGTGGAGAGGGAGGTGTGGCCGTACGGTATGAAGTGCAAGCCGTACGGAAGTTTGAGATGTAGGCTGTACAGTATAGCAGAGGTAGCCGTATGGAGAGTTTGCTAGGCGCACGGTGGATGATGATGCCTCCGAGATGTTAGTATGATACTCCTGTACCCTTCGCCAGTGATTACAAATGACCGTTACAGACACAGAGCAATACACAAGTCCAAATATAGTTGCCAAAAATATTTCTATTGGATTTATTGACGGAATCTCGGATTTGCCAGATCCAATACAAGCATAACAAAGCAGAGTAGCGTGAGGGTTGAATCCCACCGAAACTACAACAAACCAAATAGGGAGGGTCTTTCACCTCCGAAATGGCAAACAACAGAATCCCAACAGGAATTCGCAAATATAAATCAAATATAAAACTCAACATATCAAAACTAACCTACACGCTGAGCATAAATACTCGTCGGGGAAACTTCCCGAGAGTGCACAAAAGAGCCGACGGCGACAACTACACTAAGCCAACAAAAGAATGGGCCTGAGATAAACTAAATCGATAAGGACCCAAATACAAAACTTTTATTAGTCATTTAATGACGGGGACATTACAGTCCTCCCATCCCAATAATTGCTTGTCCTTAAGCAATTTCAGGCTGGGGTGTTCCAGAATCTCTTCTCCTTCCTAGGTGGCATCTTCAAGGTGAAGATCCTTCCAGCGCACAAGAAATTCCTTGATAGTGTGTGTCCTCAAACTTTTCTCCCGACCGTCCAGGATTTCCGCTGGTTCCAATACTAACTTTCCTCCGTCGTCGAGGGGTGGCAGGTCTGTGGAGACCTTTACTAGCTGGCCCATGACTTTCTTCAGACAAGAAACGTGGAAGACGTTGTGGATTCGGCTTCCTTCAGATAGGTCCAATTCATATGCAACTTCGCCCACTCTCCTTGTCACACGGTAGGGTCCGTAGAAACGCGGTCTCAATTTCTCCTTCCCGGAAGCGTTCATAGAAGATTGTTTGTAAGGTTGAAGACGAAGGTATACCAAATCCCCAACTTCAAAACTTCTCTCGATTTGGTGCCTGTCATCGTACATTTTCTACTGATTCTGAGCCTGCTGGAAATTTTCCTTTAGGGATTTTAAAATATCTACTCCTTCCTGCAGCCAGTCCCTGGCTTTCCGCGTGTGACTGTCACCGAGAGCTAAGTCCACAAATGAAGGAGGTTCATACCCGTACAACGCTTTGAAAGGTTCCATTCCAATGGACATAATGGAAAGTGGTATTGTAATAGTACTCGCCTAGGTGTAGCCATTTTATCCACGCTCTCTTTGTGCTGAAACATAATTCCTGAGGTAACCTTCCACCCATTTGTTCACGATTTCCGTTTGTCCATCGGTCTGCGGGTGGTAACTGGTGCTTGGTGACAACTCTGTCCCGGCTAGTCAAAACAATTCTTTCCAGAAATTACTAAGGAAGTGGCAATCTCTGTCGCTCACTATGTTTCGGGGGAGTCCATGCAGACGGAACACCTCTCGGAAGAATAAGTCTGCTACCTGTGAAGCTGAAAACTCTGTTGGAATAGCAAAGAAATGTGCATACTTGGTTAATCTGTCGACTACCACAAAGATGCAGTCCTTCCCCTGCGCCTTAGGGAGCTTGGAGATGAAATCCATTGAGATGCTATCCCACTTCTTCTCAGGAATTGGTAATGGTTGAAGTAAACCTGCCGGTAGAGTGTATTCAAGTTTATTTTGTTGACAGATGGCACATTCCCTTACGCACTGTAATGTATCACCTTTTAGGCCCTTCCATGAGAATCTTTCCCTAATCTGTCGGTAGGTCTTCAAGTACCCTTGATGCCCAGCTAGAGGTGAATTGTGCATTTCCTTCAAGACCTTTATCTTCAACTTGGATTTAGGTACCAGGTAAATTATGTCCTTGTAGAAAATAATATCATCGACCACCTTATACCGGTCGTCCTGTATTTCTTTGTCTAGGAGTTGGCATGCGAACGTGTGCTTGGAGTATTCTACCAACAAATGCTCTTTCCAATCCGTTGATATTTGAGATAAGGAACATATGGCCGGTTTTCTTGACAAGGCGTAAGCTACTACATTATTTTTCCCTTTTACATATTCAATGTCAAAGTTAAAAGCTTGGACTTTACTTACCCATTTCTGTTGTCGCTCATTCAACTCTCATTGTTCCAGAAAATGCCTGAGGTTGTTCTGATCTGTACGGACAACAAACTTGGCTCCGACGAGGAACTGCCGAAACTTTGTCAAGGCATGCATGATGGCCAGCATTTCTTTGTCGTATATAGAATACAACCTTTCAGCTCCCGAGAGTTTCTAACTTTCTAAGGCAATAGGGTGGCGGTCCTACATTAAAACGGCCCCGATACCCTCTCCGGAGGCATCACACTCCAGGATGAAAGGTCGACTGAAGTCTGGCAGTGCAAGGACCAGATAATCTCCTTGAGTTTTTCAAAAGTGTGATGTGCTTGTTCATTCCACAGAAAAGACCCCTTCTTTGTTAGATCGGTGAGAGGTGCGCTGAGCTGTGAGAACCCCTTCACGAACCGTCTATAGTAACTACACAACCCAAAGAATCCACGTAAATCTGAAAGAGTCTTCAAAGGTGGCCTAAGATAGCCTGAATCTTTTCTTGATGCACTTGAACAACGGCTACTGACAATGTGCCCCAAATATAATATCTCTGTCATCCCGTATTCACATTTGGATCATTACGCGAACAACAGTTGTGACTTCATAATCTCGAGCACTTCTTCCAAATGCCTTAAGTGCTCCTCCCATGTCTTTTGTAGATCAGTATATCATCGAAGAATACCAATTGAAACTTACGCAGCTGTTTGTTAAAAATGTGATTCATGCACGATTGGAATGTAGCAGGAGTCCTAGTCAATCCGAACGGCATGACCAGAAATTCGTAATGTCCATAATGGCAACGGAATGCTGTTTTCTCCACATCCTGCTCCCTCATGCGGATTTGGTGATACCCCGAATGGAGGTCTATTTTGGAGAAATAAACAGCACCGTGTAACTCATCCAACAATTCATCGATCCTGGGAATCAGGTAACTGTTCTTGATGGTCTTTTTGTTCAGCGCGCAATAGTCTACACATTCGCATTGTTCCATCCTTTTTAACCAGCACTACTGATGATGCAAATGGACTGGAGCTGGGTCTAATCCAACCTTTGTCAAGGAGTTCCTCTATTGTTTTTTCAATTTCATCTTTTAGCCTCTTAGGGTGGCGGTACGGCACAATGATAACCGGTTTAGCGCCGGTTTCCATCTCGATGGTGTGCTCGAATCCTCAGTGTGGTCGTATGCCAAGCGGAATGTCGGCGAAGACTTGGTGATATCTATCCAAAACCATTTGAAGCTCTTTGTCCTAGCGGTCCGTTCTTTGTTTCTGTATGGGTTTTGTGGAGGAAAGACAGTGTGCGGCCCAAACCACCTCGTCGTGTCTAAAAATTGCTTCCATCCGTTGGGTTGAAATTTCCTTCGGTCCCCCATTCGACATCCCTCTCAGCACAACCTTTTTGTCGTTTACCTCGAAGGAGAACTCCATTCGCTTGAAACTCTGTGTGTATTCATCCAATGTTTCCATCCACTGAATGCCCAGAATGACTTCCATGTCGTCCAAGTCGACCACGAAGAAATCATCCATCACTGTGTGGTTTCCCATGGTGATGCTCAGTTGCGAAACCAGATGAGTGCATTTTAACAGGTTTCCTCCCGCTACCTTGATGTCAAATCCCTGGTGTGCCTCCGTACACAGACTCCGCCTACTCACAAGTGATGAGTTAATGAAGTTGAGTGTGGCCCCGCTGTCTAGCATGACCATGACCCGTTGTCCTTGGAGGGTGCCACAGACCCGAAACACAGTACATCTTGGAGTTTCCGCCGGAGTAGCAATGGCGCCTCCTCTCTTCAAAAGTGTGGCTATTCGTTCTGCACGATTGAGGTTTATCTCCCCCAAAGTTTGTTGTTCAGCTTCTTGGGCTTCGGGTGTTTGTTCTTCCTCATCGTCAAATGATACCTCAATGTAATGAAATTTTTCCTTTGCCAAGGCATCGATGTCCTGGTACCCATGGCTCTTTACAGTTGAAACAATGTTTCTTCCTTCTAAGTTCCTGCCTAGTTTCCTCATCCAATGGGGGCCTCCTAGGTGGAGGTCTGTTGTCTCTTTCCCATGGAGCGAGAGGTGGTTTGGACTGCGAGTAATATTTGGTGGATGAAGAAGATGTCGCCATGTCATGTGCCTTCTTAATTGCTTCCGTGAGTGTGATGGGGTTGAATCCTTTCACCCACCCTTTCAAGGGTTTCGCCAGTCCATCCATGAACAGTACCACCAATCGTCTTTCTGAAATATCAGTCACCAAGACAGACATTCTTTGAAATTTTGTTATGTAACCATCGACTGTGCCAAATTGCTTTAACTGAGCCAATTCTTTGAAATTCAATTCTGGATCTCTTCCATCGAAACTGTCTATCAACCTCTTGGTGAATTCAGCGTAGGAATTTATTTGGTCGTGGCCGAGAGTAACCATGCCATGATGCCACCATTCATGGGCTATTCCTTCGAGATGTAGTGTTGCAAATTTGATGGCTTCATCTTCCGACATAGGGTTGAGCTGGAAATATGTGTCTTCTTTTTGCACCCATGCTCGAACTGTGATAGTTCCAGACCCATCAAAGGATGATAGATTAACTTTGCCCATCTTCCATCTCAGATTGTCATTATAATAGCCATGCTTGTTTTCGCCAGAGTACCTCAATTCTCAACTCAGCATAATCTTTGTAGGATATATCTCCTTCCATATTTGCGTTCCTCCAATCTTCCCCGAGCTGATCTTGTATTTCTTGGAAGGTTGGTTGCTCTCCTCGCCGTTCTTCTGTCCGTGGAGGGAAAATTGGCATTGACGGTCGAGAGCATACAGGTTGGGGATTTGCCCGTCCCAAGACAGAATTGTCGCTTTGTTCCGTGGATATCTTACTTTCGGCCAACTTTTATAGTGTCTCTTCCATGAGGCGTTGAGTGTCATTTATCTGTACCTAGTTCTTAGTGAGCTCTCTCAGAAGAGTCATGACTTCAACCGTAGGGTCTTGGGGATCACCCATTCTATCGACTGAGTGAGATCCGCTCCTTTTCCTTGAATAAACTATCATTCAATACCCACAAGTTGGCAGAATCACCAGCTCTGATACCACTATAATGTTCCCAACCTCTAGCGGGTCTCTTCCGAGAGTAAATTGCAGGCTGTACGATAATGGTGAGTTTGTACAGAGAGGAAATTGCAGAAGCGTACGGAAGTATGAGGGCGTACGGTATAACTTATGGACAATACGATGGTGAGTTCGTACAAAAGCGTGGCCTGCGATGTATGAAGATTAGAATCCATACAGGGTGGAAGCCTTGATGTCGTACGGTGTTGGCCTAGGTCGTACGAAGGTGGATGTCGTACGGTGAAGTGAGTTTGCAGGTCGTACGGTGTTGTGATGCAGGTCGTACAATGGAGAGGAAGGTGTGGCCATACGATATGAAGTGCAGGCCGTAGGGAAGTTTGGGATGTAGGTCGTACAGTGTAGCAGAGGTAGTCGTACGGAGAGTTTGCTGGGCGCACAGTGGATGATGATGCCTTCGAAATGTTAGTATGATACTCCCATTCTCTTTGCCAGTGATTACAAATGACCATTACAGACACAGAGCAATACACAAGCCCAAATATGGTTGCCAGAAATATTTCTATTGGATTTATTGACGGAATCTCGGATTTGCCAGATCCGATACAACCAGAACAAAGCAGAGTAGGGTGAGGGTTGAATCCCACTAAAACTGCAACAAACCAAATAGGGAGGGTCTTTCACCTCCGAAATGGCGAATAGCAGAATCCCAACAGGAATTCGCAAATATAAATCAAATATAAAACTCAACATATCAAAACTAACCTACACACTGAGCATAAATACCCGTCAGTGAAACTTCCCGAGAGTGCACAAAAGAGCCGACGGCGACAACTACACTAAGCCAACAAAATAATGGGCCCGAGATAAACTAAATCGATCGGGACCCAAATGCAAAAATTTTATTAGTCATTTAATGACGGGGACATTACAAATATTATCTTTTAAAGATAAACCAAGCGGGAACAAAGATTCAATCATCAAGCCCCCTGCAATCAAGAGGAAGAGGAATCTTTGAAATGAGGGAAACAACTCTAACCACCAAAGCAAGGGCAAGAGTTTATAAAGAACATAATTTGCAAAATAAAGAAGAGATGATGACCTAGGACAACAACCTCTCATATAAAAGGATATCCATGGTCAAAACATCGGTCAGTATAATGAAATAATGTTGCCAGATAAACAAATGCCACTAATCTAAGGAAAGCAGATCCCTAGACAAATTGAAATAAGAAAGAACCTTGCCCCCCAAGGATGAAAGCAAGGGATACCTTCACAAAACAAATGTCTTTAAAAAGATATCTTGAATATATAATAGAATCTATGGATGACTATAAACATAATACAAAACCAGATAGAAAGAATACCGATTAAGCTCAAGACAAAATATATGCTAAAAGCCTAATGGATCCTAGGAGACTGGATGGAAATACACCTCTTGCCCCCCCCAGTCCAGAGACAAGAGGAGAAAAGATCTATACTATATCAGAATGAGGGGTATCCCCTATATCGAAATTATGAAGAAATTGTAAAACTGCACGAGAGTGAGATATAATTCCTAAAGCAGCTCTTTCTCTAACATATAACTTGAAATGCACACAATTAGCAAGTAAATGTGTATTACTATAATGAAAAGGACATTTATACTTGGATAGAGCATCTTTCGGCATAGGTTTAAAGATTTCTTTCTTGGAATTTATTAACTGAACATACACCTTCTTAGCCACCTCTCGACGAATCTCAAGATAATCTAAGGTAGGTGTTGGAAGAACATGAAGAGGACGATGACTATCAACCACCTTAAATTGAGATTGTGAACAACCAACACCACACATATCTTGTTTAGGGGATATATGAGCCGGATACTTAATACCATGCTCATTAACACCAAGCCCTAAACCTCTATAACCTTGTTTAGTCATCATATTATATCCTGTAGTGTACATATCATGTAAAGCATCTGCAGGAGGTGATTGTTTATTGTGTTCATGAGTAAAGGTTGTATAAGGTGGAATAATAGGTTTAGAAAAAGTTGCTTTTCTCTTCCCTTTAATATCATTTTGTATCGGATAAGAAGGGGAAGGTAAATCCAAGAATTCTTGCACATCTGCATCATGAACCATAGTTTGAACTTCATCATAAGTATGGGAAGAACTAGGGATAGCAGATGGAGAATTAGGCATATTAGAAATGTTAGGAATCGGATTAAGATTAGGAAGTATAGGATTAGGATTAGGAAAATCAGGAGATGGTGTATCATCTACCAAATTCTTCACATAATCCAAAAGAGTAATAAGTCTACCACATAAATCTTTAATGAAAGTAGGAAGACTAGTATCGGTCAATCTCACAATAGCATAGGGAAGTGAAAAATGAAGAGTAACCAACATAATGAAATGAATGATACTCTCATAAACATCATAAGTATGATAAAGAGATGCTAAGAAGAGGATAATAAACAAAATAATCACACACCAAAGCATCTTAAACATCTTCATAGTAAATGAAATGCAAGAAATATTTTTGTATTTTGTAGAATATATGGATTTTTTTTTTGAATTTCAAAATGCAAGAGCATAAAAGAAATCTAATCTTAAGGAAAGAAGGCAAAGCATCTAACACCAAAAAGAAAGAGTTGTCTATCGCGGGTTCACCAAAATGTAATGTATGGAGATTATGGCTAAGAGATGGAAGGATGAAAAGTGTAAGATAAAATATGCAAAGTGTATGGAAACTGTTGTGGACAAAAACTTAATAAAACATAAATACTTATCTTGATGAGGACAAGATTCGGAAATCACTGTTTTTTGGTGTCTGTGGACAGTTTCGGGAAATTCTGCAACCGGATCTAGCTTGGAAATATAGAAACAGAAAAAACCCAGAAACCTTTTGTCTTTCTGAGCAAGGTCGACCTTGACCCAAGACAGGGGTAAGATCTTATCCCGAGGCACAATCTTACCCCAAAAAGTCGACCTTGACCTGCACTGCTCCGATGAGAATTTTGTTCGTGGATCCTGAAAGTTCGCCGAAAAGGGTACTAAGATCTGCACTGAAATTTGTTGTCCCGCACCTAGATCTGCAAGAAAAAGGGTTTTGTTTGTTGGATGAGGGGTTTGCCTTAGTCAAACCCCGTTTTGGAATCAACCTTTAAAATAGAATTGAAATAGAGAATGCTGGCAGGTAGTAAAAGTAGATCTAACAACAAAGCTATGATATTCAATAGATATGCAATTGTATTTGAAATGTAAACAAGTATGTTGATATGAAAGCTTGGACTCAACACTAACAAATGTAAATCAAAACCTCCATGATTGTATGCTTGGTGTTTTCCCTCTCGGGTCAACAAGAATAGTTGCATAAACACACATTAACTGATAAACATGAACACAGGAAAGTATTGCAATTCGGTAAACATAAAGTACTCAGAAAACCAAATCATGTCATTCACACTCAGAGCAATGTGTACATATAACCTCCGAAGAGACACCACCGAAACGTCACGTCGTAACGGTTCACACTCTCGGTACTAACTGCCGAGATTAACATAAGTTTATTACACAACACCCGTACATACAAAATATACCGACAACACTTGGAATCCACCTTGAAGGGAGAATGGATAAATCTTGAAGATGAACAAAGGATTTTGAAGGAAGATCACACCACCATGATGGATAGATCTAGGGTTTGAATGATGAATCTTGAATGCTTGAACCAAATTCCTCCAAAAGACTTGAAAGCTTGAATCCTTGATCTTCAATGAAGAACTTGAATGCTTCCTTGATTGAGAATGCTTGCTTGACCTTGCTTGATGATTTTTGACACTTGATGGAAGTATGAAAAAGTGGATGATCGTGGATGATTGAAATGAGAGAGGAAAGCTTCCTTTTATACAAGTTAGGGCACAAACTTCTAGAGAGGCCGACATAGGAGAATTAACTTCCAATTTAAGCCTTTACTCTTGGAAGTGGACCTAAATTAAATATCATTTAAGAGTTTACCATTTCGAAGCCCGAAACAGCCGACTCATAAGTGGGAGAATAAACTTTCCAAAAACCCAACATTCGGAAGCTCTTGGAATTTGAAATTTGGACCCAGGGTCAAGGTCGAGGTCGACTCTGACCTAGGTCAAGGTCGAGGTTGACCTTGACCTAGAAGGTCAACCTTGACCTTGAGGTCAAAGATCTTAGATCCTCAAGATAAGGTCCCAGAAAAAGGCTGGAAACAGGTGGAGAGAAGGGCAGAACAGGGGGAAAAGGCCAAAATCGATCCAGAGATCCAATAAGGCATCTAACATGACCCCAAACCACTTACTCGGAGGGCTAAACCTGTCCTAAATGGAAGTGCTTCCATTTTCCAACAATACACTTTCTTTCTTGTTTCAATTGAGCTAGGTTTCTAAAATGAACTTCTAGTTTTGTCCTATGAATACACTTGATCAATCTTTGACGGAATTCGTCATGGTGGAAATGGAATCATGCCCTTGAGTTATTGATCCATACCATCATTCATGGGCCAGATATAGGGTGGAAAACTTGATGGCTCTTCCTCTGTCATTGGATTCAATGAATAATAAGTGTCAAGTTTTTGTAATCATGCCCTTGTACTACTCATCTCATCAAAATTGGGAATTGTGTGTGTGATCTTTCCCAAATGATGTTGAATATTCTTCCTTCTATCATACCATTTCCTCCTATGTCTGCATTTTGATTTTAGTCCACAATATTCAGTGTAGGTCATATTGTTCTAGACCGCTTCACTCAAGGCATAATATTCGGCTAAGATGTGATCCATTTCATTGGTCTGATCCCAGTGACTTTCACCAACTTCTTCATTTGTCAAGAATTAAGCCCTGAATGATTTGGTATTATCTGAGACTCTTTCTCTATCAGCAACAAACTTCCCTCAATTAGAGTTGCTTCCTTCACTCCTATTGTTTGCAAGTTTCCCACCATTCTAATTGAGTCCTCTCAACAACTATGGCACTTCTTTTAATGTCTCAAACACACTGAGTTGAAGCTCTTCAGACCTCCTTAAGAAGGTGTTCGCCTCGTTGTAGCCTATCACTCATAGCACTACCCTTTCTTTTCTCCCTCTGCTCGCTTTCACTCATCAATTAAGACCCCACAACAGGCAAGACTTAGGCTATGATACCACTAAAAGATGTTAAACATTATTTTAAACACTATGAAATCTGAAAACTGTCTTAATGAGCATCGAATAGGAAATTGCAAGAACTTATTTTAAATAGGAATCAAATAGCTCGAACTCAATCAAAAATTCATATCTAGTTCACAAATGAAGTCTGTACAATACTTTGCAGAGATTTCAATTTTTTACAATATAGCATAAGCCCAACTTTCTATTAAGTCAAATATGAAACTTCATATTGATTTTTTGAAGATGAATACACCCACCTAATCTTAGTAATGTTTGATATCATATTGGACTCACACTACAACAATTGTGGATCTTATGAAGTCTTCTTGGGGTATGCCCCTAGTAGTGCAATTTGTTCTGGAATAGTTTGAAGACCAATCTAGGATATAGCATCTCTAGCATTGGTGCCCTATCTAGGAGTTAATATCTCTTCTTTCGGCGCTAGTCTGACCTCTCTTGCTTTGTCCTATTGGAGACAAAGGAAAAGGCAGTCTAATCATCTCCCTCCAACTTGTGGTCCAATCTCTTGGTGTGATCACTGTGAATGGGTCATTGGTCGTCCTATTGCGATTCCAAGGCTCCACTCCTTATCTCCTTAATTCCTTTGGTTTGCAATTAGAAAATTGATATTAATTTCTTTAATTTGTGATGCTTAAATCAAGGATCTACTAGTGTAGGGTGATAGTCCTTCTTGGTGATGACTAAGGGTTTTGCATCCCACTATTCTGCATGCACAAAGGCAATTCTCCACAATCAACCATGCCTTCTCTCAAAGATGGCCTCCCTTATATAAGCATCTTCAAGGCTTGCAAAAGGAGACCGACCT
This sequence comes from Chamaecyparis obtusa, assembly GCA_027943335.1. Classification (NCBI taxonomy): domain Eukaryota; kingdom Viridiplantae; phylum Streptophyta; class Pinopsida; order Cupressales; family Cupressaceae; genus Chamaecyparis; species Chamaecyparis obtusa. The sequence continues at coordinate 698,801 of BSBK01002060.1, read as the reverse complement.
CATGTTGGCTATAAAGTAAAACATAAAATAAATTTATTTTATTAATTTATCTGCCCCAAAACAAATAGGTCGGCCAAACACTACATAGTAAAATTAAAAATAATCTCATCTATTATAAATCTGTAATTTATTATCTTTTAAAGAGAAAATCACAATGTATGGATGTTATAGAACACTACTTGGGGCCAATAACCCCATTCGAATTGGGGACATGATAGACAAAGAATACTTTGAGCTGAATTTGGTGGAGGAAATGAGGCAGACTTGGATAGAGACAAGCTACTTTATTGTAATGGATAGGTGGACTGATATTAAACATTGTACACTTCCAACATCATAGTCACACGTTCAACTATCTCTTATTTTCTTGGAGCAATTGATGGTTTAGCAAAGAACAAGGATACAAAATTCCCAATTTCGTATTTTAACAAAAGCCATAAAAGAGGTTGGGGCCTCAAATATTATACAAGTCGTCATTGATTTGGCATGTGTGCACAAATTAGTTGGCATGATTGTGGAGGGTGCTTATAAGCACATCATTTGGACCCCATGTTGTGTTCATACATTAAAAGACATTATTTTATTTTGTTAGTGAGGATGCTAGAGGTACAAAAAGCTCTACAATTGATAATAATTAATTTAGAGTGAACTAGATTGCCTAAGGAAAAATATCAAACAAAATATCCTTGATGACGACTTGTGATACATTGTAAGGTAAGGAATTGTTGATTTTATTGATAAAATGATTGTTGATTTGTTATTAAATTCCTAATTTTATTGTTTCTAATTTTCTAACTTGTCTTTTTTGAATTTTTTGTTTGCAGCTATGTTTTCTCCTTCATCCCACCTATTGTAGATGTCATAAGATAGGCTTCTATGGGCTCTCCAAGTCTTTAAGAGAATTATGAGACAATTGACAACATTCTTGGTTAAATAAAGAAGCAATTTGTAACCAGGATCCTAATTTGAGATTATATGTGCAGCATATTAATCCCATTGTAATGTGATGGTCAAACAATATGAACTTGCCACTTTATATGGAATCCTTTGCTCTAAATCTCAAATGATATGCACCAAAGTCTAGGAGGTTGCCTCCTTGTAACATTGAAGAAGTGAAGTAAGGGTTAATGAAGGCCCTTTGAAAGATGTGTTCAATCAACTGAGGAGTTGAATATACTTGCACACAATGTCTTGACTTTACAAATCGTTGTATTCCAACATACAACAAACCAAGGCAAAGATAGATAGAGTTGAATTAGCTCAGGCTTATCCTACTACATAGTGGACATGGCATGGAAAGAATACACTAGAGTGGAGGATGCTCGACATTTGCCTCCTTTCACAGGTTTTCATCTCCTCTAATGTAGAGAGCAATTGGTCCATATATAGTTTCATCCACTCTATCAGGAGGAATTGGCATACCTCTAATCGAGTGGAGAATTTGTTAGCCTTGCATAGGGCTTTGCAGCTTCAAGATCGTCATTTAAAAGTATTGATGAACGCCAACTTTACAATTAGATGATGATCCGAGAGATGCCACCCAAATTGATGAGACACAAGAAGAATTGGTTTTCGTTCCATTTGATGAGGCAATCCTTCATAGTGGCACTCACTCAAAAGAAAACACCGATTTTGATGCAATGTTGGTAGATGCCAATTAGGGTTCTATAGGTTTTTCATTTAGTATTTCAAATTTGCAGCCTTTGGGCCTTTTTTTGTTTTTTATCATATGCACATTGACGATAAATTATGAAAGCAATTGATGAGTTTTAATATTTGTTAATTTGTAAAACTCTCATATGAATTACCAATTCTGTAATGTCCCGAAGGTGATTTCGTCCTAGAGGTGATTTTGGTCCGGAGGTGTTTTCAATTCTGGAGGTGAATTTTATCCGGAGGTGAATTCTGTACCGGAGGTGTTTTCAATTCTGGAGGTGAATTTTATCCGGAGGTGAATTCTGTACCGGAGGTGTTTCTGTCCCGGAGGTGAATTCTGTCCAAGAGGTGTTTTTGGTTCCGGAGGTGAATTCTGTCCCGTAGGTGTTTCTCTCCCGGATGGTTGCCTGAGGCCATACGGTGGGAATGCCTGAGGCCGTACGACGTGATGGCTGCCTGAGGCCATACGGTGGGAACGCATGAGGTCATACAGTGTGATGGTTGCCTGAGGCTGTACGGTTGCAATGCCTAAGGCCGTACGGTTGGAATGCCTAAAGCCGTACGGTGTGATGGTTGTTTGAGGTCGTATGGTGGGAATGCCCGAGGCTGTAGAGTGTGATGGATGCCTGAGGCCGTACGGTTGGAATGCCTGAGGCCATACGGTAAGTTGCAGGGAAGCGTCCAGATACACACAAATCCTTTTACTCCGGTTTTTGAATCAAGTTGTTTTGCAAATGAATTTCAATGCTCGACACAGTGTGGGAACGAGTATTTGCAAATAGAAATAACAATATGACTATATAGCATTCCAAAATTTCTAGAATCAACAAGAGAATAAACAGAAACCAACAATGCCACCAATTGCATTAATGCCAAAGATGCAAATAGATTTCGATGTATACAAAGATGGTGCTTCAGAATTGCCAGATCGGAAACAAACAAAACACAACAAGTTTGGCACACACTGAAATATCGGAGTGATATTCCCAACGGTAGACTAGGGTGGCTATGAACCACCGAAACTACAATAAACCAAATAGGAGGATCTTTCACCTTCGAAATGGCAACCAGCAGAATCCCAACAGGAATTCGCAAATACAAATAAAATATCAAAACTCAACATATCAAAACTAACCTACACGCCGAGCATAAATACCCATCGGGAAAACTCCCGAGAGTGCACAAAAGAGCCGACGGCAAGAACTACAACTACACCAACAAATAAAAATGGGCCCGAGATAAACTAAATCGATCGGGACCCAAATACAATATTTTTATTACTCATTTAATGACGGGGACATTACAGTCCTCTCGTCCCAATAATTGCTTGTCCTCAAGAAATTTCAGGTTGGGGTGTTCCAAAATCTCTTCGGCTTCCGAGGTGGCATCTTCAAGGGGTAGATCCTTCTAGCGCACAAGAAATTCCTTGATAGTGAATGTCCTCAATCTTTTCTCCCGACTGTCAATATTTTTGTTGGTTCCAATACTAACTTCCCTCCGTCGTCAAGGGGTGGCAGGTCTGTGGAGACCGTCACTTGCTGGCCCACAGCTTTCTTCAGACAAGAAACGTGGAAGACGTTGTGGATTCGGCTTCCCTCAAGTAGGTCCAATTCGTATGCAACTTCGCTCACCCTCCTTGTCACATAGTAGGGTCCGTAGAAGCGCGGTCTTAACTTCTTCCCGAAAGCCTTTAGAGAGGATTGTCTGTAAGGTTGAAGTCTGAGGTATACCAAATCCCTTATTTCAAAACTCCTCTCGATTCGGTGCTTGTCAGTGTACATTTTCTGTTGATTCTGAGCCCGCTGGAGATTTTCCTTTAGGGACCTTAAAATATCTATTCCTTCCTGCAGCCAATCCTTGGCCTTCGGCACGTAACTATCACCGAGAGCCAATTCCACAAATGAAGGAGGTTCATAACCATACAAAGCTTTGAAAGGTTCCATTCCAATGGACATGTGGAAAGTGGTATTGTAACAGTACTCTCCCAAGTGTAGCCATTTTACCCATGCCCTCAATTGTGCTGAAACATAATTTCTAAGGTAACCTTCCAGCCATTTGTTCACAATCTTTGTTTGTTTGTCGGTTTGGGGGTGCTAACTAGTACTTGGCGACAACTCTGTCCCTACTAGTCGAAACAATTCTTTCCAGAAATTACTGAGGAAGCGGCTATCTCTGTCGCTCACTATGTTTCGAGGGAGTCCGTGTAGGCAGAACACCTCTTGGAAGAATAAGTCCGCTACCTGTGAGGCTGAAAACTTTGCTAGAATAGCAAAGAAATGTGCATACTTGATTAATCTGTCGACTACCACAAAGATGCAGTCCTTCCCCTGTGCCTTAGGGAGCCCAGAGATGAAATCCATTGAGATGCTATCCCACTTCTTCTCGGGAATTGGTAATGGTTGAAGTAAACCCGCCGGTAGAGTGTGTTCGGATTTATTTTGTTGATAGGTGGAGCATTCCCGGACCTACTATAATATATCACTCTTTAGGCCCTTCCATGCGAACCCCTGATCTGTCGGTAGGTCTTTAAGTAACCTTGATGCCTGGCTAGACGCGAATTGTGGATTTCTTTCAAGATTTTTTTCTTCAACTTGGATTCAAGCACCAGCTAAATTCTGCCTTTGTAGAAAATAATATCATCAACCACCTTATACCTGTCATCCTATATTTCTTTGTCTAGGAGTTGGCATGTGAACGTGTCCTTGGAGTATTCAAGGAACAAACGTGCTTTCCAATCCATTGATATTTGAGATAAGGAACATATGGCCGGCTTTCTTGACAAGGCATCAACCACTACATTATTTTTTCCTTTTATATACTCAATGTCAAATTCGAAAGCCTCGACTTTACTTACCCATTTCTGTTGTCGCTCATTCAATTCCCGTTGTTCCAGAAAATGTCTAAGGCTGTTGTGGCCTATACGGACAACGAACTTGGCTCCGACGAGGTACTGCCAAAATTTTGTCACGGCATGCATGATGGCCAGCATTTTTTTGTCGTATATGGAATACAACTTTTCGGCCCCTGAGAGCAAATTTGATGGCCAGCAATAGGGTGATGGTCCTGCATTAAGACGGCCCCGATACACTCTTCGGAGGCATCGCACTCCAGGATGAAAGGTAGAGTGAAATCTGATAGTGCAAGGACCAGGCAAGAACTCATAGTCTCCTTGAGTTTCTCAAAAGTCTGATGTGCCCGTTCATTCCACTGAAAAGACCCCTTTGTCAAATCGGTGAGTGGCGCACTGAGTTGTGAGAACCCTTTCACGAACCGTCTATAGTAAGTACACAATCCAAAGAATCCACGTAGTTCTGAAAGAGTCTTCGAAGGTGGCCAATCCAAGATAGCATGAATCTTCTCTTGATGTACTTGAACTCCTCGGCTACAAACAATGTGCCCCAAATATAATATCTCTGTCATCCCGAATTCACATTTGGATCTTTTGGCAAACAAAAGTTGTGACTTCATAATTCGAAGCACTTCTTCCAAATGCCTTAAGTGCTCCTCCCATGTCTTGTTGTAGATTAGTATATTATCGAAAAATACCAAGAGGAACCTACGCAGCTATTTGTTAAAAATGTGATTCATGCAAGATTGGAATGTAGCTGGAGCATTGGTCAATCCAAACGGCATGACCAAAAATTCGTAATGCCCATAATGGCAACGGAATGATGTTTTCTCCACATCCTATTCCCTCATGCGAATTTGGTGATACCTTGAATGGAGATCTATTTTGGAGAAATAGACAGCGCCATGTAACTCATCCAGCAATTCATCAATCCTGGGAATTGGATACCTATTCTTGATGGTCTTTTTGTTCAGCGCGCAGTAATCTATACACATTAGCAATGTTTCGGCCTTCTTTTTAACCAGTACTACTGATTATGCAAAGGGGTTGGAGCTAGACCTAATCCAACCTTTGTCAAGAAGTTTTGTATCATTTTTTCAATCTCATCTTTTAGTCTCTTAGGGTGGCGCTACAACACAGTGATAACGGGTTTGGCACCAATTTCCATCTCAACAGTGTGTTCAAACCCCCAATGTGGTGGTATGCCTGGCGGTATGTCAACGAAGACTTGGTGATGTCTATCCAAAACCGCTTGAAGTTCTTCATCTTGATGATCAGTTCTTTTTCCCTGTATGGGTTCTATCGAGGCAAAACAATGTGCGGCCCAGACCACATCATCGTTTCTAAAGATTGCTTCCATCCATTGGGCTGAAACTTCCTTCAATCCTCCATTCAACATCCCTCTCAGCACAACCTTTTTGTCGTTTACCTCAAAGGAGAACTCCATTCGCTTGAAACTCCGTGTGTATTCATCCAATGTTTCCATCCACTGAATGCCCAAAATGACTTCCATGTCGTCTAGATTGACCACGAAGAAATCATCCGTCACTGTGTGGTTCCCCATGGTGATGCTCAGTTGCGGAACCAGATGAGTGCATTTTAACAAGTTTCCTCCCGCCACCTTGACGTCAAATCCCTGGTGTGCCTCCGTACATAAACTCCGTCGACTCACCAGCAATGAGTTAATGAAATTGAGTGTGGCTCTGCTGCAACAATGACCACGACCCGTTGCCCTTGGAGGGTGCCTCGAACCCGGAATACAGTACACCTTGGAGTTCCCGTCAGAGTAGCAATGGCGCCTCCTCTCTTCAAGAGTGTGGCTATTCTTTCTGCTCGATTGAGGTTTACCTCCCCAGAAGCTTGTTGTTCATCCCCTTCGGCTTCCGATGCTTGTTCGTCCTCACCGTCGGACAATACCTTGATGTAATGAATTTTTCCTTTGCCAAGGCATCGATGTCCCAGTACCCATGGCTCCTGACAGTTGAAACAAAGTTTGTTCCTTTTAAGTTCCTGCCTAGTTGCCTCATCCAACGGGGGCCTCCTAGGTGGGGGTCTGCTGTCTTTTTCCCTTAGAGCGAGAGGTGGTTTGGACTGTGAGTCATATTAGGTGGAAGAAGAAGAAGATATCGCCATGTCACGTGCCTTCTTAATTGCCTCCATGACTGTGATGGGGTTGAATCCTTTCACCCAACCCTTCAAGGGTTCCACCAGTCCATCCATAAACAGCACCACCAATCATCTTTCTGAAACATCTGTTACCAAGACAGACATTCTGTGAAATTCTGTTATGTAACCATCGACTGTGCCGGATTGCTTTAACTGAGTCAATTCTTTGAAATTCAATTCTGGATCCCTTCCATCAAAATGGTCTATCAGTCTCTCAGTGAATTCAGCGTAGGAATTTATTTAATTGTGGCTGAGAGTAACCATGCCATGATGCCACCATTTGTGGGCTATTCCTTCCAGATGTAGTGCAGCAAATTTGATGGCCTCATCTTCTGGCGTAGGGTTGAGTTGGAAATATGTGTCTGCTTTTTGCACCCATGCTCAAGCTGTGATAGTTCCAGATCCATCAAAGGATGACAGATTAACTTTGCCCATCTTCTGTCTGAGATCGTCATTATAATAGCCATGCTTGTTTCCGCCCGAGTACCTCATTCTCAGCTCAGCATAATCTTTGTAGGATATATCTCCTTCCATATTTGCGTTCCTCCAATCTTCTCGAAGTTGATCTTGTATTTCCTGGAAGGTTGGTTGCTCTCCGCGCCGTTCTTCTATCCGTGGAGGTAAAGTTGGCATTGACAGTCGAGAGCGTATAGTTTGGGGATTTGCCCTTCCTGAGACAGAATTCTCACTTTGTTCAGCAAATATATTGCCTTCAGCCAATTTTCCCAATGTCTCTTCCATGAGGCGTTGAGTGTCATTTATCTGTTCTTGGTTCTTAGTGAGCTCTCTCAGAAGAGTCATGACTTCAGTGGCAGGATCTTGGGGGTCCACCATTCCACTAACTGAGTGATATCTCCTCCTTCTCCTTGAATAAACTCTCATTCAATACCCACAAGCTGGCAGAATCACCAACTCTGATACCACTGTAATGTCTCGAAGGTGATTTCGTCCTGGAGGTGATTTTGGTCCGTAGGTGTTTTCAGTTCCGGAGGTGATTTCTGTTCGAAGGTGAATTCTGTCCCGGAGGTGTTTCTCTCCCGGATGGTTACATGAGGCCATACGGTGTGATGGTTGTCTAAGGTCGTACGGTGGGAATGCCTGAGGCTGTAGAGTGTGATGGATGCTTGAGGCCATACGGTTGGAATGCCTAAGGCCGTACGGTAAGTTGCAGGGAAGTGTCCAAATACACACAAATCCTTTTACTTCGGTTTTTGAACCAAGTTGTTTTGCAAACGAATTTCAATGCTCGACATAGTGTGGGAACCAATATTTGCAAATGGAAATAACAATATGATTATATAGCATTCCAGAATTGCCAGAACCAACAAGAGAATAAACAAAAACCAACGATGCCACCAATTGCATTAATGCCAAAGATGCAAATAGATTTCGTAGATGTATACAAAGATGGTGTTTCAGATTTGCCAGATCCGAAACAAACAAAACACAACAGGTTTGGCACACAGTGAAATATCAGAGTGATATTCCCAATGGCATACTAGGGTTGTTGTGAACCACCGAAACTGCAATAAACCAAATAGGGAGGATCTTTCACCTCTGAAATGGCAGCCAGCAGAATCCGAACAAGAATTCGCAAATACAAATAAAATATCAAAATTCAACATATCAAAACTAACCTACACGCCGAGCATAAATACCCATCGGGAAAACTCCAAAGAGTGCACAAAAGAGCCGGCGGTAACAACTACAACTATGCCAACAAATAAAAATGGGCCCAAGATAAACTAAATCGATCGGGACCCAAATACAATATTTTTATTACTCATTTAATGACGGGGACATTACAGAATTCACTCTAATTTTGTATATTGAGGATCTATAACATACATGATGAATTCTTTATCAATGTTATCATATGAATATTTGAAGTTTCCCCATTTTTACACAGACATCTCAATTGGTATCCCTTTCCAGCCCCTAAAGTAGCCTCAATGAAATATGTCCCAGAAATGCATCCTCCCATCCCTATCCTAGAAACTTGGTGGAACATAGAATTTCATGCTCATATGCATCCTAGATTGTATTAACTAGAATAAAAATAATTTGAAGTTGAGTAAAACAAAACGCAAATAAAGATGATCAATGAACAAACATCTACCCTTAAGTTAATCAAGAGTAATACACATAGCTTTGTAAGCATGGAAGTCAAAAAATGCAAATGATTTCACTCTACAAACAATGTCATTATATATGGCTATAGAGCAAGGGCCTATGTTTGTTAATCAAAGGTGAGAACGCTATTACTTTTGCAAAGGTCTGAAAACAAAAGAGAATATATGTGCAAGCTTTATACTAGAACATATTTCTTGATTGGATAATAAAAAAGGCAGAAGCAACTTATGTACTTTATTTGAAATTGGTCCTCGAGCAAGATACGGCCTCTTGTTGCGTAAATGATGGAATCCATAGGCAACTTGAGCATCCATTCCTACAAAATTTGAATCAAATCAAAAGAATCCAAAATATCTAATCAAAATATAAAATCCAATAAAAAGGTCTGTGTTAGATTAAATAAAAATTCTACATTCTAGTAAATGAACATGGTACAAAGTTGTTATTAAGGTCATTGTCTCAAAAAAACAAAATTAAAAACTAGAACAAAAAACAGTATAATAATTAAAATATGAATAATGACCATGTCAACATGGTTCTGGTTGACTAGTGAGTTGAAGGAGACCTAAAGAAAATTTGTGAAGTTGTTGACTCCAAACTCAAACTCAAATAAGTTGCAGTCAGAGTACCATTTACCAGATGTCTGCTTCTGATTCCTGGTCTAGGGTCGCTTCGCTTTTTTTTTGCAAGCGGTTTCTGAGCTCCATGCCTTCTTTTAATTTATTTCAGTGATGCTTTTGAGTATTTTAGCTCAGCAGTAGTAGAAATGTTCCTATTTTTTTGTCTTATCTGTAAGTGTAATAATAGTATTATGGTCTCACTGTTCAAACAGGACATAAGTTTTGGTATTAACCACCTTTCGGGATTCCACATTTTATTTTAGCCGGAGTCATGATAGCCAAAGCACTTGCACACTTTTGAGCTGCATTGTAAATCATTTTTTTATTTTGGTTGAGGACCCCAGGAATCACACCAAATTTAATCTGGCAAAAGAAACCAAAAATGATGAACATTTCAAAGTTTCAAACCCGACCATGGGGTTCATCTTTCTATGTTTATAACATTTTTGTCAATTAAAGCTCACCAAAAGTACATTGGATTAGCCTACTTTTAAGACAGCCAACGGTAATTCTTGTGAAATAAATAGGTTGGGGTATGATAAAATGTCACATGGTTGTAACCTACTTTGTCTGACAAGGCAACCATAGGTAATTCTTGTAAAGTAGGAGGTGCTGGAATGAAAAAGTGTAATGAGGTTTTATTTCAAGTTCATGTTCATGTTCACTGGAAAAATTACCAAAAAAATTACAAGTGGATAAAATTCAGAAAAATAATCATGATTATGTTCTAGCAATTGAAATTTTAACATTTTCTGTTTATAAATTAAAAATAAATATATCTCTTTTTGATAAAATCCATCATAAACTTTTATATTTTTTTATTTACTTATGTTGCACTCATATGAATTTTTTGTATCGTGTAAGTTTAAAGCTAACATCTCTTGTTTTGCCTAATTAAAGTCATGACTATGTCTTGTCCAATTTGTTATGTCGTCTGTGTGGCTCTTTTCTGAATGTTTGCAGGATCAATGAATGGAGTTCTTGAGGTTATCTGTCTTGATAAAGAAAGATATGCTACTGTTGGAGAGATTTACTATGTTTGAACAGCATGAACCTGATAAAGTAGGGAGTTCAAAATTTCAAAAAAATTCATGTGACAAAGCACATCCCTATGATGACATGTCAAAATTCAAGTCTAGAATTTCCATTTTGAGGCATACACCTCTAAAAGGGGGAAGTTAAGTCGTGTTTGAAACTTAGAAAAACTTTGCTAAGTTGTCAAGGGTTCACCTAACTAAAGAGACGAAACCAATTTTTAAAGTCAATAAGGAGGGGTATTTCTGAGACTATGATGCACACCTAGAAGAAGTGAAGTCTAGATTTCCATTGTCAAGTGTGCAAGGAAGTAGAAATGCACACCTTACCATAGAAAAAAAACTGATTTCAAAAAACAAATGAAACAATAGCTAACAAAAGTGCATAAGAGCATCAAGTTTGCACCTAGCAAAGGGAACGAAAGCCTTCAAATTTTATATTAACAAGGGCACACTAGATAACAAGCATTCAAAGAAAGAAGATCATCAAAAAGCGTATACAGGTGCATGTCTAATTATAAGGTGCACATTGAGAACAACTCAACATTCAAATTTCATATTGTAACATGCACATCTGATCATCAAGGATGCAACTAACAAAGCAAGTTCTAAAGGGCACAGCCCTAGGCTAGAGGTGCACACCTGAAAGAATAATTTAAAAATCATAAGTCCAAAATCAAATTGCACATTGAAGTGTGCACCTTTGTGAAAGGTTTAATTTCCAGATTTGTAAACAGAGAATACGTATTGGAAGGTGAACCTGCACTGCAAATCAGGAGTTCAAATCATACTTCAAGGTACAGGTATGAAGGAAAGAATGCACCCAACCAAGGAAGATGCAATTAGTTTAACATACAAGGATGTTAATGTTGGTAGCATCAGGAGCTGTCATTCATACCTGTGTTGTTTGCTCTTCATTAAGTCTTCAGTTCTTTGTGTTGTAGCTGAACCTGTATATCGCTGTCTGTGTTTTTTATTTCACTCTACCTGTGAGGGCCTTGCTGCTAATTCTATTATTGTCTAGAATTAGGATCATTGCAAATGTAATAGCACTATCTGATTGTATGTGTTTTCCAAATGCAACAATCTCTTGCATTTATATTTAGAATGAGCCAAGAAGAGACATGTCCCTTCATGGGACATGTCTATTCATTACTATGTAATTAATATAATGGAAATTATGATTATATATATATATATATATAATATCTCTTGAGCATTATATTAATTTCTCTAATATTTACATTATATATATATATATATATATATATTTAAGTATATATTTACATCTCATATATACTAAATATATATATATATACATATCTTCACTAGTATTGACTTGTAGTGTTTATCCGACTGAAGCTACAAAACATTAACACTCCCTCTTAGCTAGGGAGGATAAATATATTACCTCAATGTAATATGTGAGTATAGATAATCATTTAAAGTTTTATATCATTTTACTGATATTACGCGCAATGGTCTCCAAATATCAACTCACAAGATAGTCACCAATTGCTCAAAATGATTATCATGAGTAATGGTCTCCAAGTATCAAATCCATGATACCCACCCAAGTACTCAGAGTAATGATCTCCAAATATCAAGTCCATGATATTCACCAAGTACTCAATGTGAGTATAGATAATCATTTTAAATTTATATCATTTTAATGATATTACGAGTAATGGCCCTCAAGTATCAAGTCCATGATACTTACCAAGTACTCAGAGCAATGGTCTCCAAATATCAACTCACAAGATATTCACCAATTGCTCAAAATGATTATCATGAGTAATGGTCTCCAAGTATCAAATCCATGATACTCACCCCAAGTACTCAGAATATCTAGTATGGTATGTGCACTAGTATCACATATGTGATACTTACCATATAGACTGATCATGGCATGTCTACAGATATTACGTCACATAATATCCACCATGAAGATCTCTAAATCATCTATGGTTTATTTAATGATATCAGCCTTATGATATCTACCATGATGTCTAAGAGATCCTAACCATCATGGCATGTCCACGGATATCAAGTCACATGATATCCATCACAATGGAGATGTTGCAAAGTCGTCACCTCACAACATCAATCAAATACAAGTGTTCATTGTGAGTTGATACTTGACATGTCTCTTCTTGGCTCATTCTAAATATAAATGCAAGAGATTGTTGCATTTGGAAAACACATACAATCAGATAGTGCTATTACATTTGCAATGATCCTAAAAGTTTTAACATGGTCTCAACGTAGGGCTTGGACAGTCTTGGATTCTTCATCACTGATATCCTTGATACTTTCTTTGTCCTCCATTTTTTGTTTTCCTTGATAGGATGTTTTGGATTTTCTCTTGATGTCCATAGCCCGATTATACGCATCGGTGTATGATGACAAAGGTACCACTTTCATTTTCTTGTGCAACAAGGGAATCAATCCCTCAGTGAACCACCATTGTTTCAGCCCATCCGCTGGTTTATTCTCCAACTTGACCAGCAACTCCTTGAGCCTACGTAGCATCCAAGAAGGATAAGAATTGAACTGCTATGGGCTAGTCCGGATGAGGGAGACATATAAAAGTTATTACTTTATTACTACATTTGTTGGTTCTCCATTATCCTAGGCGTGGGTTTATACAAGTTGTTTTTTCCTTTTGTTTTGGGTCACCACTATGGTTTTCCATCCCACAATTTTTTATAAATTGGAGCCATGAGATAGTACTTTTATGATGGTCAGTTGCAAGTAACAGGGTGTGCCAAATTGATCAGAGAATAATAGTGAAGTGTGTTATTGTATATCTCTTGTTGAATATTAATAATATACTTGCCCTCTTTCTAATGTGAAATTTTTTTCCGGAAAGGTTTTTCATGTAAATCTGATGTTATCTTTTGTTTGCTGATTTTTACATTATAGTTGAATGTGTAACACACAATCTCATTTGGTAATCAAATTTTCAAACTTGTAAACACATTCTTAAGTTCATATTGCAGTTTATTTCTAACTTATAATCAACAATTGTAACTTGGAATAGTGATTTTACAAGATATTAAGGGCATCCTAACATTAGGACATCACAAATAATGTTCTAATTATTGAAGACTGTTGCATTACATACCTATGCTGAAGTAGTTATAGAAAACACCTTTCGAGCAAGAAACGCCTTTTAGATTCTCATCCTGCATGTAAAATATATCAGTTGTTACATTACTAAGAAGTGACAAATAAACATAAAAAAATCAAACACTGCCATTCAACAATTATGTTTTGTAAAACTACACGCAAATAAAAAGTTATGAATCTTACATGCCATTTCCATAATCTTGATAATTCATGTAATTTTATGTAACCTGTTAAAAATAAACATGATATGATTCGAAAATGTATCCTTTGTAATCGTGTTCCACAAAATTCTATTTAATACATGTTTTACGTAGTGTTCTAAAGGGAAAAAACATGACAGAGATTTTAAACGGCAAATGTTAGCCAACCATCATTCACAATGTCTTCAAAAGCCCACAAAATCATTGGTTACCCATACCAAGCATCTTTTGTAATACAATGTAATGAGCTATTCCTTTTCCAATTAGAGCACATTATATTGTAGGAAAGGTGGTTGTTGATGTAAAGAAGATATGTAAATATATCAATCATTTAAGTTAAGGATAAATGGAAAATGTATGTGCAGTGATTCAATAATAAGGGGCAGACATAAAAGTTAGTGCAGTGATTAAACAAGCATAGGAAAAGGCATTATCCATGGGCAGCTATTAATATGATTACAAGAGAAAATAAAATTATATTACATGCTAGCCGACCTGAAAGGTAACAGAAAGTGATTATAAGAGAGTGCTGAAAAACATTTGTTTGCTGGCCGACTAATTTGTTAATACATGGCCAACTACCCTTTATGATAGTGGACTCTCTTAACATTGTCGCTCTATTTGAGGGAATTCAAATAAATTAAGTTAAATTCAGTTTAAATATCTTTTCATAAAGCCAACCTCAAGGAGATTAGTGCCCAGCATTGGGCAAGGATTTGTAAACAATAAAAATAATACAAATAAATCTGCCTTGGCCGACCTACCTTGAGGGGTTATATCCATTAATGAAGAGGCAATTGAAAGGAATAAATAAGAGATGTTTGAAGGTTATTTTTTAAATAAATCATTGAATTTCTTTCTTACTTTAAGAGGAGATCAAGAGCAGATTTATAGCAGAATTTCAGGATGAATTATTGGAGATTTATGAGCAATATTTAAGCAGATTTTGTGAAGGGGTCAAATTCATGGAGGTATTCGGAGCAGATCTAAGAAGTTTTTGAGCATACACGAAGGCAAATTTTGTTGAAGAAAAAGACATACAAATCATCATTCCTTTGGAGGTTGGTGACTCACATTCAAAGAGTTTGGTGTCTCTTGCTGTCTTGGCACTCGGTGGAGAGGATTGATGTCTCCCGTGGGTTGGTGCCTATGAATATTGTAAGAAGTTTCCTATAGAAGCAATACTTTTCCGTGGTTTTCTCCTGCAAGGATTTCCACATAAATTGTGTGCATCTTGCGTTCTAAATTGTCAGATATTACTTCTGTGGATGCTTTGATTATTGCTTTATGATTGCAGAAGTTATAAATTGTAAAAGTTGGTCTTATACTATTTCACCACCCCTCTAAGTGTGTTTGTTTTCCTCATCTATTACATTATAATATTGCTCTAGATCTTGGGTAGATTGATAAGAAATAACAGATAAATTTGAAATGAGAATACAGAAAAACTGTTGATTTTTTGTAGCTTCAGTCAGATAAACACTATGAATCAATACTAGTAAAGATATGTATATATATATATATTTAGTATATATGAGATGTATATATATACTAATATATATATGTGTGTGTGTGTGTGTGTGTGTAATCATAATTGTCATTATATTAATTACATATTAATGAATAGACATGTCTCATGAAGGGACATGTCTCTTCTTGGCTCATTCTCAATATAAATGTAAGATATTGTTGCATTTGGAAAACACATACAATGAGATAGTGCTATTACATTTGCAATGATCCTAAAACCTTAACATGGTATTAGAGCCAAGGTGCAAATGTAAGAGAGTAGTTTGTTAATGGTGAATGTGTGACTGTCTCAGAAAATTACAGTCTCAGTACGAGGACCATATCTCACAAATGCACCGTTGGATTTTGCTAAATTTTGGATATGTTTGTGGAAACCAAATTTAGAAGAATCTCACCGAAGCGATTGGAAAGAAAATGTTTGGTTCAAAATTTATGACCGAATGTGTACAGGTCTATGCAGATTTCTGAACAAAAAGAGTTCTTTGATTAAAAGCTACAAACACTTTTTATAGTGCAAATAAGAAAAGGATCATTACATTAATCAAGAGATAAGTATTCCATGTTGATTAATGTTAATAAATTTTTTATTTAGTTATTAATTCATACTATAACATTGGGATAGCAAATCTTGTATGCTTTTATCATTAATATTTCTTTGGGATAATTTAGTTTTATGAACTATTTGTAATCTCTCTCTGACATACCTTCAAGACAGAAGCACAAGCTAATTGCATTCAAGGGAGAGAGAACTTGATGCTTGCAAACGAATTGATGATTGAGACTAGATGCAAAGGGAGTCTGACATTTCAAAAGAGGTCAAGAAGTTGATAAACTTGAGCTTCAGAGGGAGCAAATGGTTTAGTCAACTTGTGACAATCTTAGTCATGTTGATTGAGAGGGAGTTCACTATTGAAGGTGAAACACTTCTGAGGTAAACTTGATATAATTGATATTATACTAATGAATCATGAATGTTTTTAATGGGCCTTCCCCCTATGTAAATCATGAGGAAGTGACGACTTCCAAATGATTATCACTTGTATTTGCAGAAGTTATTGGAAGGTGACGATCTTACAATAACTTAAATCATGATATACATTATTTATAATGTTGAAACAGATCATGATAAATTAATGCAACAACTAAGTGTTAGATGTCATTAAGTTGATGGTCTATGAGTTGTTTGCATAAATATATCTTGTAAAGCAACAACTAAGTGTTAGATGTCATTAAATTGATGGTCTATAAGTTGCTTGTATAGATATATCTTGTAAAGCAACAACTAAGTGTTAGATGTCATTAAATTGACGGTTTATAAGTTGTTTGCATAGATATATCTTGTAAATCAACAACTAAGTGTTAGATGTCATTGACGGTCTATGAGTTGTTTGTATAGATATATGATAGGTATTTGGTGAATATCATGTGTTGATATTTTGCAAGCCAATACCTTATTGAGTACTTGGTGAATATCATATGTTGATGTTCTGATAGGCCAATACTCAGAGTATTTGGTGAATGTCTTGTGTTGACATTCTGATAGGCCAATACTCAAGAGCTTGTGGATAGAATCGCCGATTGAGGCAATCCACCCAAGAACTTGTGGATAGAATCACCGATGGAGGCAATCCACATATTGAGACTATGTTTCTATTGATTACATCTTGAGGATGATTCCTTTATTTCTTACATCATATGATTGATGTTATCAAGTGTCTTAAGTGTTTACATTGGATTGATTTATCCTCCCTAGCTAAGAGGGAGTGTTGATTTTTTGTAGCTTCAGTCAAATAAACACTATGAATCAATACTAGTAAAGATATGTATATATATATATAGTATATATGTGATGTATATATATACTAATATATGTGTGTGTGTGTGTGTGTGTGTGTGTGTGTGTGTATAATCATAATTGTCATTATATTAATTACATATTAATGAATAGACATGTCTCATGAAGGGACATGTCTCTTCTTGGCTCATTCTAAATATAAATGTAAGAGATTGTTGCATTTGGAAAACACATACAATGAGATAATGCTATTACATTTGCAATGATCCTAAAACCTTAACAAAAACTAAACCAAAAGTAGGGAAATATGCATCCATTTGTACATGTGGTCTTCGAATTGCAAATAAGAAATAAAAGAGTAGAACAGAAACTACCTATCAATCTGAAAATAACTATGTACAACATAAAAGGAAATCTATCCAACAGGGCAGGTCAAAACAAGCATTTTAGAGAACATAGACCAAGACCTTGCAAAATCCATTCACTTATAAAAGGATTCTTTTATGTACAAACAAGAAAGCAAAGTACAAAAAGGAAAATAACTACCAAAATGTGGACACGAAACTTACCCAACTATCGTTCAACAGGATATAAATCTATCAACAAAGTTGATATCCTCTCCCTATGTCAAATGTTGTTCATCAAGTGGTAACCATCCAATATAAGAACAGTAGGAACTGAGCCTTAACATCAGCATCAAGAATAAAAAACTTCGGCTTTAATTGATGTCAGAAATAAAAAATGTAAAGTATTTCCCAGTACAAGATCTACATGGCTAACAACTCCATTTCCATTGTCTACTCTTTTTGTACAACTTGGAAGTTTCTTGAATATCTCTCTCTTAATCTATGTGATGTCCCCAAATTTTTAATAAAGCAACTTAATTAAATTAATTAATTAAGTAGTTCCAAAATTTAAATAATATTATGAAGGACCTTTCATTAATTAAAGGGGGCACAAGTAATAAATAATCTTCTATAAGCTTCTCTCAGACAGCCATGTTATTTATGTTCATCTCAATATCCACTGGAACTTCAACCTTGAACCCACCCTTTGGAGCAAATACCTTTCAGACATCTGGTACAGACCCATTGAACCAAAGAAGTCCAGTTTTTTGTGGCTCCTCTTCCTGCATAAGTTAGCTGTCAAAAAGCCTAATGGGGATATAGACATTTGTTCTTTGTGTAGATGCTAGGAATCCATTTTTCACATCTTTTTTGACTGCCTATTTGCTAGAGAGATTTGGGGGATTTTTGGATTTTCCTTACATATAAAACTTTAGCATTCTTAACATTTTATCTGGTAAGTTCTTGGGCCTGAGTAATTGCAGTAACTTTCTTTGGTCTATTCTTTCCATTGAAATACTATGGACTATTTGGAAAATAAGAAATGAAGAAATCTTTAAAGGTAGATTTTGAAATCTTACCAAGTCTCTCCAGAGACTCATATACTTTAACATATCCTGGCATGTTACTACCATTATGAAGATAGATGAAAATAAGTATGCAAAGCTAATGGAGGAAGGAGATGTGACTGTTATCACCTGAAATTGCACCCTTTCAAATTCCTAGAAACTTGACATTTCAAGGTAACATGGAATCACTCCTAAGTTGTGGGTCACTTAAAATTTGGAGTGAATCTCCTAATAAGGCCGGCTCCTAGCTGGTTCTCACACTTAAACTACTTATCACAGGAAAAGGGAGGAAGAAACTTGAAATGAAAGAAAACTAAAGTAAAGCTTTAAACTTGAAAACTATACTTAAATAAAGCGGATACCAAACTGAATGAAATTGAAAACTATTCCAGGTGACACCTTTAACTCAAATACAGAAAAACACTGGTATCACAACCTATTATGGATTCCCATGCATAAATATTTCATTGACTGAATAAAATGACACAAAAATTAAGGAGGAAAAATATTTTCACACACAGGTCCTTGAACATTAAACAACACAACAAACAACTTGCAGAAGACATGTAAAGATTTGTGAGACAGAAGTTATAAAGGAAGCTTTTAACAACACTTACTTTCACTTTATCAATCACATAACATCACACTGAACTGCAATAATAAGTTGGATGAAGGAAAAGTACTTTGCAAATAAGATATGAACCAATCACTTGCAGAAGACATGTAAAGATTTGTGAGACAGAAGTTATAAAGGAAGCTTTTAACAACACTTACTTTCACTTTATCAATCACATAACATCACACTGAACTGCAATAATAAGTTGGATGAAGGAAAAGTACTTTACAAATAAGATACGAAACCTGTAATGTATTCACTTTCCAATAAAATGAGTTATAGAAAAGATGAGAAAAAGGGACCAAGATCTGCAAAAATACTAATTCTCCAAAATCACTAATCAGAACTCTGCCAAAAGAAAGCTCAAAAGCACTAAGTACACAACCCCTTGGGTCGGCTGCAACAATAAAGCCTGAAAAAAAGGACCTGAAACTCCCTCCAAAAAGCACCAATAGATTGAAAAAGTCTAACAAAGGCATTAACCATCTATGTGACTCATCCAAACAACCCCAAAAATGCTCCAACTGGCCATTATTGCCTCCCAAATCTTAGGAGAAAGTCAAATTCGACCCCAAGACTTCTCCAATTCTCCTAAAAGGACTCCAACACTCCTAGATCTGCTCCAACAAGCCCTATCTTCCCTCTAAATGTCTGGAGACCCTATCCAACCTCTTAAAAAGCCTCAAACCCATTAAATTATGTGACTAAATCAACTCATCTCCCTTCTCCTTATTCAAAATACAAACCATTAGTATTGCATACACAATTTTTAATATTACTTAGTTGATTTATAATTGCTCAACTAGGCAATATTAATTACAAAATTATATGGGCAAAAATAACAAAGATAAAATTACCTAAGTTAACAATATACAAATATATTACATAACTTCGACAATATTTTTGCATATTGTTAACTTAAGTAAAAGGAGATAAGTCACCGATCCTTCACATAAGAGAATTATGGTATACATTGAAGACATAACCCTAAACATATATCATTTTACTCCTCATTTTGGAAGACTCTCGAAACATGAGGAATGCGCCGCCAAGGGTTTCTGCATCTTCTCGAAAATCTTCTTTGACTACTGCCGCCAAGGGTTTCATATGCAGTATTCACAAGAGCTTTTCCTTAGTCTGTTGCCGCCAAGCAAGGATTTTTGGATTCATAGGTTTTCCTTCAGGTATTTTCGCATTTTGATCAGATAAAGATGACTGATTTTTCTGTTCATTTCTCTGCCTTTTCCTTAAAATCTGAAAGAAAATGTGAATAAGTTTGAATCTGTATTGTATCACGCTTTACTGCAGCCATGAGAACTTGTTTTCATTTCATTAAAGCTTGAAATGAGGCTTTTTCCTTTTACTACTGCTCAATGCACTAGACTTGACTGGTCTTGGCTGATGGTCACCTGAAAATCATTCTGGGACTGTCGTTTTATTTTCCTGTTACCGGAGTTGCCATTCTGGTTTCTTCTTTGCATTTTCCGCAAGCTCCACTGTAACACTTGGCAACTATTCTGAGAATCTTTTATATGAATCTTTAAGATGTGTTTTTTGCTATTATTCTTGTCGTTTTACCACTTGTTGCAAGAAGAAAACGGATCACCTCTGGTGCTCATTGTGAGCATTTTGCCAAAAATTGTGCTACCATGTTCATGAAACCTGGAATCATGTTTACTGCTTCTGGGGAAAGTGATACATTGAAAGGCATAGAAGTGAATCCTGCACTATGAGTTTATGTTCTCATGCTAGGCATTCATGTCCCAGTTCCTTGTGCACTTGTTCGTGTATTTTGTTCTCCTAGTCCTAAACTCTGACCATGTTCTCGTCTCTGAAGCTTGTCCAATTTTTCATTTGCTACCCAAATATTCTCTTTGACAGAAGTGTTGTGTGGATCCAATTCCAAAGCTTTCTTAAAACCCTTCTGTATAGCATCATGATATTTTCCTTCTGCATAATAGACCAGGCCTAAATGGCTATAAGCTTTACTATAGCATGGGTCTAGATGAATAGATTTGTTACAGTCTTCTATAGCTTCAATATATTTGCCAACCTAAGTATGAGCGGCTGCCCTGTTACAATAATATACAGCATTATCTCCAGACAAAGATATGGCCAATTTATATAGATCAGTTGCCTCATAATATCTTTTTGAAGACATGGCTGAATTGCCTTAGACTTTAAATGCTTTTGCAAGAACTTTTTGGCCTGCTCTGAAAGCCGTACCTGCTCTATTTCATCTCCTCTATAGTCTCTTGAAGTAATCCCCTAGCATTGTCCAGTTGTTGCAAGTAATTAGGCAATCCAATAGGTACATTTGCAAAGAAACCATAGTTTTCCAAGCCCTCACAGAATTGCTCAAACAATGCATCCCAATTAAGAGTTCTTGCTTCTTGTACAACCGAACTACCTATGACGCCCACAGAGAAAACTGCTGATATACTTCGCTCACAACTTTGCCTTTACTAACGGACTGTATAACCTATTTCTTAGAATCCTCAATAAGAAAACATCTTGAATTATTGGGATGAAAATATAAGCACCAAAAACCTCATACATTCCTTTTGCAGTGTTTCCATCACTTGAATTGTACCAACATAGTGACTGATTTATGGGCAAAGTAGCCTTCTAAAGGATGCCAGGCAGCTCCTTTGCTCCTAACTTTTTTTTCTATATAGAGTCTAGACCCTCTTGCTAGAAAAAATATAACAAACCTCATTCCAGTCATTTACTTTCTTGAACTTTGTATCTGTAAGGTTTCAATCACGGAAACATTGTCCCTTAAACAGATAATATGTTATTGTTTACTTCTCCATATTTGCATTCAGAATAGAATAAAAGGTTCCATGAAAGATTCACATGCCCCTTTAATACTGTATTTATTTCTCGCTTGATCTTAATCACTCCTACCACTGACATACTAGGCTCAAACCCTTGTGGGAGCCACATTTACGTCCACATGTCAGTGATAGGCATGATGCTGCACAGGAAACAAACTCTTTAGAAAAATGTATAAATCTGGTGGTTAGCTGGTGAGTTGGTTGGCTATTGCTTAGATCGTTAGATCTAACTCTCTCTCAATCTCTCTTGCAGGATCTAGCACGGAGGCAAGACATGACGGGCAGCGGGACGCAAAGAGTCGAAAGAAAAAAACATGGCCAGTCATTCCGGTATCAGGCAATGGCTGACTCCCGTGAACCTCCTTCTATTTCATGTTTTTTTGTATTTGAGTATTCATGTTCCTCTTGCTGAAGCGCTTTGATTTATTTATTCTTTTAAAAAAGGTTAGTTTCACGGCCTGTGTGAAACGTAATAAGCAATTGATGAATAAACAAAAATTTACATTTTCAGAAAAGCGTAAAGATCTAACTCATTTTCCTTCATATGTTATTGCTTACTTTACGTCATAAAATGTAAACTTGTATTCATAGAATAAATCAAATGGTTATCATAGGCATTAAGCATGACTTTCAGATAATCAAACAGTCCCAACCAGCATGGCTTTACCAATTTGAGCACAAAATAAAATTGGTAAAAAAATTGGGGACCTCTAACGGGTGTCTGTCTGCTAGACATAAAATACCAGTAGCCTGAATCATTCCATTGGGCTAGGAGTCAACATCAGATTTTATTATATGCTCTCCCAGAATGGGTGATTGTTGTTTTCAGTCCCGTGTGATTTGCATGATTCATAATGATGAAGTAGGCTCCCCTTCATCATTATGAATGGTGTACATGACTCTTGGCTGAAAACAAGAATGACTCATCTCAGCCTTCATAAAACAACTAAACAGTAGTACTGTGCAAAATAGAGCAATGCTACGTGTATGCAGGTATCGTAACCAAGTAGTCATGTTTATATATATGTTGCATTAGGACGCATGAATTTTTTGTGCAATGTGATAACTATGAACACATGTATGAATGTGCCTAGTTGGCTATTGTATTTGCATGCAAGTAGGACTGTTTTGTTTTCTACAGTTCTTTTGAAGACTTGGAAACCTTTATTGAAAGCAGGAAAACACGAGGAAAACCTAGGAAAACTGTGCATAACAGCACTTAAGGAAAAAACAGCACACAAAACATGGTGCAACAAAACCTTATTGAAAACTGAAACAACGACTCCTCAGAAAATCATACCTCAAAGCAACGCTTGAGGTGGATTCCATTGATTGGAATCAGTAGAACTCCGCCATCCATGGTAGATAACTGGAACGCATTATGCTCCTTGCATTGAGTAATAACAAAAGGGCCACTCCAAAAGTTGTCAAACTTTGAATGCTTGCCTGGTCTTCTTTTCAACACATCCCACTTCAACACAACATATCCCTCATTGAAAACCTTAGGGGTAGACTTCTTGTCAAATGCTCTTTTAGTCTGAAGCTATTGGTACTCCAAAGTTTGCATAGCTTTCCTTCTAACTTCATCCAGTTCCATTAATTCAGCATACATGACTACCATAGGATCCTCCTCTTCAAACATCTGCAACTGATGTATAATATCAAGAGCTGGAAGCTCAATTGATAATGGTAACCTCGCCTCTTTCCCGTACACCAACATATATGGAGAATTACCAATTGACCGCATAGGAGTTATCCAGTCTGCCCACAATGCAGTCTTCAAAAGAGAATGCCAGACCCTCTAATTTTCTTCCATTGTTCTCTTGATAATTTGTATCAAATTCTTATTTTTACTTTCAGCCAAACCATTTCCCCGAGGGTAGTAGTTTGAAGATGTACTCAAATAGATACCATGCCTAACAACCCAATCAGTTATTTTAAAACCAACAAACGCCAATGCATTATCAGATATTATAGATTCTGGGACACCAAATCTAGTAACTATATCCTCATAAAAACTTAGAACAGCAGATTCATTTGAGTCCCTTAAAGCAACCGCCTCTGTCCACCTTGTAAAATAATTTGTTGCCGTAAGCACCCACCTGTGACCAGCACTAGATGGCGGATTAATAGGTCCTATGAAATCAAGACCCCACTTCATGAAAGGCTGGTCCACTTGAACCACCTGTAAAGGCATGGCTGGGAATTTTTCTTTGCCCACAAAGAGCGCACACTTCACACACTTCTTAGACCAAGCATAACAATCCTTAAACAAATCTGGCCAAAAATAACCAGCACACATGATTTTCCATGTAGTTGTCCGTAGGGAAAAGTGACCCCCTGAATCTCCATCATGAAATTCTTTTAAGACTCTTTCCACTTCATTAGAATCAACACATCTCAACAACATCTCGTTGACATCTTTCCTAAACAACACATCATTTAGCAAAACATAAGGAATAGACTGCAAACGGAAATACCTTCGCTTAGCTCTGTCTAAATGTAGTGGGCATTCTCCAGTCTTCAAGAAATGGGTCATGTCATGCACCCATCCTTCATCTCTTGGTGCTTCATCAACCTGAATATCATTGTTGTTGAACAAAACAGCAGTTGAATCTTCACACACATTGTTTTCTGGAGTTGCAGCCATCTCCTCACATAACCCTCTTCCTCTTACCAGCTTCGTAATATTGATATCTACATCAAACTCCATAACTTTTGTAATCCACCCAAACCATTTCCGTGAGGGTAGTAGTTTGAAAATGTACTCAAATAGATACCATTCCTAACAGCCCAATCAATTATTTTAAAACCAACAAACGCCAATGCATTATAAGATATTATAGATTCTGGGACACCAAATCTAGTAACTATATCCTCATAAAAACTTAGAACAGCAGATTCATTTGAGTCCCTTAAAGCAATCGCCTCTATCCACCTTGTAAAATAATCCGTTGCCGTAAGCACCCACCTGTGACTAGCACTAGATGGCGGATTAATAGGTCCTATGAAATCAAGACACCACTTCATGAAAAGCTGGTCCACTTGAACCAACTGTAAAGGCATGGCTGAGAGTTTTTCTTTGCCTGCAAAGAGCGCACACTTCACACACTTCTTAGACCAAGCATAACAATCCTTAAACAAATCTGGCCAAAAATAACCAGCACGCATGATTTTCCATGCAGTTGTCCGTGGGGCAAAGTGACCCCCTGAATCTCCATCATGAAATTCTTTTAAATCTCTTTCCACTTCATTAGAATAAACACATCTCAACAACATCCCGTTGACATCTTTCATAAACAACACATCATTTAGCAAAACATAAGGAATAGACTACAAACGGAAATACCTTCGCTTAGCTCTGTCTAAATGTAGTGGGCATTCTCCAATCTTCAAGAAATGGGTCATGTCATGCACCCATCCTTCATCTCTTGGTGCTTCATCAACCTGAATATAATTGTTGTTGAACAAAACAGCAACTGAATCTTCACTCACATTGTTTTCTGGAGTTGCAGCCATCTCCGCACATAACCCTCTTCCTCTTACCAACTTCGTAATATTGATATCTACATCAAACTCCATAACTTTTGTAATCCACCCAGCCGTTTTGTCATTTAAATCTCTACTCAACAAAAACTCTTTCACACTTGGATGGATCACAAGAATATGTACTTTATTACCATAAATTAAAGGCTTGAATTTCTTTAAACTATGTACTACTGCAAGTACGTGTTTCTCAACAAAAGTATATCTGGTTTTATAATCAGCTAAAGACTGGCTAAAAAAAGCAATTGGCTGCTCATAATTGTCTTTGTTCTTTTGTACCTGTTTAGGCTTAGAATTGTTACCTTACATCAGGCATTAAGGCTAACAACAATTCTATCCCGACAATGGAAACCTCTCCTAGCTATGCGTAGACTATGAATGAAGAGGAATCTCCGGATTCTAGGCCGGTTCCTATAAAATATGGAATATCACTTTCCTCATCTGGTAACTGTTGGGAAAAGGGAAAAGAATACTAAAACTAAAAAAAGATTAGGACGATACACCAATGAATAATTCAGACTTCTTAAAAAGATGAATTTGAATACTGACTCACAAACGAATACTTTAACAATCTGATTCTCTGTTCAACATATAGGTTAACAAATTCATGCTATCAGGGTTCTACCAAAAACAGCTTGGAGAATTAACAACATACATTTCTCATGCAAGGCCTAGGGACACCTAATTTTCTTGAGAAGGAACAGAATTTCATTCACTTCTTTCAGATAATAACCAATTTTAACACTTGCTAGAAAAGATGAAACAGGATTCGATATTGAAAACAAGTACACAAAATGGAAGTCAAAGAATCTGGTTCATTTCTTCAAAAATCTGACAAGATGATTACAAAAATGGCCTACAAAGCACCTAGGAACAATATGTTCACTAAAATGCCCTCTTTCAAAAATCTGCAACCCCTAATTGATAATCCAAAATCAATTTTATAATCAGCTCTAGCCTCCAATTCAAAAATCCAAGCTCCTTTATCTTAGCCTAAAAACGTGCCTAAAATTATGTCATACATTGAGTTCTTCAAACATGCCTATCTTCCTAAATTTTGGCCTAAAAATATAAGGAATTAATCCTTTTACAAATAAAATATGCCAAAATTTGAACAAGGGATTAATATTAAATAAATAAAAAAACTTAATATTAAAACACTACCCTTATACCCTAACTCTTATTTTCTAACCTAGATAAAAATCTAAGTGTAAACTATTGCAAAGTGGAGAAGTCCACATGACCCTCAATCCACTTGCAATGCATCGAATGGGATAAGCATGAAAGGTGGCATGTTCGGTTTTCGAGGCCAGAGCTGGCACTGTCATGCATTAAATGCACTCTTTGCTTGGCGGACTCCAAAATCTGTTTATTCTTTCCTTGGCATTTGTGTTTGTTTTCTTGAAGTTTCTCGGAAAAAACTTAGGGAAATGAAACAATAAGCTCTCCTGTAACTATGAAGGAGCTCGGCTTTGCTATGATGATCTTCGACTGCTGCTGGAGTTGAGATTTTATCTGCTACTTGCTTCGGCTTGCATCTTTGACAATACTCGGCATTTCTCCATCTTTTCATCAGTGAATTGTAAGTTATTAGGAACTCCCTGTTGATTATTTGGAAAGGAATACATATGCATTTCTTCTCCTTGTTTAACTGTTTGTTCTTGATATACTGCTTTTGATATACTCACAGTTAACGAGTTATAGTTTATCTTTGCTTTCACTGTTCCTTAGCTTTTAACTGCTACTTCTTTGTGTTGATACCGCGGCTTCATGGCTCTGTTGTTCTCCATTTTTATATGGGTTTGATCTTTATGGCTCCATAGTCACTGTTGTTTCTCTTTCATTTGTCTTACTGTTGACATTTTAGTTTTCTTGTATATGCGGGTACGAAAGTCCATGAACCCGAACTTTTACTAAAATTCGCATGCCATATGTGGTACTTTACTGTTGATTCTCTTGTCACACTATGATCATTTACCATGCGGGTGACTGTTCTCCTGCCACGAACTCACCATAATCTGACTGTGAACTCACTGTTGTTACTTTGTTATCTTGTTAGCATTTGATATAGACCGCGACTTGATTCACCACTCGCGGGTTTGAAGTGTTGTTTCCCATTTTGATATTCACTGTTGATCCTTTGTTACTACATTCTCTATTAAGCATTCTTTGAGCTCGCTGTTAGTGTACACTATGGCTAGCACTTGATCAATGATGTTAATCTCGAATGTTTTGACTCTTACTAATAATGTCAATTACATTATTAGTAACTGTCAAACATATCACTTTTTGCTATGTGGGTTCGAAGGTTATGAACCCAAACTTGTTCACCACAGTGACAACTGTAATATTTTTGAAGCACTTTATTAAGTTTATGATTGGCATAATCTTGCTTATAAAATAGTAACACTCACTGTTTTACTGTTATTATTTCATTTTTCTTTTGAAACCATGACTGTTACTGGTTATAACAAGTTCAACAGTTACTTTAAAGGAAAATAATCCCTTTACTGGAACACCGGTAAGCAGCTTGTGATCATTTTCTAAGATTGACATAAAACTTACTTCTCATATTGATGAAACTTTGAATTACTATCAACTGCATCTTTATCAATTTTAGCATCAACCTCAGCATATTCTGTGATAACATAGAGCACTCAAATTATTGACTCTCTTTTGCTGATATGAGTGAAACCTTGTGTAATCAATAGCTATAAACATGATGAGTTCTGCCATACTGAATAGTTGCTCCAGCAAACCATGAAGACACCCCTTGATAACTTACTAAAGTTGCAAGGTTATGAGTGAAAAATGCCAAAGATATAATCTGTTATAAATAAAACCATTGCACTTCTCACTCATAACCTTTTCAAACCTTAGAAGGTGATTATGACTGAGAGATGGTCAACACATTTTCTTTTTCCATAGCAGATAAGTACTCTGTCCTTTATGATATTCTTCTACTGGTTACACATACTCTGTTCCAGTTTATACATGCTTATCATTTATGTTCAGCTTGCATTCTGTAGCTTTGTCCACTGTAAGTAATTCACATTGATACTGAATCTGCACTTTAAAATGATAAGTGCAACAAGATGAAAATGTTTATTTACTGTTAATGAGGTTCGAGCACGGGCTCGTGACACTCAAAAACAACAGAATGTTAAATAACAAGGTTCGATCACGGGTTCGTGACACTCAATAAAAACAAACTGTAAACACTTTATGATTTTATAGCTTAATCTTGAAACACTCTTTTGTATTCAGCAGCAGATATGTTTATGATTTGAAAATGTACTTTGAAACAGTAAGGACATATTTGTACCAGTATTTATGCATCACCATTTGTATCTTGAACTGGAAAGTTGGCAATCATTTGCACTTTCTATTGAACTTTCTTTGAGAAACCAGCTTGATCTGCATCTTTGAAAATGACTAAAAGTGAAAACCAGTCAACTGTTATCTGCAAAATAATCTGTTAATCTTTCAAATAACATCATTATGAAATACATATTCTGAAAAATGTTTCTCAATTTGAAACATACTAAGTCCCTTTAATTCAGACACCTGATTAATAAAAAGGACAACATACACCACAATGATCATTAGTGGTAAAAGGTTTCATGTCAAAAACAAGTCCCTTTAACACTACCTTGCAGTGAGTGTCAGTGTACATTTTCTTATTTTATTTAATTTTCCAGATTGATGCAGTATTGAAAACTTGATTGCTACAATATGTTATTTGATTCTCATGTATTGCTTAGATCCATTAGGATCTAACCATTTTCTCTTCGCTCATGCAGATATGAAACCCTAAAGACCTAGATGCAAATGAGGACCTTGAAGATGAAGACCTAAATGCACATACCTAGCAGACAACCAGCTGACTCAAAGAAAAGACAAGGCAATGCATGGGACCCCTATTCCATACTTAAATCTTTCTTTTCAATTCTGCAATGTACTCTAAATATTGAATTGAAATATGAAACAAGAAAGGACATTTGTATACTACATTCAATATGAAAGTACAATGTAATGATTATTTATGAATTTTTTGGAAAAAAAGAAATTTGGAATGATAATCAATACTTAGAGTACAATGATGACATCGAGAATGAATGCAATAAGGACATGTAAACTAACAAAACCTGCAAGGTAGTGTTAATTAGACAAACAAATGCAACCTTTTCCTATTAATGCTTATTGTATTGTATGCTGGATTTTTAAGTAACAGTACCAACATAGCAGATATATTGTCAATGCTGCCAAAAGCATACAGTATGAAATCTTGTGAGAAATCTGGGTTTACCAGAGTAGGGGCTGATGATAAAGCTTCTTTGATAGCTTAGAAACTATCCTTGGCTTCTTTGGATCACTTAAAAACCATGTTCTTCCTTAATATTGCAGTTAACGGCTGTTGTAAATTAGCAACATCAAGGATAAATCTCCTTACGAAATTGATCCTTCCTAGGAAGCTCTGCAATCCTTTCTTATGGTTGGGCAGCGGCAGCTCAAAAATAGCTTGGACCCTCTCAGGGTCAATACTAATACCATCTTTAGACACAATATGTCTAAGAAGTTTACCCTCATGCACTATGAATATGCTCTTCTTTGGATTAAGAGAGATGCCAAACTCCTTGCATCTCTCAAATACTTGCTTCAAATGTTGCAAATGTTCAGCTGTAGTTTTGTTATAAACTGTCACATCATCAAGATAAACCAGCAGAAACTTATAAATCAGCCCCTAAAATGCATACTCCATAGGTTTCTAAAATGTGGCACCAGCATTGGATAGCCCAAAAGGCATCCGTTTGTAAGCCATGGTTCCCACTTTGTTGTAAATGTTGTTTTGAACTAATCAACCTCATTAACACGCACTTGGATATAACCTGAATAACCATCAAGGAGAGAAAACCTCTAAGAACCAGCCACTAACTGCAAAATTTTCTCCATAGAAGACAGTGGGTGGTGATCCTTTAATGATGCTCGGTTAAGGTCTCTGAAATCCACACACAAACGGATTTCACCATTCTTCTTCCTTACCGGTACCAAGTTAGAAACTCATGACATATGCTTGATAGGAAAGATAATTCCTCCTTCTACCAACTTTGTCAACTCCTTGACCATTAAGGATTCTAATCTCGGATTCAGGGGCCTCTGTTTCTGTCTAACTGGTATAGAACTTGGATCTAGATCAATTGTATGTTTAACAATGCTTAGATCAAAACCCTTTAAATCAGAATATTGCCAAGCGAAAACCTCAGGAAATTCTTGACATAAATCTTTAAATTGCTGCTTTTCCTCTTTAGAACATACCTTTCCGATTTTGAGGAACTTTCCTTCTACTATTTCAAGCTCTTCATAATGGTCTTCTTTGACCTGAATTCCAGCCTTTCCCTTTTTAAGGTGATCATCACTATTAAAAGTGGATTCTAAAGTAACTAAGCCCTTAGGAACTTTATTTGTCCTCAATTGGATAAGTTGGTCACCATACTACTGCTTTATTTTATCCTGATTTGTGACAGCAAACTGCTCTTCTTCTAGCAAAAAAGTTAAAATTTGCTCGTCACTATCAAAAACCTGCCAATTGACATCGTTATCCAGAATAGAAGGCCGGATAACCAATTTGATATACTGTTATACCTTATCCTTCCTAAGATCATCAATAGGATCATAGGATCAAACTGTGCACCAATGGCAGCCAATTGATCTACATGTTTGTTCTGGCTTCTTGGGATTGAAACAATGTTGAAAGCATTGAACTGCTCAATTAAATCCCATACTCTATTCCTGTAACACTTTAGTGTATTGTTTTTAGTAACATTCAGCCCTCTAACCTGAACTCCTCAATTAAACAAAACGGAAAGTTGAGAAAAACTTGTTTCCTTGGGATGACACAAGCATGGCACCTCCGCCAGCACCATTCTTACTACGAGGCCCATCAAAAAGCAAGTTCCACAATTCATTTTGTTGATAAACTAGCCCCTCTTCACTTTTTTCTAAGTTAGGAATTTTTGCGTCAGCCTCATGAATGACATAATTTCCCATGCTAGCCTCATGAACCATATCTGCAGGACTGTCAACAATGTTTTCTTCTACCCGCCCTTTTAATAAAACATCTGAATCATAAGCATCATCATGGCTGTGATTTAAAACAGCAACTTGACTTGACCATGCTGAATCTGATAACATATTTATTGTGCTAGGATAATAGGGTTCTATGTGGTCTTTGGCTAACCTTTCAGATTTAATATTGACTTTTGTCCCATACCTGGTCCTAAATATCATATGTGACCAATCAGCTGATAAGTACCCTCCTATCTTAGTTGTGAAATCTCTTGAAAGACACATGGCAAAATGTGGAGGCAAGTCAATGAGGGTAATGTCTTCAAGAACAACAAAATTTGGGCAAGCATGAAGTGTAAGATCTAAACCCTTTATGATCCCCAAGGTATTAACAGTTGTCCCATCTAATTGAATAACTCCCTTCTCGAAAGGCTGATACTTAAGACCTAACTTATCAGCCACCTCTCTAGGCATGACAGAACAACTAGCACCGCTATCTACCATGCAATTGTAAACTAGCTTATCTCCTATAATCAAAGTTAGATAAAAAGGAGGTCTTGGATCCTTAGATATACCTCTTTGGCGGGCATGCTGCCATCTTGCAGGTGATTGGTAAGAACGCTACCACTCCTTGCTATTGTAGACTCATTTTCATCTTTCAACTCCTTCAAAGCGACTTGTAGCATATCTTTTTGCCCCAAAATTGTCAAGGTGTCCCATACCGACATGTTGACATTCAACCTTTTCATGCTATCCACAATGTTAAAAGCTGCAACAGGATTCGTCTTCTGATGGATCTTCCTAGCATCACGATCAGCTTGAAAATGTTGTTGTCCTTTGCTTGCAATGGCAAGAGTTCTTTTTAACATATGGACTTGTTGAGGTGGTGGCATAGATGCTCCTGCAACTGCCTTTCCTTTATCAGTTGTTTATTCTTTATCGAGCTCAAAAGCTCTCTTCTTTGTTCTAGTATAAACTACAATTGGAGTATCATCCGTGTTTACACCACAGAATTCCTCCCTTTGCCAGTTTAAAAGCCTAGTCTCATTTTGCAGCTGATCTTGCTGCTACGAAACTTCAACATGAGAGGAATCTTGTTGCGCTGTTGATGTTCCTTGAACCATTAATGCTTGACTAATCACACCATTTGGGCACATATTCTGATTATGTTGCTGGTTACACGGAAAGCATCATTCATAGTCAACAGCAAGATTATTTTGAGCAGGTACTATCTCTTTTGAATTACTAACTGCGGTAGGGTTATATGCTTGAAATGGCCTTGAATGGAAATTCTACCTATTACCTTGGTAACCACCTTGATAATTCTACCTGTTGTTTTGGTATGGCTGACCTTGACCTTGCTGTTGAAAATTATTACTTGCCTGGTAAGGCCTTGGATTTTGAAATTGCTGCTTCTTGAGGCTTGTCAACTCTTTGCCAAACGTTTGCAAAATGCCTTTGATTTCTTGTAAATCATTTGGTTGGGCTGCAGCAACATTTGTAGGAACTGCTTGTTGTGCATTTGGAACTGGCAGCGCTGGTACTGGCGGTATCACTACCAGTGGAATTTCTTGTAATGGCACCACAGGTTGATGAGCTGGTGCTACAGGAAAGATAGGCATGGGTGGCCTTGGGGCTATTTGTCCAACCTATATCAAATCATTTTCTGCTCTAATAGCCAGTTGATAAGCTCCAAGTAGCGAGTTACCTACCAAGGTCGGAATCATAACAGCAATGCTGCTATTAAAAGCTCTTAAGTAATATACGAATGCATGCTCAGTTGTAGGCCTTACTGCTGCAGGAATTCGTTCCCAAGTTTTCTAGAACCTAAAGTTGAAATCTAAAACTTGTTCATGAGGTGCTCTTTGAATAGTGGATAGTTGTTGAACTAATGATAAATGATCTGAATTGTCTTTAAAGAAATCACACAAGGCTCCTCTAAGCTGATCCCAACTAGTAATTGTTCCTGTAGCCAACCTTCTATACCATTCAAGTGATTTCCCTTTAAAGGAGGCTGCCAATAATCTTACTGCCACATTATCCTCTCTGACATGATGCAGGGAACACAAGTTTGCTATGTCCTGTATATGTTTTACAAGAGTAACTTGATCTTCTCCAGAAAAATATGGTAAACTTTTGAGAGCAGCCACTGGTATAGGATCATGTTGTGCTAAATTCAAAGGACTACCTTGATTGAAGGCTGCAAAAGCTCTAGCCATCTGAGCTTGTTGGGTCCTCTTCTTCTTGTTATCCGAAATTGACCAGCTGAACTACTTGCTGCTGTGCTAGCTCTTGCTACAAGAGGTGTCGATCGTGCTCTTGTATAAACAAGAGCCTCTTGAACCTTCTCAATTGTTCTTTTTCTTCTCTTATGAGGAGACAACTCTTTGTACTGAAACATTCAGAACTCCTTGTCTGTACTCTTCTCATTTAAACTTATCAGCACTAGATCTGTTGATTCTTCACCAGTGGAGTCACCAACTGTGTTGGGAAAACCTCTAAAAGGCCTGATTTTTTATTTATTTTTTGCAGGTTGCATAGTAAAACCAGAAAATAAAAATTATAAAAATATTGAAATACTATCTATGACAGTCCCACCGAGCGTGCCAAAAACTGTTATCACCTAAACTTGCACCCTTCCAAATTCCTAGAAACTTGACATTTCAAGGTAACATGGAATCACTCCTAAGTTGTGGGTCACTTAAAATTCGGAGTGAATCTCTGGATAAGGTCAGCTCCTAGCTGGTTCTCACACTTAAACTACTTATCACAGGAAAAGGGAGGAAGAAACTTGAAATGAAAGAAAAGTAAAGTAAAGCTTTAAACTTGAAAACTATACTTAAATAAAGTGGATACCAAACTGAATGAAACTGAAAACTATTTCAGGTAACACCTTTAACTCAAATACAGAGAAACACTGGTATCACAACCTATTATGGATTCCCATGCATAAATATTTCATTGACTGGGTAAAATGACACAAGCATTAAGGAGGAAAAATATTTTCACACCCAGGTCCTTGAACATTAAACAATACAACCAACAAAATCCACAAGTAATTACTTGCAGAATAAATGTAAAGATTTGTGAGACAGAAGCTATAAAGGAAGGTTTTAACAACACTTAATTTCACTTTATCAATCACATAACATCACACTAAAGTGCAATAATAAGTTGGATGAAGGAAAAGTACTCTGCAAATAAAATATGAAACCTGTAATGTGTTCACTTTACAATAAACTGAGTTGCAGAAAAGATGAGAAAAAAGGACAAAGATCTGCAAAAATACTAAGTCTCCAAAATCATTAATCAGAACTCTACCAAAAGAGAGCTCAAAAGCACTAAGTACACAACCCCTTGGATCAGATGCAACAATAAAACCTGAAAAAAAGGACTTGAAACTCCATCCAAAAAGCACCAATAGACTGACAAAGTCGAACCAAGGCATTAACCATCTATGTGACTCATCCAAACAACCCCAAAAATGCTGCAACTGGCCATTATTGCCTCCCAAATCTTAGGGGAAAGTCAAATTCGACCCCAAGACTTCTCCAATCCTCCTAAAAGGACTCCAACACTCCTAGATCTGCTCTAACAAGCCCTATATTCCCTCTAAATGTCTGGAGACCCTCTCCACCCTCTTAAAAAGCCTCAAACCAAATAAATTATGTGATTCTATCAACTCATCTCCCTTCTCCTTATTCAAAATAGCAACCATTATTATTGCACACACAATTTTTAATATTACTTAGTTGATTTATAATTGATCAACTAAACAATATTAATTACAAAATTATATGGGCAAAAATAACAAAGATAAAATTACCCAAGTTAACAATATATAAATATATTACATAACTTCAACAATATTTTTGCATATTGTTAACTTAAGTAAAAGGAGATAAGTCACCGATCCTTCACATAAGAGAATTAGGGTATACATCGAAGACATAACCCTAAACATCTATCATTTTACTCCTCATTTTGGAAGACTCTCAAAACATGAGGAATGCGCCGCCAAGGGTTTCTGCATCTTCTCGAAAATCTTCTTTGACTCTTGCCGCCAAGGGTTTCATATGCAATTTTTACAAGAGCTTTTCCTTAGTATGTTGCTGCTAAGCAAGGATTTCTCAATTCATAGGTTTTCCTTCAGGTATTTTCGCATTTTGATCAAATAAAGATGACTGATTTTTGTGTTCATTTCTCCGCCTTTTCCTTAAAATCTGAAAGAAAACGTGAATAAGTTTGTATATGTATTGTATCACGCTTTACTGCAGCCATGAGAAATTGTTTTCATTTCATTGAAGCTTGCAATGAGGCTTTCTCCTTTTACTGCTGCTCAATGCACTAGACTTGACTGGTCTTGGCTGATGATCACCTGAAAATCATTTTGGGACTGTCGTTTTATTTTCCTGTTACTGGAGTTGCCATTCTGGTTTCTTCTTTGCATTTTCTGCAAGCTCTACTGTAACACTTGGCAAGTGTTCTGAGAATATTCTATATGAATCTTTAAGATGTGGTTTTTGCTATTATTCTTGTCATTTTACCACTTGCTGCAAGAAGAAAACGTATCACCTCTGGTGCTCATTGTGAGCATTTTGGACAAATTGTGCTGCCATGTTCATGAAACCTGGAATCATGTTTACTGCTTCTGGAGAAAGTGATACATTGAAAGGCATAGCAGTGAATCCGCCACTATGAGTTTTTGTTCTCATGCCAGGCCTTCCTGTCCCAGTTCCTTGTTCACTTGTTCGTGTATTTTGTTCTCCTAGTCCTGAACTCTGACCATGTTCTCATCTCTGAAGCTTGTCCAAGTTTTCATTTGCTACCCGAATATTCTCTTTGACAGAAGTGTTGTGTGGATCCAATTCCAAAGCTTTCTTAAAACCCTTTTGTATAGCATCATGATATTTTCCGTCTGCATAATAGACCAGGCCTCAATGGCTATAAGCTTTACTATAGCATGGGTCTAGCTAAATAGATTTGTTAGAGTCTTCTATAGCTTCAATATATTTGCCAACCTGAGTATGAGCGGCTGCCATGTTACAATAATATACAGCATTATCTCCAATCAAAGATATGGCCAATTTATATAGATCAGTTGCCTCATAATATCTTTTTGAAGACATGGCTGAATTGCCTTGGACTTTAAATGCTTTTGCAAGAACTTTATGGCCTGCTTTGAAAGTTGTACCTGCTCTATTTCATTTCCTCTATAGTATCTTGAAGTACTCTCCTAGCATTGTCCAATTGTTGCAAGTAATCAGGGGATCCAATAGGTACATTTGCAAAGAAACCACAGTTTTCCAAGCCCTCACAGAATTGCTCAAACAATGCATCCCAATTAAGAGTTCCTGCTTCTTGTACAACCGAACTACCTGTGACGCCCATAGAGAAAACTGCTGATATACTTCACTCACAACTTTGCCTTTAGTGATGGACTGTATAACCTATTTCTTAGAATCCTCAATAAGAAAACATCTTGAATTATTGGGATGAAAATATAAGCACCAGAAACCTCATACATTCCTTTTGCAATGTTTCCATCACTTGAATTGTACCAACATAGTGACTGATTTATGGGCAAAACAACCTTCTGAAGGATTCTTGGTAGCTCCTTTGCTCCATCTAACTTTTTTTTCTGTATAGAGTCTAGACCCTCTTGCTGGAAAAAATATAACAAACCTCATTCCAGTCATTTACTTTCTTGAACTCCATATCTTTAAGGTTTGAATCACGGAAACATTGTCCCTTAAACAGATAATATGTTATTGTTTACTTCTCCATATTTGCATTCAGAATAGAATAAAGGGTTCCATGAAAGATTCACATGCCCCTTTTATACTGTATTTATTTCTCGCTTGATCTGAATCACTCCTACCACTGACATGTTGGGCTCAAACCCTTCTGGGAGCCACATTTACGTCCACATGTCAGTGGTAGGCGTGATGTTGCACAGGAAACAAACTCATTAGAAAAATGAATAAGTCTGGTGGTTAGCTGGTGAGTTGGCTGGCTATTGCTTAGATCGTTAGATCTAACTCTCTCTCAATCTCTCTTGTAGGATCTAGCACGGAGGCAAGGCATGACGGGCAGCGGGACGCAAAGAGTCCAAAGAGAAAAACAACATGGCCAGTCATTCCGGTATCAAGC
Source organism: Chamaecyparis obtusa (assembly GCA_027943335.1). Lineage (NCBI taxonomy): Eukaryota > Viridiplantae > Streptophyta > Pinopsida > Cupressales > Cupressaceae > Chamaecyparis > Chamaecyparis obtusa. The sequence continues at coordinate 661,052 of BSBK01002060.1, read as the reverse complement.
AATGGCTGGCTCCCATGAACCTCCTCCTAATTCATGTTTTTCTGTATTTGAGTATTCATGTTCCTCTTGCTTAAGCGCTTTGATTTATTTATTCTTTTAAAAAAGGCTAGTTTCACGGCCTGTGTGAAATGTAATAAGCAATTGATGAATAAACAAAAATTTACATTTTCAGAAAAGCGTAAAGATGTAACTCATTTTCCTTCATATGTTATTGCTTACTTTACGTCATAAAATGTAAACTTGTATTCATAGAATAAATCAAATGGTTATATAGGCATTAAGCATGACTTTCAGATAATCAAACAGTCCCAACCAGCATGGCTTTACCAATTTGAGCCCAAAATAAAATTGGTAACAGTGACAATGTTGAAGAAAGAACTATCACACAGCTACACCACTGAAAAGATATATACAGAGGCCATAACAGTTGAGCAGGCCATAAACAATATGAAGAAACAGTCGCATGATCTGCTAGAAAGGCTGCTCTGGAGAAAGGCAAACCAATTCAAGAAGATCCTATATAAGTTCTGCCACCACAAGCCATACCTCAGCAACCAAGGGGCGCTGTCCAAGATCAGAATGATAAAGTCCTGATGTGGAACGATGATCAGTTGGGATGGATTGCATAGATGTCTTGTAGGGGCATTGACTTTTGAATATTAAATAGAATTTATGATGTTATATTAGCTCTACTGTGCACTTGTTAAAATGTAACTGTTAAGCATTCCACATGATGACCTCTTTTTGGTGTAAAGGTCTAAACGGTGTACCTGTTATATTGGGTAAATGCTGGTTTCAATATAATCAATAGAAAAAAATAATAATAAATAAAGTATGTCGGCTATTTTGTAGCCCTTCGGGAAACTTCTTGGAGGCCTTCATAAGGTGTTGGCTGGCACCGTAGGTAGTATGTCGTGGATTTTATGTTTCTTATGTATTTGAGATTCCAACTCAAATTCGGCATTGTTTGCACTTTCGGAGGTGCAAGACCCTCCCTATTCTGCATTTGCAATTTCGGTGGGAGTCATTCCTCACCTTAGTCTGTCGTTGGAGATATCGTTTCAGATATTTCACTTTGTACTTCATTGTCAAGTTTGTGAAGTCTTCTTGTGGAGACAAATTGGTGCATCTAGATATAATCTGAGAATATAAGTCTTCAATTGATAGCATTTCATTTCCTGTACTTTTCTTATGTCGTGATCTATGATCTATTGTGTTACCTTGGATTAGAATAATAGTCATTCCAATTTCTAAATAGATCGAGTATAATATTCAGTCGTCAAGTACCGGGTGCCGAATTGCAGCGTGGGGCGGACGGCAGTGCCGACTGGTACGATGGCAGTGTGTACTGGTACAATGGCAGTGCTAACTAGTATAGTGGCAGTGCGGATTGCTACGGTGGCACTGCTGACTAGTACGGTGACAGTGCTAACTGGTACGGTGGCAGTGTGTTGACTAGTATGGTGGAAGTGTGCAGGCAATGTGTTGATTGGTATTGTGGAAGTGTGTCATCTGGTACAGTGAAAGTGTCTGTATGGTTGGAGTGTGTCATTGGTACATTACATTGGTATCAGAGCTAGTGATCTTACCAGCCTATGAGGGAGATTGAGAGTTTGGGGGTTTGGATCTTAGTATGGTGCCCAGTGATGGACAATGGTGGTTGAATGTGCTACAAAAGATTGGCAAAGAACTCAGCGATGGTGTTGATATTCCATTAGATATATTGGAAGCATGTTTGAGTAAGGTGGATCAGTCACCTTCAATATTTATACAGAAGACCCTTGCTCTGATTGAGATTGCCTTAAGACAACCAAGATTGTTGAGACAATTTGAAAAGGAAATTAAGCTCAGCTACTTCATGCTTGAGCGATATTTTGAGGATCTCCACCCCTCGAGTACCATACGATGATGATACTATGAAGGTGATATTGCACTTGATAATTGACAGCTTTCAAACCCTTGATGACAGCAATAGCGATCCTTTTGTAAGGAGGTTTGCAATACTAGACATCTATGCAAAAATCAAAGTGAGTAACCTCCTTTTGGGTTTGGGATTACAAGATTTGATCCATTATATGTTTCATCACTTCATGGTCACAATCAAGGACTGCCATGATAATAAGGTTTCGGTTGCCATGGAGAGCACTATGATTTCATGTATTGAAGAGATGGAGGTAATATCCCAACCTATCATATCTATGCTATGGGTTGTTCATAATCTAGAATGCATTCCTTCTAATGCAGCATGTAGATTGGTCAATAACATATTCAAGAATTGTGAAGAAAAACTAAAGTCTCATTTGCACAAGTGAGTCAATTGGTGATGGCAATAAGAGTGATGCTCTACATGAGGAGGATGAAGACATGATCATGGGGTCACTTCAGTCACATGAGGATATGCAAGAATCTACTACTGCACCTACAAGTGAAGAAAACCTAAGCCTACATGACAACAAGGTTGACAAAGGTACTTGCACGGAGCTTGCCAAGCCAACATTGATTAATGAACTACATGGAGACGCAGACACTACCAGTGATCCTTTTCATAGGCAAAGTCTACAAGTGGTTGAGTGTGGAGCCTACCCTTTGGTTGAGCATGAGGTGTGCATGATTGCAATCTTCATGTGAGTGTTTTCCTCATGGGAAGAACAAGTTGCACTTGCGCTTTGAGATTCCAGACCATCATTTTTGGGAACTGATTGACTAGCATGATGGCATGATAACTTGGGATCAGGGCATCAATGTGTTTGATGATTGGCTTCATTGGGATCTTGATGACTCCAGGCATGGCAACGTTTATATCAGAGTGGAGCAGCGAAAGCTTGATGCAGAGTTACTCTTCTCGCCTACATCTAGGTGTGTGCACGTGGTTATGTAGATTTCAGTAGATATGGCTATCGGTGTTCACGCTCGGTTTGGGATCCTGAAGCGTCGCAGTGGGCAAAGCGTTTGATGACGGATTGCTTGAGGGCAAGCAATCTTTGGTCGGAGAGGATTTTTGATGTCCCCAAATTTTTAATAAAGTGACTTAATTAAATTAATTAATTAAGTGGTCCCAAAATTTAAATAATATTATAAAGGACCTTTAATTAATTAAAGAGGGCCCAAGTAATAAATAAAAAAAATAAAGTATGTCAGCTATTTTGGAGCCCTTCGGGAAACTTCCTGGAGGCCTTTTTAAGGTGTTGGCTGGCACCATAGGTAGCATGTCGTGGATTTTATGTTTCTTATGTATTTGCGATTCTAGTTGGAATTTGACATTGTTTGCAATTTGGAAGGTGCAAGACCCTCCCTAGTCTGTATTTGCAATTTTGGTGGGAGTCATTCCTCACCCTAGTTTGTCGTTTGAGATATCACTTAAAATATTTCACTTTGTACTTCATTGTCAAATTTGTGAAGTCTTCTTGCGGAGACAAATTTGTGCATCAAGGTACAATCTAAGAATATAAGTCTCTAATTGATAGCATTTCATTTCCTGTGGTTTGCTTATGTCGTGATCTACGATCTATTGTGTTACCTTGGATTAGAATGATAGCCATTCTTATTTCTGAATAGATTGGGTATAATATTCAGTTGTCAAGTACCGGGTGCCGAATTGTAGCGTGCAGCGCACGGCAGTGCTGACTGGTATGGTGGCATTGCTGACTAGTACGGTGGCAGTGTGGACTGGTACGGTGGCAATGCCAACTAAAACTGTGGTAGTGCCGACTGGTACAATGGTAGTGTTGACTAGTACAGTGACAGTGCTGACTGATATGGTGGAAGTGTGCAGGCAGTGTGTTGACTAGTACAGTGGAAGTGTGTCATCTAGTACAGCAAAAGTGTCTGTGCGTTTGGGGTGTGTCGTCGGTACATTACAATCTACCTAATGATTATTATTTAAGGTGGTCTTTATCATGACATCAACTTATGTCTTATAGCCTCATTTAAACATAACTTGTATTCATTATTCTATCTTAGAATGCAAAGCAACGGCAATGTAAAGTACTTGTTTGAGACCATGTATACTAGAAAATATAGGACCATTAGACAAATACATAACTGACAAATCACTTATTCAATGGAGTACAGAATGCTTCATCCAAGTTATAACCGCCCCTTTCTGGCAACATCTCTTTTAAAGTTGCCTATAGTGTGGAGGGCACATAGTGCAGCACAATGCAGAAGACTGCAGAGCAGGAAAGAACTGTTAGATATATGTACCTTACAAATTCAACTTCAGATGTCTTATTTACAATGTAGTTGAGAGTTAAGATCACATGATGTGTTGGTAAGGTTAAATATGAATGTATCTGGTGTCCCTTATGCTGTACCCATTCAAAACTTTCGTATTTTGTCAAGTTTTAACTAAAATCTGTCGTTTACCTACCCCTATATGTTCCTAAATCTTGCATATTTCGCATTTTTGTTAGTTCCTTTCTAACTCTCATGGGATTATAAAATGCCCATCAGATATCAGAAGTGCTAGTATAACGAAGTCAAAGTTTTGGAAATTTTCATGACCTCGGAATTGACACATGCTTGGAGAGAATCACATGCCTCATAAAGGAACCTAAACATTCAGAATATAATAGACAAAACACAACCTCCTAATGGTATTATTAACATTTTTTGTTCTTTCCATTGGAGAAGACCACAATGCTTGATGTAGGAGCATACATAATGTCCACTTTTCAGAATTTTTGGAAATATCCAAGTTTTTTGAATTTTTCTGGTTACGAGACAAATTAAAAATTAAAACAGGAAACTGAAAATAATGGCTAGAAACTTATGATCAGACCCTCAAATGCTAATATACAACTTCGCATACTTCATAACTGACAACTTCAAAGTATAATTGCTGATTTCTGACTAGCATAAACCCCAGGAATTAGCAGTAGCATTAGTGTCTGACTTAAAATTGATATTATAGTATTATTCCACGTCAAACTCTAATTTAGAAACCCTCAAAAGCTGATTTTATTCAATGCAACTGCTGGAAATGATTTCAATTGTTTGAAACAATATTTTGAGAATAACAAATCCACTCACAAGATGTCAATGACTGAAACATGTCAAAATGTTGACGGTATGGCTAATGAGAAAAGAATCCTAGTATTGCTGCTGACTAACTGGTGGCTGGAAATGTATGGCTTTTCGAGAACTGAACAGCTGCAGCAAGGCTAGAAATTGCCATGAGCAGCAACAAATATTATTAGATTTGTCCTTCCCAACTTGGCACACAACAATACAAATTATGGTGATGATTTGTGATGTTATATAACTCCAAATTGCCTAAAATCTTGGCAGACCTCCCTAGTCTGATGGTGACTTCAGAATCTGCAATAAATGATGGGTGAAAAGCAAGTGTGCAACTTTGAAATTACCAATTAATGTTGATAGCAGCTCATCCTCAATGTGTTTCTCATATCTAGGATGAAATAATGATGCAAGGAAGCAAAACAAACTCTCAAAAGCAACAATAAAGCCCTCTAAATTATGAAGACAGTGTTTGATTGCAAATTTAATCACCCCAGATCTAAAAGCTCACATCAAGATCACCAATTTCAGCTTACATGCAATTCCATCCAGGAATTGCCCATGTTGGAGATAAGGCCTTTCCACAAATCCAATTGTAGAAAACCAAGAGGGTTTCCATCATCCAAGATCTCAAAATAGGCAAGGGTTTTCATCCTCTATTGTGGAATTGAACACGATGCTCAAATTCTTGAAAGGTTGATTGCAAAATAATGAAAGATAATGCTCAATGAACCCAAGCACCCATTTTAAATTTCTTTTCAATTCAACCCCACTAATTAAATTTACCTCCAAGAGTATTTAACAATACTTTTTACAAATAAAAATAACATAAATCCCAACTCAAAAATAATATTGTTAATCATTCCCGTAGCTTTACCCTTTATCCTATGGGAAATGAAACTAGGCTAGAGGTCTTCTTCATGTCTCTAATTTTGAATACAGAGCATGACAACATCTTGGATGTAAAAGCAACCTTACATCACCCTCAGAGACTTTCTTTCACTTCATTCATTTATATGGATTAATATATATGCCTAATTTTATATTATGTTTAAAATTTATATAAATATTTGACTTGCACTTATTAAAAATAAAAAACAACATTAAGGAAAATTTTCAGTAAGGCTTGCACCGCAATCTCATAAATAACTGATCAAACATCCTTGAGATTGTTCCTGAATTTTAACATTTGATAAATGAATACTGTTAAGCAAATCATTATGTTAACATTTATTTTACAAACAATTTTAAGGGTGTTAGGGGTTACAATATTTAAGTATGAAAGTTGATATTTTTATCAAAAGAGGTACTGACCATTCCTTAAGACAATCACAATATATGTTTTTTCTATATAATCCTATTCTTTCTCTAAAAGGGTACCAATCGTTCCTAGTCTTGCGCTAAAACTCAAAAACCATGTCAACGATTAAGAGTATTGAAATATAAACATAATCAAAGCTTGTGAAATGCACAAGATATAGAACAAAAGGTTGCATTAAGATATTAACATATAATTTAACCAAAAATTCCATGAGGTTAAAAAAACATAAATAAATAAAAACAAAAACCATATAAATTTACTTGAAATGCTACAAGATAAAATAAATTGCTAAGAAAGCCAAAAAGTCAATGCGATAGATGAGATTCGTTGAGAAAGGAAACATATCAGAGGATCAAAGATAAGACAACCTGAGAGAGATAAGATTGCTCTTGAGTCTTTAGAGCATAAGGAAACTTTACTTCTTTCCCATCCTTAGTTTTCACTGTGACCTGCCAACTGTGACATTAGAAAACAAGCTTTACTCATCCGAAAGCAATAATGAAAAAGTGCCAGAACATATTGTTCACCGCTATTTTTTCCATTCAAGACAATACAAGCCTGAGTACAATAGAAAACTCTAACAAGCATCATATTTAGAAGTGGAGAACATTTAACAATAAAGAACAAGTTGCAGCGCAATCAGCAATTCCATAGCTACAAAAATTCATATGCTTCCTCTAAAGCACATTCCCATTATGGCCAATACAAATCTTTGTCTACTGACGGAATAGCAAGACACAACCAGCATGTCAACATTTCAAAAGGATTGTCAGTGCATCATAGCACTGAATCGGTGATGCAACTTATACAAATTGCACTAGTAAAAACTCTTTGAAAGTTCTGTCCCCCCTCGTGAGCACAAACATGCAATAATGCAAGGTTGACTGGGTCCACTTTCACCTTCTGCAGATTAGAACCCAATCACAATGAAGGTACTAGTCTTCCATATAAATACAGATGCTCAGAAATATATTATCTGTTTGATGATCTGTTAATTAATTGGATATCAGATCTCTAAATCCAAGTTTCATCCACAGAATATATCTCCCAATGGATTTCCATGAATTTTCATTCCTCCCAATGATAGTATGCCATTATTACTGTGCAAAGTAGTGTGCCTTTGACAACCTCAAAAATCAAAGCCAAGAAAGCATATTAGGAAAAGAAAAACAAGAGAGAATTACACTCTACCAGACATATTCCCATAGTAGTATTAAAGACCAGGATATACAAGATTGATGCAAACATTGTTATACAACCTAGCCTAAAGCTGATATGGCCTGATAAGTGGCCTCGGAACTCTAGAATCAAATCCAAGAAGTCCACCCATAGGGATATCAATTAATTAAGGTTCAAATTGTCTCTTGATACTCAGACTGAAACAAAAATAAGAGACAAATTCTTGTGCATTATTTACTAACAAATGGCATCATAACGACTACGTATTAAGATTCATTCTTTACTCCAATAAGTAGTTTTTCGAATGATAATTAATTAATCAACTCCCTAGCTAAAACCCAACTGTGATTCCTTATTACATGAATTTCAATATTCTCCTATGCAATTTGAGAAGCCATCGCCGAGAAGTTTTCCTACTCCATGCATGGTCCAGCTCTGTGGCTAGGCCCATATAACTAATATGGTGACTTCCTCCAAGGGACATTGCTCTGCAGGCTCCATTCCATTCTGAGTCCTGACCCAAACAATGCCTACACTCCACTAAAGCCAAAATAACACAAGATTTCCAAAACAGCAAGGAGAATAACACCATACATCACACCAGGCAGAGTTTTTCTTATGATATCACACTTCATAGTAATTATTATGATGCTATTAGTATAAAGTGATTGATGGTGACACCTGTAATGTCCCCTTTCTAAAATAGGATTCAATAATAAACAAATAAAAAATAGATTAATGAGGAAACAAATTATAATATAATTTATTAACAATAGCAGATTTCCACAATCCATGAAATGTTAGTGATATACTTCTATGCAAGATTGTGTGATAATTTTTACCATCAACATTTCAGATCAAACTCCATGATCCGTCATTAGGATGAGAGAGTATAAGAATGCAAAAAGATAATCATCTTTACATTCTTATACTCTCTCATCCTGATGATGGATCATGGAATTTGATCTGAAATGTGGATGCTAAATATTATCACACAGTCTTGCCCAGAATACCTCTAACAAATATAATTTATTGTTAAATTAACTATATTACAATAATTTAACAATAAAAGAATATAATAATTGATATCGTATAGTATAATATCATATATTAATAAATAAATATAATAATATTAAAACATAATATAATCTATTATTAAATATAATATATTAATATAATATAAGATATTATTAATAAAATGAATAACAATAATATTAAAATATATATTAATAAATACTTTATTATTAAATAAATAATATAATAATAAATATAAATAAACTATAAATAATAATTAAATTAGAAATCTTAACAAGTCGATTTAATAAATATTCTAAGTTGCCGATTCGGATGCGGACGTGGATGCAAATGCGGATGCACAGATGCATGAAATTTTTTTTTGAGGGGATGCGGATGCGTTCGGATGCATGTGTATATATATATATATATATATATATATATATATATATATTTTAAAAATATATATATATATATAAAATAAAAATATATATATGCAAAGAAGTGCAAGAAATCTGAAATATACAAAAATAAATTATTTGATAGTATGAATCAGATTATCAGAATAATGATACTTCACCATTGATCAAGTGACAAGATTCAAGATATTTCATATTCGATAGTTCAACTTCAACTTAAAACTTCATAGACAAAAATATTCAAATTGAAAGAAGTTCAATAACTAATTACAAACTCAAAACTTAGTTCATCATTCAATGTTTCATTGTTTATCATTCACTAATCAGATTGAGAATCATAAGGATTCTCAAGAAAATCCACATTCTCATTATCTCCAATTACTGCAAGTCAAGATCATTTAAACCAAGGACGGTTCCACTTGTGCTAGATGCATCATGTGTCATGGTATCATCACCATCATTTGTGAGTGTAGTAAGATCATGAAGCGTTGCATCCAAGTTTGCACACTCAAGGGCTACATCCCAAAGCTTGGTTGACCCTTCCTTGTATTCATTTTCGTTATGTGACAAAAGACACAAGTTGGTATGAATGTAAACCAAGTCCTCAGCTTTCTTTGAGCCAAACCGGTTGCGCTTCACTGAATGGATATAGGAGTATGTACTCCAATTCCTTTCAGCAGCAAAAGAACTTGCAACCTGGATAGTGTTCACAAAATTAAACATACAAATGAAAAACAATTTAAAGAATGTTAAATACTAAATTGTAGAATACAAGTGGTAAACAAGAAACAAAAAAAACTTGTGACAAGATCTTGATTGCAAGACCTTGTAAATGCTTGTATGGTTGACCATACATGTACCACCAAGTGATAGCTCCGATTTTATATTGGTCCTTTATTGCAATGGAAACATTTTTATACCCGAAGCAAATAAGCCAAATTCTTGCCTCATTGTGTCGTGCATTTCATCATCTGGGAAGAGCCTTGTAAAAGCTTTGTAGCACCCGTTAGCAACTTCATCATCTGCATATGGTGCAACTCTTCCTAGCATACCAAGCACTTGCTGACTATAGTACCTTGGAGATAATGCATATGCGAGGAGGTGCAATGGGGTAGTCATCTTCTCCCAACGATGATGAATGATTGCCTCCACCTTATTGCATAAGGCTTCACATTCTGTGGGGTCATTCTCATGTTTTTGTATGGAAACTTTTACCTTCTCAACCATGGTGTCCATGCCATCATACACATCCCCCTAGAAAGGTGTATCTGTATAGGCAAAGCGGAGCATGGTCATGATAGGGTCGGTGAAATCCAATACAAATTGCACACGAGCCCACCAACTGTTATCCAAGACAAAAGCCTTGACCTTTTGGGCTCTTTTTGAATTCGAAGCCTTCCATATACCCCACTAGTTAGAAATAACCATTTGGCTTAATGTTGTTTGCACCTTGACAAGTCGTCTCATAACAATAGTATGAGACGCAAAACGGGTCTCAGCAACCTAAGCATAAAGCAAGTTAACAATATGTCAATAAATATTAAGCAAAGTTATATACAATTTGATAATTGAACATGAACATAAATAAATGAAATTTACTAATTTAGTAATTACAATTTGAGTTTACCTTCAGCAGCTCCAATTTGGAGAATGATCTAAATATGGATTGTGACATGTGGTGGTTCGTCACAAACATTGTATCTCCTCCCCATCTTGGTAAATTTACTTCACCCAATCAATTTGAGTGCCAATTTGTTGCATGATCAAGTTTAGAGAGTGTACTATGCATGGTGTCCAAACAATATGGTCATACCGACCCTCAATCAAAGCACCTGCACCCCTACAATTTTTCGCATTGTCTGTCACCACCTGTACCACATTCTCACTCCCCACCATCTCTATGGCCTCAATGAGAATTCTACAAATGAATTGTGAATCCTTCACCTGCCCTTCACAATCAACAGCCCTCAAAAACATTGACCCTTTGGGGGACATTGCAATCACATTAATCAATGGTCGATTTCTTGTATCTTTCCATCCATCAAACGCAATAGTTATACCCGAAGTTTTCCAAGAATGTTTAATTGGTTGAAGAGCCCTCTCTATAGAAGTCCTCTCTTTTTGCAACAGAGTGGTACGCACCTTTTCATACCCGAGACTTACGTAATCAGCTGAGGCTTTATTGATGGCTTCCACCATATCCTTCCAATATGGTGATCTTACCAAGTTGAAAGGAAGACCATTGGCATAGAGACAACGTGCAATGGCTTCATCAGCAAGCTCTCTTGCCTCCATTTTAAATGCACTATCCAATGGGCCTATTTTGCAGGCTGTAATTTCTACTTCTTCCTCTTCCTCTCCCGATATAGGTGCTTGCAAGAATGGATGTTTGGAGGAGACAACTAGTTCATTGGGTAAGTAAATTTTGTTCTTTCCGGATGGAGGTTGATAAAAACCTTTTTTTGATCTTTTAACCAAACAATCAACCTCTTCTTGCTCTTTTACAAATGAAGTTATTTGTGCATTAGACATCCCCTTCCCACCTGTGCCTTTGCACATTGCAATACCTTTTCTAACAAGGCCCATAAAATGAAGTTTGACCCGGGAATATGAGCTATTGAATGCTTTTCCTTTGTTACTTTGACAATAATTGCACTACGAAAGATACGAGCCACCTCCAGAAACCTGTGATATTCTTGTGGTATGTCTCCATAAAGGAGATCCTACATCAATATTAAAATTATCGGCACTTTGCCCTCCCACTGAACTTTGACTATCGGTGGCGGCCATTCTTGCACAATACAATCGATTTCCTTGCTATAATAAGAAAATAAATAAATATAATTTAGAAAAAAACTATGAACATCAAGCTTACAAATACAAAACAATGATACAAAAATAATCTAAAACAAATAGCTAAACTTGTTTCATTATTTCTTAAAATAAAAAAAAACTTGAAATATTTCTTCCCAAACTTGAAAAAATCAAACAGAACTTAAAAAAATCCATAAAAGAACTCAAGAATGGGATGAAATGCTTACCTTTGATGCTGAAAACTCCTCTGTGGAAGCTATCTCTCAGCCCACGAACGATCCTCTTCGAAAACAATCACCTGTAAGCTTCAAAATCGAAAATGGAGAGTGTTGCCAGTAAAATAATTTCCGTTTTATTTTTGCGTAGCAATTTTTGTCTTTGCCAAAGTTCAAGTTGTAAATTGAACCTTGAACTTTGAACTTGAACCTGCTGGTTCAAAGTTCTAAGTTCAAAACACATTCTTCCTAAGAGCGTCGCGTAAAAGCATTGTCACGGCAACTCAAGCTATTTGGTCGCGGTCGTGTGTTCCTTTGTAGTCGGTAAATTCAATTTTGAACTTTGAACCCCCTCTTTCATGGTTCAAAGTTCACATTTCAAGATGCACTTTAACAACTTTGTATTGAAATCTTCCACGTCAAGACCTTAGTGTCACTATTCACGAAATTCCAAGCTTGTCATAAGTGTCCTAGGGGTCCACCACAGTTGCTAAGTGTGCGCATAAATTAAAACATCGTGAATCTTGTACTTTGAACTCAATGCTTTAAGTTCAAGGATCAGATTTCAAGATGTAATAATACCGAAATAAAGAAGCCGCGAGCAAAATCCTTGCATACTGACATTGAAATGATTGATGGGACCGAAAGAACGACACCAGCTCAGCTCAAGTGATCTCCTTACCGAAACGAAGCGTACATAACAAGTTGTTAGCAATTATTGCAGCAGAAAAATTTATTGCATGGCAGTCCTCTTAAGTTGATGGGAATTGAAGCGAAGTGTGTATATTTATTTTCCCCCCTCTTTTGTCTCCTCATTCTGTCTTGTTTACCTTCTGGAGGCGTCTTGGAGCGGCGAGGTAAAATTGTCAAGAGGCAAAAAGTGGTGAGTTTTACAGCAACCTTGGCCCTGTGTTTCCTTTAGCTTCTTCATTTTTAAAAAAAGCAAAGAGTTGGGTTTTCTTTCTGCATTCGTCCAAGTGTTCATAGGAGTTTTGCAGATTTTATTTCACCATGTTTTCCCCCAAAGTAAAATTTGTAAAGGAGAATAAATTTTCTCATATCAGTAGTTGTCTGCTTGAAATGAGAGATACAGTGATAGTAGATGATGATATTAAGGAGATTGTGCAAAGATTGAGGGAGACAGAAGGTGAGGCGATAGCCACAAAAATTGTTGGCAGTGGTTTGTTGCAAGCGGCCGGTTTTACGAAGGTATTTCCGTGCCCTGAACTGGTAATGGAGTGTCACAACCGGTATAATAAGTCTGAGAGATGTATTAATACTGGAAATGATGAAGTTCTAGTGAATATAAACAGAGAGGTGATAATGGCCACGCTGAGGATTCCATCAACAGAAGTTTATGGGGATTGGAGTATTGAAAAAGCCTTGGCTGATTTTGACCAAAACAAGAGGGAGTATAGAAACAATATAGCTAGAGATTGGTTGTTAAACCCTAAAAAAGGAGGTTCCCGTTTACCCAGGCCCCTCAGGAAAGATCATTTGTTCAAGGAGGTAAGAGATATTATAGTGATGTTAAACAGAGTAAAAGGGAACCCCATATATACCAATTGGGAAGACTGGATGTACATTTTTGTGCAGGCCATTTTAGACGTGGGTAATGTTGTTGATTGGGCTGAAATTATAGCAGAGCAGTTGCATGAAAGTTTATCTCAGCCAACCTTGATTTCAAATTTATATGTCTTCATACCTCTTTTATATCCTTGCTATCTGTAGAATTTGGGATGGTTTACCACATGAAGAATGGAATAGTAGCATGACTATTTATGAGTATCACCCCTTGTTGCAGAAAAGAAGAAATCCTACAAATTTCAAAAAGGTACAGGATACTTTCATGTCTAAACTGGTTTTTGAGTTAAGAGGAAAATCTAGTTGCAGGATGTCTGAAGAAGCCATGGAGTTTATTAAGATTTATGGCAACTTTTATATACAATTCCCTACTTTTAGTTATTTGAGAGTGGGAGGTTTCAATGATGCGCCTCTAAAACTACCCAGATACTGTTTAGATAAGTATATCTTACTGGAGGTAGGAAGATAGATGCTAATGGTGGAAAAGAAGTACGGGGTTAAAAGAGGTATTGGTGTTTTCTTCCCATTAGAATTAGGGCATTACAGTTTCAGGTTAATGCATGATTTTTCCTTCTTCATAAATGAACTGAAAGATATGAATCTTAAACCATACCAGGCTAGGATCTATCATGACAACAAGGGTTTTGTGGAGAATCATTTCAGAGTTGATGGTATGTTCCTACATCAACCAGACATGGAAGATTTTTCGGAGGATTGCACAGATGAAGTAGAAGTCACAAGTAGACTATGCTCCAGGTTTTCTCTAAGGCAAATTGTTTCTTTAAAACTTCCGTTCAGCATTAAAAACATAAAGGATGAAGATGAAAGTGTATTAGAATCAGAATGCATGGGATCAACTGCAGAAGTGGAAACTAGAAAAGTTGATTGGACAGAAGTGGAGGAGGAAGATAATAAGGTCCTTAACTAAAGAGGTTTTCAAAAAGACAGAACAATGGCTCAAATCTCAATGGAAGAAGAATCAGGCAGCTCCTGCATTGAAAACCCGAAGAAGTCCAAGAGTTCCAAAAATTGAATCTTCCCCTGTTTCAACTAACAAAATTGAATCGTTGTTGTCTGCAGGTAATACAGATCCTCTCGAAGCCCCTAATATTGAAGATTCAGAATTAGTTTCTAATGGCACAGTAAAGTTTACTAGACGGAGAGGCAAAAGAAACGAGAAAGTGGATCCAACTTTTTGCATTGTTCTTGATTCAAACACAGAGGAAACTAGTGTAAAGAAATTCAAGAGACTGAAAAGAAGGAAAGCTCCAACCATGGATTCAGTATCAACAGGAGTTAGTGGGAATCCAAGTCAACAGGACTTGATCACTCCAAACAACCTAGGCACTGACATCTCTTTACAGAATGCGAGCCCAAGGACTCCGAACTGGCTGGACTTATCTGTGAACAAGAAGAGGAACATTGTTCCTACTTCAATTCCTATTGGAGACTTAGCCAGTAAGTATCTCGGAAAGTCTCCAAGGTCGAAGAAGCCCAAGACAGAATCTATGGTAGATGTAGACCCAAATACAGGTCATTGGGTTGTTGAGATATTCAAGCCTAATTCTAATAAGGCTAGTGCCGAGGTCACTGAACAAGACTTTACTGTGGAGAAAATAGACCTAGGGGTAGCCTCTAGGACAGCGGACTTGAAGATTTTAAATTCTGCCAACAAAAAGATTAACCACAGAGTACTAAAAGATACGGAAGATAAGGCAAAATTGAGGTAGGCTCTGTGTGAAATGGCCAATTACATTCAGCAGTTGCAGAACCCGATTCATCAACCTCTAGCAATGGTCCCTCTGAATTTGGATGTCAAGTCTCCAAATAATCAGAAAT
The DNA here is from genome assembly GCA_027943335.1 of Chamaecyparis obtusa. Classification (NCBI taxonomy): domain Eukaryota; kingdom Viridiplantae; phylum Streptophyta; class Pinopsida; order Cupressales; family Cupressaceae; genus Chamaecyparis; species Chamaecyparis obtusa. Next base: position 645,648 of record BSBK01002060.1, on the reverse strand, counting down.
TTCTTGATCAAGTTCATAAAGAAAGGTCTCTGTCTAAGGCATTTTACAGTTGGATGGGAGAAGTTGGTGAAAAGATCACCTGTTTTGAACGAGCTTATGAAGATATAACCAAGAGGTCTTCCTCTCTTGTAGCTGTTGTTGAAGCTGATATGAAACTCTGGTAAGTAAAGAGAGATAGTTTGGAAATAGAAATAACAAATCTAGATGAGGCTTTTGTCTATGGTACAGACAAGTTTTTAACTGAGAAAGTAATACCTGACGCTGATGCCGGTCTATTATTTGTTGCTAAAGTTAATGAAGAGTGGCGGTGTTCACTTTTCGATCAGGGTATTGAGGAGTCTGGTCAGAATTTGAAGGCGCTAGCTTGTGTTGAAGAAGTACTCAGCAATCATGTTGATTGCCTCTACAATCTGGCTAAGAATGAAATTAAGGTTGGAATTGATGTAGCAAAGATGAGGGAATCCTTCACAGAAAAGGCTCAGGGGTTGAAAGATGCTAAAGAAATGGTGGCTCATGATTGCTCAGTTATAGCCCAGGTGCAATCACTAACGATTCTCGGTGATGAACAAATAAAGACTCTGGAGACCAAGTTGGAACAGTTGCAAAACTGTAAATGTATCTGGGAACAAAGGCTCGATTTGGTTTCTTCACCGAACCAAGTCATGCTGGAGAGATTCGTGGCGGCCTTTGAGGAGTGGAGTTCCACGCGCAAAGCAGCTGATGCTACCACCAGTGCAGATGCCGAGAAAAGATGCTGCCACCAGTGCAGATGCCGAGAAAAGCTAATCAGCCAATTAGACTCTGATAGGGTAGTTCCAAGTCGTTGAAGATTTTAGTTTCATTTTCCTGGAATAGCCTTTTAGTTTCAAAACTGATCAAAGCCCTGCCTGGCTATATATTAAATTTTGAGTGACCTTGAAAGGGTCGGTTCTCTAGTGACAGAAACTTAGTTATTTTGATATTTACTGCAAGTACTTTCGATGAATGGTTTTATTTTGGATTGGAACATATGATATAGTATCAGTTGATTTATAGCAGATAATAGTATCTTTCTCAGATCAGTTGGTCTGATTATTACATGTATCTTGACTTCAGTTGGAATTAAGTGCATGTTGCTATAATCTGTGTGTCTGTTCTATGATCATTTATCCATTCTTCACTTTATTTCAGTATATGTTGGATCGATCATTCTGGGAATGATTTTCTTGCAATCTTAGTCAGTTGGCTTAGATGAATGTGGATCTTTCTCGGAGCATTAAATCTTTCTATAGTCATTTTATATGAAGAAATGAAAAAGCCTTTCTTACTTTCAGGTCAAAAGTATATTTATTCTTATTGTTTTCATTCTTTTCAAATAAATGGATTATCAAGATTGATCTTTATATAAGGTAGTTGCTCCTTTAATCGCAGAGAGTTTAGTTGTGAGTGACTAGCTCAATTGTTGTATTGGTTTTTCCTTCTATATGGGCAAGAGAGTTTAAAGATAGTTATAATTTTATTAGGAAGGAAAATCTGTATACTAACAGAGAGAAAATGAGAAAAGAGGCAAGCTGCATACGAAATGAGAAGAAAAATGTTTGAATGGCCTCTTTTAGGCTGTTTTAGGCTTTAAAAGACAAAGAATGAATAAAATATTGTTTTTAACACATGTTTTATTGTGTTTTTTAGTTACTTTTTTGCCAAAAAAAGCGACTGGGGCTGCATTTTTGGTTTGATGCACCCGGATGCCCTGCGGATGCCACCCGGAAGCGCATCCTAGGCGCCCAAATGCGTTGTGATGCGCTCACAACGCATCCGGGCGCCTAGGATACAAGAGCATGACAACACATCTGGGCGCCCAAGATGCACTTCTAGGTGGCATTCGCAGGGCATCTACCTCCGCATCAACACCAAACGCATCCACATCTGCATCGACCGGAATCCTGGGCGCATCAGTATCTTAGTAAATATTGGTTAGAATTATAGTTAGTCAAAAATCTTAGGACACTTGAGGAATAGTTTGCACTCGAAAGGCTAATGTTTGGAATAAAATATCAAACTCGATATCTATTGCGTAAAACAAATATTTCCATATAGAAGCGATACATATTTGGGATTGGAAAACTATTCAAACTCTATTTGGTCTTCTAGTTCTGCCGGTTGTTCTTTATGGGTGTGAATTATGGGCCAGCAGCACTTCATCCTCACAATGGAAGCAAATCGAGGGAATCCAAAAACGTTTGATCACTAGCAAGTTTAAAATCAAAAGCACGGTCCCATATGATATATTGCTAAGTGAAATGGGGGCTGCCCGTATGGTGCATCTCATAAGCTATTTAAAAAGAACTGAAAAAATGGAAGAAGGTAGATGGCCTAAAGTTGTCTTTAATGATATATTGTGCAAAAGTTAAAAAACATGGATGCAACAAAACATAAAGTGGATGAGTAAATGGAATATCCATTTCAATGTGTCCCACAAATAAAAAAGATATAAAGGTCTTCGTTATGGATAAATTTTACAAGAGAAATTGGGGAAATGAGATTGGAAGGAAGAAAACATATTACATCAATGAGTTCAACCCCGCGTGTGATCAACTTCAAAAAACGTACATAGGGTCTAACATTTCTTGGAAAGCTAAAACTCTTATTGCCCAGCTGAGAACCAATTCTCATCAACTCCATTGTGAGACCGGGCGGGTGGAAGAGGCCAAAAGAGGCTTGGGAGGAGAGAGTTTGCATGTTTTGTAATTCTGGGACTGTGGAAACTGAACAGCACTTTATCTTAGAATGTGATGCATATAAGGACAACAAGGACAAATTTGTAGGTTTTTTATCTGATAACTCTTGGCATAATCTATTCAACGAGGAGTGCATTGAGAAGTTGGGAGTGCTCATTGTCAACTTGCACAAGAAAAGAACCGAGTTACTAAAATCGGCTTAATTTTGGCAGGCTATCCCATAGGCTATGTTAGCCTCGTGGACGTTAAAAATTATCTATCTATCTATCTATATATGTGTGTTAGTGGCTATGGAAATCGGCACTTGAAGCCACGGAGCCCTGCTGCTAACAGTCACTAATATTGGTGCCAAACAGATCAGGAAAATTATCGCAAATGTCTGTAGAAGTTCTCTTTCTCTGGTACAGTATACTTGACAGGTTGTGCGATAAATTAGAATTTTCCCTGTTAGAAGAGCAGTGATCAGATCAATAACAAGAAACAAAAACCAATAGCAATATTGGAAGGCTTCATTCGTGAAAGGCTTGTGAGTGCCCACAGTCAGGGATTCCTCATAACGGTAGATACCATTACAGCAAGCCTGATTACTATTAACAACAGCGATTAATATCAACTAATCCAAACCAATTGATAATTCAATTCAGATATGATTCAAGAGGCATGATTGGTCCTTGAGGGGGGTAATCACAAACTACATGAAAAGGTGCAGTTTGGATTTGAGATACAAGCCCCACTTCATGTCTCTTCGATATATATTAAATAAGGATCAGCAAGACTTCAACAGGATCATGGGAAAAAATTCTTATTTCTATTTCCTATCCATTTGTGGATCGCTCAAGTTGAGCAGCAGCCGTATTAGGTTTGGATGCATAATACAAGTTTTGTAAATCAGAAACACCACCATATATAATCACTACTATATTCAGACATAACACATTTCACCATAGGCGATATAGGAGAAAGACACATAAATATAAGTCTCATAGCAAGACTGCAATAACATTGCTATAAACAATAGTGAGTATATTTGCGTACTCATAAAGATAAATTAGGGCCACCCAAACACATCATTGCTCTCACAATATCATTCTATCTCATTACATAATTATAATTGATTGTCATATTTGATATAACCAGGGATCAGTGTACTTAGTGCAATCACGTTAATTCACTTAGGCATATACAATTGTACATATCCACAATAGCAAATGACCTTGATTGTTATCCTTTACACTTACTTGCCTTCATATTATAGAGTTGCATAGATTCCCATACCAGAGATAGCAATTGTTAATTGGTGAAATAGCTTTACTTGGTTTTCATTTCAACTACTTGATAAAGTCAAATGCTTGAAGAAGAAAATAGTTCCGCAACCTCAACCCAACCAGAAAGGGAGTCATTACAGCACCAGTAACTTAATCATCTCAGGTCCAGATGGTGGTGATCTGCAATTTTTAACAGCATTTTCTCTTTGGCATTCTTGTTCCCCCTTCTTGGCTATATGTACAAGTTTGTGCACCACTTGTGTTGCTGGTACCTTATCGTCTTGTAGTTCTTTTTTTGTTCTACCCTTTACCAAGGTATTTATAGGTTTTCTTCCTAGAAAATTAAATTGTAAATTGCTATATGTAAAGAATTATATTAATGTCCATGTATGATCAAAATTATGGATGATCATCCATGGACATTAATATAATTTTGTTCTTCTTTCTTTCTTTTCTCTAGGCTAACCCATTATTAGTCACAGGCAATAGCATATGTTGTACCCATCTTATAGAGTAAACTTTATCTACTAGAAATCCTCATTCTTTCTACCCTTGATATGTTTCCAGATCTTATCTTCTACACATCATATTGTTTGTTTTTTATGCTACTACACAAGATATAAATTCAAGCACTTCAATAAATCAACACATTGTTGTAAAAAGGAATGAAAGTTATGCAACAAGATGCACACCAAGCAGAGAAATGCACCTAAAGAAGGCAAAAGGGTGCGTGGATAGAGTTTCAGGGACATGTCACTGAAGCTAATGTATCGGCACATGTATGATTTTGGTGCACACCTCAACAAAGAAGAAAATCAATTTTCTATAATGTATTGGAATGGACCAAAAAGCTTAGATATGCCAATAGCAAAGGGCTGGTGTGTTTTTCCATGAGTATTGGTGAATGCCTAGCAATTGGTATGTGCCTATACTCAGAAAATCTCTAAAAATGCAAAAAAACGTTTCACTTAACAAAGAGGACATGTTGACATTAGGTGCAAAGAAGAATAGAAAATGCTTACAAAATAAAGGATGCATACCTAGAAAGGGGATGATGCAAACACACATCTTGCATTGTTCAATGAGAAAAAATTAGAGGGCAAGGACACACGAAGCCGTAATACTAGTCATTAATCATAATTTGACAATAGAAACTAAGATAAATATGACAAGTATTGTGGGCTTCAAGCACAATCTACACATAGACAGCCCATTCACCTCTTCCAATTCAAGGAGAGCCTAGGCACAAGATTTGTTTGTGCCCAGAAACATACCTAGAACACAGCTTTAACTACAAGGTAAAAGGTGGGACAAGTAGGTGCATGAGGAATTAGTTAAGGCATGTGCAAATTTTTGGTATTACAACCACCTTTCCTCAACATGGTGAAAGCTCATACTATGAACATTCGGTGACAACATTGACAATTATAGAGAATGGGTACAAAGCAACCTCCAAAAAGTTTAGTGGGAGGTTGCTCCAAGATACTATTGCAAATGCGAAGGCAATTGTGGAAGATCAAAAGAAACACCAGCAAAAGTTCAGATGCACAATTCTTGCAAAAGAGCAGATGGACGGAAGGAACACCACCCTCATCAGTTTTTCAAAGGCTTCAAATGGTGAGATTATTTTCTTTAAGTTAGTTTATGCTTCTAACAAAATAAACTAAGTTGCCAATTCCAGTGCGGATTCGGGTGCGGATGTGGGATGTGGGTGCGGGATGCGTGAAAATTTTTTTTAGGGGGTTCGGATGCATTTGGATACATGTATATATATATATATATATTTTTAATATATATATATATATATATATATATATTTTAAATATATATATATATATATATTTTAAATATATATATATATATATATTTTAAATATATATATATATATATATATATGCAAAGAAGTGCAAGAATTATACAAAAATAAAACATTTGATAGTATGAATTTCAGAATTAGAATAATGATACTTCACCAATCAGCATTTATCAAGATTCAAGATATTTCATATTAGTTCAACAACTTCAACTTAAAATTTCATAGACACAAATATTCAAATTGAAACTTGCTAGTATCGTTCAAACTTCAATGTTTATCAATCAACTATCAAGGATTCAAGAGTCAAGACACAAGATGCACTAATCAGATTGAGAATCATAAGGATTCTCAAAAAAATCCACATTCTCATCATCTCCAACTGCTGCAAGTTCAAGATCATTTGAACCAAGAACGGTTCCACTTGTGCTAGATGCACCATGTGTTATGGTATCATCACCATCATCTGTGGTTGTGATGAGATCATGAAGCGTTGCATCCAAGTTTGCACACTCAGGGGTTACATCCCAAAGCTTGGTTGACCCTTCCTTGTATTCATTTTGGTAACGTGACAAAAGACGCAAGTTGGTATGAATGTAGACCAAGTCCTCAGCTTTCTTTGAGCCCAACCGATTGCGCTTCACTCAATGGATATAGGAGTATGTACTCCAATTCCGTTCAGCAGCAGAAGAACTTGCAACCTGGATAGTGTTCACAAAATTAAACATACAAATGAAAAACAATTTAAAGAATGTTAAACACTAAAGTGTAGAATACAAGTGGTAAACAAAAAACCAAAAAAAACTTACTTGTGATAGGATCTTGATTGCAAGAGGTTGTAGTTGCTTGTATGGTTGACCATACATGTACCACCAAGTGATAGCTCCCAATTTATAATGGTCCTTTATTGCAAATGGAGAGTTTTTTGCACCCGAAGCAAACAAACCAAATTCTAGCCTCACTTTGTCATGCATTTCCTCATCTGGGAAGAGTCTTGCAAAAGCTTTGTAGCACCCAGTGGCAACTTCTTCATCTGCATATGGTGCAACTCTATCTGGCATAGCAAGTACTTTCTCACTATAGTACCTCGGAGATAAGGCATATGCGAGGAGGTGCAACGGGGTAGTCATCTTCTCCCAATGATGATGAATGATTTTTTCCACCTTATTGCATAAGGCTTCACATTCTGTGGGGTCATTCTCATGTTGTTGTATGGAAAATTTTACCTTCTCAACCATGGTGTCCATGCCATCATATACATCGCCCAAGCAAGGTGTATCTGTATCGGCAAAGCGGAGCATAGTCATAATAGGCTCCGTAAAATCCAATACAAATTGTACACAAGCCCACCGACTGTCATCCAAGACCAAAGCCTTGACCTTTTGGGCTCTTTCTGAATTCGAAGTCTTCCATATACCCCACTGGTTAGAAATAACCATTTGGCTTAATGCTATTTGCACCTTCACAAGTTGTCTCATAACAATAGTATGAGACGCAAAACAGGTCTCAGCAACCTAAGCATAAAGCAAGTTAACAATATGTCAATAAATATTAAGCAAAGTTATATACAATTTGATAATTGAACATGAACATAAATAAATGAAATTTACTAATTTAGTAATTACAATTTGAGTTTACCTTCAGCAGCTCCAATTTGGAGAATGATCTAAATATGGATTGTGACATGTGGTGGTTCGCCATAAACATTTGTATCTCCTCCCCATCTTGGTAAATTTACTTCACCCAATCAATTTGAGTGCCAATTTGTTGCATGATCAAGTTTAGGGAGTGTACTATGCATGGTGTCCAAAAAATATGGTCATACCGACCCTCAATCAAAGCACCTGCACCCCTACAATTTTTCGCATTGTCTGTAACCACCTATACCACATTCTCACTCCCCACCATCTCTATGGCCTCAATGAGAATTCTAGAAATGAATTGTGAATCCTTCACCTGCCCTTCACAATCAACAACTCTCAAAAACATTGACCCTTTGGGGAACATTGCAATCACATTAATCAATGGTCGACTTCTTGCATCTTTCCATCCATCAAACACAATAGTTATACCAATTGTTTTCCAAGCATGTTTAATTGGTTGAAGAGATCTCTCTATACTAGTCTTCTCTTTTTGTAATAGAGTGGTACGCACCTTTTCATACCCGGGACTTACATAATCAGCTGGAGCTCTAAGTATGGCTTGCATCATTTCCTTCCAATATGGTGATCTTACCAAGTTGAAAGGAAGACCATTGGCATAGAGGCAACGTGCAATGGCTTCATCAACAAGCTCTCTTGCCTCCATTTTAAATGCGTTGTCCAAAGGGCCTCTTTTGTGGGTGGTAACCTCTACTTCTTCCTCTTCCTCTCCTGGTATAGGTACTTGGAAGAATGGATGTTTGGAGGATGTAACTGGTTCAGTGGGTAATTGCATTTTGTTCTTTCCTGATGGAGGTTGATAAAAACTTATTTTTGATCTTTTAACCAAATTATCAGCCTCTTGTTCTTTTACAAATGAAGCTATTTGTGCATCAGTTATCCCCTTCCCAGTTGTGCCTTTGCACATTGCAAATCCTTTACCAGCAGGGCCCATAAAATGAAGTTTGACCCGGTAATATGAGCTATTGAATGCTTTTCCTTTGTTACTTTGACAATAATTACACTTCCAAAGATACGAGCCACCTCCTGAAACCTGTGATATTCTTGTCATATGTCTCCATAAAGGAGATCCAACATCAATATTAAAATTATCGGTTCCTTGTCCTCCAACTGAACTTTGACTACCAGTGATGGCCATTCTTGCACAATACAGTCTAGTTTCTTGCTATAATAAGAAAATAAATAAATATAATTTAGAAAAAAAACTACGAACATCAAGCATACAAGTGCAAAAAAATGATACAAATAGATAGCTAAACTTGATTGTTTATTTCTTCTTTTTTTTTAAAGTTGAAAAAAACTTCAAAAATTTCTTCACAAACTTGAAAAAAATTTTAAAAATCATCAAAATCTCAAAGAAATTCATTAAACAAGTTGAGAATGGGACCAAATGCTTACCTGGAATGTTTAAAAACGCTTTGTGGAAGCTCTCCCTTGCTCTACGATCATTCCTCTTCGAAAATAACTAAGCTGCCTTCAAAATCCAGAAAATGGAGAGAGCAAATAAAAAAATGAGCTGCAAACAATATGGCATTTAGCTGGTCGAATGGCCTCTTTTAGGGTCGATTTAGGGTTTAGGCAAAAAAAAAAGAAGTTTAAAACTTTTTATTGGCACATGCTAATTATTTTTTTTAAGTGAAAATCATTTTTTTTGTTTGGTTTTACGTCCTAGCCCGCGGGTGCTCCCGGATGTGCCCGGGTGCCCTGTGGGTGCCACCTGGGTGCCACCACAGGTGCCCGAATGCGGACGGATGCCTGTGACCAGGCATCCGTCCGCATCTGGGCGCCTGTGGCGGCGCCCAAGTGGCACCCACAGGGCACCCAGATCAGCATCGGCACCCGTCAGCACCCGCCTCCGCATCCATGCTGTAATCGGACGCACCGATATCTTAGAAAATAAAGAATATAGAACCTTTGACCTTGATTTTGGAGGACATTGTTTTCGAGGTGAGCATAAAGAATGTGATGCAAGTTCTTACTGACAATGCAATGGCATACATGGCTGCTAGGAGAATGAATCAAGAGAGGCATTTGTCAATCTTTTTCACTCCTTGTTCAACTCATTGTCTAGATCTTATTTTGGATGACATGAGCAAAATGGATAAGCGAAGACTATGTTCAACAAGACTGCATCCACATTCCTCAAAACCATGTTGCCATCCCCAACAACATTTTGGGGATTGTAAGACAGGGGGCATCTCCTAGTTAATCCCAAGAAATTTGAAAAATTGGAAAAACTTTAGGAAAAAAAAGAAAAAAAAAAGAGGGAATATCAAGGGGACATTTGGCCATCCCTGACATCAAAATAAAAGTTCACAATGTTTTAAAAAAAATGTAACTACCAAAATATAATTGGTTTTAAATTCCCTACACCATATAAAATACTAAGCCATCAAAACAGTACTATAAATAGAAACCCTACCAATTGGCCTAGCTGGTGCTCAAAACTAACTTACTAAAAATAGTAAATATTGGAAAACTAACTCAAAATCAATCCAAAAAGGGCATTCCATACATAAGCTTGATGGAATCTCAATTAACCATCAAATACAATCAAAACCACTAGAGAAATTTCCTCCAAGGATCCCTAACACTAACTCAATAGCCTATGAAAACCCACTAAATAGGCTAAAGGTCCACCAACTCCACTAGCTAAGAAGTGAACATTATATTCTAACCTTCCCAAAATTGTTTGTCCTCAAGCAATCTCAACTTTGGATGTTGCAATATCTATTCACTCTCCCACATGACATCATCTACTAGCAAGTTTTTTTATTTGACCAAAAATTCTTTGATAACTCTCTTTTGAAGAGTCTACTCTCGAGTATAGATTTTGGCCTCAAGAACTAATATCAACTTCCCTTCTTGATCCAATGATGGCAACTTAGATGAGGGAATCACATTATGACCAAGAAGATCAAGATGGCAACTTAAACGAGGGAATCACATTATGACCAAGAACCTTTTTGAGCCTGGACATGAAATGCATTGTGAACTGTGCTATTGGCTGGTACTTCAAGCTCATAGGCAACCTCTAAATGGACCATAGAATCTGGTCTTGAGTTTCTCTACTCCACTCTTCTTGAGAGTAGACTGTCTATATGGCTGAGATCTCGAATAAATCATGTCACCAACCTCAAAACTGCACTCAATCTGATGTTGATCAGCATACAACCTCTACTGATTCTATGCCTATAGCAAGTTCTCCTTTAGTGACTTCATGATGTCCTAACACTCATGTAATAAGTCCTTCACCTTGGGCACTTTGCTATTCCCAAATAGTAGATCCATGAAGTTGGGAGCCTCATACCCATATAAAGCCATGAATGGAAACAACCTGGTAGAGATGTGATAGTGGCATTATAACAATAATGACCAAGATGTATCCATTTGATCCAAGCCCTCTACTGTCCATAAATGTAGTTCCTAAGATATCTAAAGAATATATCAACAACCTTTGCAGCTTTTTATGTCGCTGAAATGGCAAAGAAATGCAATTTTTTTCAATCTGTCAACTGCCACATAGATATAATCTTTGCTCTGCACCTTTAGTAACCCTATGATGAAGTCCATAGGAGTCCATAGGCATACATTCCCATTTTTTATTAGGAATGGGTAAGGTCTGAAGTAAACCAACCGGATAAGTGTGCTCATTTTTATTTTGTTGGCAAGTGGATCATTCTCTAGCATACTTAAGGATTTCAGCCCTTTTCACATAAACCTCTCTTGGATCCATCTATAACAGAAACCAAGGTGACCAGCCATAGGTGCATCTTGGAAAGACTTCATTATCTTCACCTTAAGCTGTGAAGAAGGCACCAAATAAATTCTATCCTTGTATATGATCAGCTCATTAACCACTATGTACCTACCATCATGAAGTGTATCTTCTATAACACCCATTGCCCATGAGTTTTTGGCATACTCTGCTACAATTAACTCTCTCCAATCAGCAAAAATCTCTGTCAAGGAGAAAATGTGAGACCTCCTAGAAAGTGTATGAGCAACTGTATTTTTCTTCCCTTTGACATAAACAATATCAAGATTGTATGCCTCCAACCTGTTAACCTACTTCTGTTGCCTCCATTGAGATCCTTTAGGTTCATGAAGGTCATAATATATTTATCAATTAACATGTTTAAGTCTCGATTCCTTATTTCTCTCCTAAACTCAACCCTAGGAAGAGCATGGCTTTACTTGTCATAAGGTGCTTGACACCAATACTTCCTCTAGATTTACTCTGCCTTTCCCTACGCAACACCATCTATCAACTCCTGGTACTATAACGAGAGAATAAGGAGATGGACTTTAAATGTTCTAATTCCTTTGCTTTACAAAATATATACACCTTAATTACTTAGGACATTTCTCATTATGATAATTGCTTATTAATTAATTTGTATTGTTATGATTACTTATTATTTATTTCAATTATATATGAATCATATATGTCCATATCTCTTATTAAATATATTTACCAATATATTTTAGTTATTTTTGTTTAACTATATAATATAAATTTATTTCATATTAATGTATTTCACAATTCATCATGTCATATATGACCAAGCTCATTTCATATACATAGTTGTCCATTATGTATGCAGGTCATAAAAATAAATGTTAATAACTGAAAATAACAAGAAAAATATGCATACATTTAAATAATAGAAATTCTTAAAAGTTTTTTACCCTTGCTGATTTCTACATGGACTATCTTTTCTTATCCCATGTTTTCTTCATTTTATTCTCAAGTGTATTTCTTAATTATTTTTCTTTTAATATTCCCCTACATTTTCTCCTTCATTCTCTCCTATATTTCTCCTTCATTTTCCCCAATATTTCCTCCATTTTCTCCTATATTTCCTCCTTCATTTTCTACTATATCCCTTTTCCTAAAGTGTTGGGAATCATTTTATATTTCCATCTCCCAAAAGTCACGTCTATATGACTAATAATTGTATCCCTTAACATTGAGGTAATTTATTATTATTTTTATTATGGCTGCTTCATGATTAATCTCTATTTGTTAATTAGTTGCTAACTTAGGTTTGGTACTTAATGTTTGTCCATAGTCCACTTATTCCCTTAAGTCAGATGTAATGACCCTTACCAATAGGCCACTAAAAACCCCTCAAAAATGTAACTCAAAATGTAGATAGAAAATTATTTTTGCAATATATGAGTTCGCTGTCCCAAAATTTCAGAATGATAGATAGCAACCAAATACCATCTAAAACACTATCAATGATGTAGGAAATTGCTCAAAACCATATGTCATTCATATATCAACAATTTGCAACAATGCCATACATATTTCAGCCAATAATATGATCATCAAACCCTAGGTTTGCAATATAGATAGACTGAAAATTACAATGCCCTTTCACTTGCAAAATCCTAGCCTTCCTTTGATACCAATAATGTCAAATGGAAAACAAAGACAAGTACAATGTAAAATAGTAAAGTGCTGAAGCTATATTTTGTACTCAGCTGAAAACATACATTTCTCAGAAAATATGTCAAATGTCAAATGAGAAGTGAGGAACCTGATTGTAGATGGCTGCAATAATTTTTACCAATGCTGAAGATGCCAACACCCAAGCCAAAGTCACCCCAAATCTGAAAATGTACTTCCTTGCCAATTTTCGAAAATGCCTAGGAGTTTTGAAAATTCCTTAAAAATAAATCATGGCATTTTGGGACTCCAAAATGCACCTATCTTTATCTCCTCGATGATAGAAATCCGATGCAAAAATACCCAGAACAATATGCTGAGTAATGAGGAAGATATGAGCAAAAATGTGGTTCCAAAACCCTATCCTGAAATTCTGAAAACTGAATTAGACTTGTAGCAAAAACTTTTTCGGATTGCTTTTTCGCTCTGCTTTTTCGGATCTTCTTTTTCGCTTTGCTTTTTCGGATCTGCTTTTTTGTTTTGCTTTTTCGGATCTGCTTTTTCGCTTTGCTTTTTCGGATCTGCTTTTTCAGACTGCTTTTTCGCTTTGCTTTTTCAGATCTGCTTTTTCGGACTGTTTTTTCGAATCTGTTTTTTTTGGACTGTTTTTTTCCTCTTGCAACCAAAACTCAAACCCTCAAATAAGTCTGAGGACTCCAAATAAGCTTAACTTGAAATGGCTGAATACCACTTCCAAAGTGCAACCCTTCAAAGGATATTTCACCTCCTCAATTATGCAAATCCTGAAGAAACTCTGTTCCTAAAGATCAAATGACAATCTACAGACCAAGATGGCGCCACAAATGCTCAAAGAGAAAAATAGTGTAAACTCAAGTCATGGGATGTCCAAATGAAAGGCCAAGCACTCTATTTATTTACTTTTCTAAGAAGCCACTAGAACTTCTAGAAGTATCCATAAAATATTCTTATAAAATCCCTTTATAATGCACTTTTATATAAAAAGTAACTTTATAAAATAAAAAGTGCAACTCAACTCAAAATTATAACATTTTGGCCCCACATAAGACATTATAATAAAAATATGATAAACACCATCTCTCCAAGAGCAAATAAGACCATCCAATCCCCAAATAATCATCAGAATGACTCTCTCACCAAAACCATCTGCCTACGAGAGTCCATGATAGGCAAATCCACTGAAAAATGACATGTCACTAAAGAGGGGACATGACATCAAATACATATTCTTCCACCATATTATCTTTCATTTGTTACTAATATAATTAATGAATATTCATTGATTAATATCATTATTTACTAGTGATCTTTGATTATTACTAACGTAATTTATATGTTTATTATAATGATTTATATATGCTAGTTATATATTTGTTTGAAACATTAGATTATATTGATCTATTGTCTATATGAAATTGAATAATGAACTATATATTAAATCCAAAATGAGATTTTTTTTTTTTTGAGTGAACCACATTTTATATAATATATCAATTATGGCTCATGACAAACACCATATTTGAGTTTTGAGCAACAAAACCCGACACACAAGCTTATTTCGGGTTTTATAAAGTCTTTTACAAGTTTATAAAACTTGTAACATATGCCTTGAAAGCCGATAAAGGATTGTCGGCTCTTATGAAATCTTTTACAAGTTTAAAATACTTGTAATATAAGTTTTAAAAGCCGACAAAGGCATGTCGAGTCTTACGAATTCGACCACATGCCTTTTAAAAAATTTGCAACTTGCTATGGTGAATAAAAGTCCCAAAAATTGATTTAAAACACTTCACGCATTATAATTTTCCTTTAGTCGGGTTTCATGGGGATTTCGGGCTTTATAAAGCTCATAACAAGTTTATTTAAAATAAGCCAAACTTGTAATGTGACTTCATAAAACCGATTTCCTAGCCCATAATGGACTATTTTAAATTTATAAATTACAAGTCACCTTTTTTAAAAGGGATATTTATATGGTAACATTGCAATTTATATTTCAGCTTAAGATGCAAAAAGACACAAAAATGAAAAGAAAATAAATTAACTAATTTAGGATTTTAAACTTATAATTATAAGTATACAAATAATGTGAACTTATAATTCAAGTCCAAAACCCGAAATTAAAATAAAAACCAAAGAAAATTAAAATTAAAAAAATAAATATGGCAAAGCAAAGGTGAAAGACCAAGACCAAACAACAAACGACCTAACGCTTATGAGTTCTATCCTTGTAAAGCGTCTTAGAGATTAACACTATGATTTTGTCTTCAAATTCGTAGGGGTTGCTCATTAATTTCACTAAAACGAAATTAATGACAACAAAGTACCAATGTTGTCAGATAAAGAATCAGAAAAGAAATTAGAAAAATCTGATGAAGATCCTAAAAAGAAGGCAATGGGTGCTCCTATGCAACAAGATGAAAAAGACGATGATTTTTTTACTTCTAATATATACACACACACAGAGACAATACATTTTCGATGATCGATAATTAAATGTCAACTCTAAACATTAAAGATAAATCAAAATGGTCAATATTACATGTAAAATCAATGGAAATTGTCATAATGATCTTTGATCAATGCCATCAGATGGTTAGCTGGACGGGCAAGTAGTATTGCTGCCACTCCCACTAGCTGCACATGCAAATGATGCTGTGTGGCGCCCTCATGACCCTTATCCTCAATCAAAACTAAAAAAAAATGTTTCAGTTAGGATTTCTTTGGCTTTTTTTGTTAAAAATTATGATTTGGATCCCAAAAAAATTATCCCAAGTTTGCCCAAGGTCCTATCTTGGACAGAATCTCTACCGTGGGTCTCTAGATTTGGCTAGGTAAATTCAAACATATCTGGGCTAAATCCAGAGGCCAGCATGGCAGGACCTTGTGCAAACCCATGCCAGAATTGGACCCATATTAGAACCCAATCCAGATCAGTTCAGGTTTGGCAGAGTCTCCTGCAAAACCCAGTAACATAGAAAATAACTGACATAGAAAGAAGGAAAGATAAAAAGGATAATCATTCATAATTTCCAATAACAGGAAAGTGATAGAACTAAGAAATTGTTAAGATGCTAATGGCAATGGCTGGTTTAGATGAATTTAGATATAAAAATATTTCAGACTGATCCGGGAATTTTGTTAGAATGATGCATAGAAGAGATGAGTTCATTTGTGAAACAAAGCTGATAAGCAAGAAGGTGCATAATCAACATGAGCCAGAACAATTTTATAAGTTCTAACACTCAAAATAACATTAAAAAGTACCTTTTTTCTCAATACAAAATCTAACATTTTTTAAGATGATGTATTTCACTGGATCTGACATACCTATCGAGGTGACAAATCTGACCTTTGACAGCCTTGAGCAATGATTTCTTAACTGCAAATCTCCATGCAAAAGGGAATGTTCCACCCTACAAGCATGGTCAAACTGTCATAAGAGAAAAATAGACGCATAACACAAATACAAGATCTACTATCGCAACCAATCAAAATGATTAGCAAACACTCCACATCTCTGTTTGAAGAAATGCCCTGCAGTTGCATGCACTCAAAAACTGAAATTTAACAAAATGTAACACCTACCCAACCAAAAGATCGAGCCAAATCATTTCCTGTGCCAAGAGGAATAATTCCAACAGGAGGCAATGGTTTGCGATTTTCCAAGTGCAGGTCAGAGACATTACCCAACACCCATCCAACTGTCCCATCACCTCCTGCAACCTATCCCATTTAAGAATAACTGTGGATTAATTTCCTTTTTATGGCAGCTTCACAAATCCGGAAATTTTGGCATTAAAAATTAGCCAGTATAAATTTGATATAGGAGGCTGAGAAATAAAATTGTTCTACACCCTGACTTCTTACCATAATACGTAATCTATTACGAGTCTCCAGGGCACAAAGGTCACCAAGGCTTGCTAACTTTTCCAAGCAACCTAGCCCATGCTGAAAAAATTCTTCTGGTCTTACAATTGAAAGGTCAAAAACCTGAAATTAATTTTGTTAAAAAAGCATCATTAAACATTAAAAATGGAAAAATAAACCACTGAAATGAACCATGCGTCAATAAAAGAACAACTTGGCATGTAAAACATCAACCTTACAAGCCCATGGCAATACAGATTAATAGATCAAGATTCCACGCACCTTAAAATTAAAGAAACAAAAAGTTTATACTGTATGAACAACATTCGTAGAAGCAAAATGTTAATTATAGTAGCTTCAATCAGATAGAGGATAAAATTAATATAATATATAATTATATTTATAATAATAATAAATATATCAATATAATTAATGTTTGATATATTATTATTAATATTAATATAATATATAACTATTGATTATATCAGATATAATAATATATATATAGATAAAATAATAATAATAATAATATCAATATTATTATATTGATATCATTATTAATATTAATATCTATTATATCGAATGTTATCTATTAATATTAATATCTGTTATATCGAATGTTATCTATTAATATTAATATCTATTATATTGAATAGTATTAATGGATCGAATATTATCGAATGTTATGTTTGCCGATAACACCAAAAGTGTTACGCAGGCACTGAGGAGTTACGTCTCATAGACGTCACGCCTATGATAGGCGTGACTCCCTGAATGTTATGTTTGCCGATGACACCAAAAGTGTTACACGGGCGCTGAGGAGTTACGTCTCATAGACGTGACTGGTATGAACAGTCACACCTATGATAGGCGTGACTCCCTGAGGAGTCACGTCTATCATAGAGGTGACTTTCTTAAAGTCTCTCCTGCATATAAATCATAAGTTATCACATTCGATGAACTCACATAGAAATCAAAAATACTGGGTTCATCACAGCATAATAAATATAAACTTGTTTTCTCAGTTTAACTAATATTTAATAACTCAGAATTAATATATGAGATTTTCTGTAGATTAAATTTAATAATAAATTCTGGTTGCATTTACACAAAAAAGCAATATTAACTCCTTGCATAAGTTGAAGAGCCTAGCCTTTATTAACTACAAGTTGCCAAAAACTTATCAAAAAATGTCTGGGAATCCAAAATCTGAATCTCCCAAGAAAATGTTTCAACAGGTTAATAGAGAGGATTTACAGTATCAGCCTCTAATATACAGCATTGAAACAAAACTTATGGTATAGATTGGACAGAGGAAGGCACTACTACCAGATTCATATGAATAGCTACCCTAATGTTAGAAATAGATTCTCTCCTGAGGAAGATCATCCAGTCAGCCTCATTCTTTGTAGCTTTTGAATAATGTTTCTTACACCCCAATCTTTCATGTATCATTATTTTTGTAAGGTTCTAAAGTATCCGCCATGCAGTGCACATAACATTTTAGTAACCTTCTAGTAGGTTCATAGGCTTTCTTATTCTTGTTAAATCAGCCTGACTAGGGGCTTATGGATTGCCCTAATTGTGGCTATATAAACAAGAAAAACTCCTTATGAAACCATCAAGTGAAATTCTTATCTGGGACTGTTACATTTGGAGTCTGGCCCCTTGAAGTGGATCAGCTATCATTTTTCCGCATTTCAATATTTTTTCAATTTGGATTTGCATTTCTATCACTGTTCTACTCTGCATTGTAGGTCACTGCTACTCTTGTCTTCATTAGATGTTTTTTTTTTAACTTTACTCGATAGGCAATATATAACCCAAAGCGGCAACTTCTCACCAAACTCAATAGGCAATATATTTGAAAGGTTTTCAACTTGAACCATGATGCCCAAGTGCCCATTGACTATGGTGATCTAAGAAGAATGACATTAAAAGGAAGCTATTGTTGACATATTTAAGTTGTCATTGGTTAAGTTAAATGCAAACATCATTCCCACCGGTACACAAGTAGACCACTCATACTCTTTAATAGGCACCAGTAGACCTAACAGAGTATATGAACCGGTAGACCAAACAGAGTATCTACAACCGGTCTATAGAACATACAGGGGATGTATGAACAACCGGATATAAGATTGATACCGGTCAACTACATGTTAATCCAAACCGAATTATGCAGAGCTGTCTGAGTTAAAACCGGATTATACGGAGCATTCACCGTTTAGAACTGGAGTTAGCTTTTTAACAAGAGTTAGTTTTATTTCTACGCGGATGTTTCAAGGTAAACACAAGATCATTTTGCAAAGCTTTTTGCTGCATGATTTATGGGTGAGTTTACAACTTGGCGGTACTATAAGTTGAGCTTTTATTAAGATTAATTTCTTATAAATACAAGTCATAGGACCCAAAAGAAATATTGTTGAATATACAGAGCAGGAGAAAGATATCTTCTGAGAGAAGCTACGGTCACAAGAGGTGAAAGGCAGAAAGGTTCAACAGCCAAGCAGAGTGAAAAGGGTATCAGGTATGATCTAATCAGATAGAATGTGTCATTAGAGATCATTGCTTTAATATTGTTAAGCATATTCAAATCCCTCTATCAAGATGAACCCTAATAGGTTTGTTGAATAAATCCCTTAATCGGGTAACATCTTCATTGGTGTTGAAACTCCTTTCACAAGGTGACTCCTAACAGGGTTAAGATCTTAACAGATCTTCTATCAAATCTCTTTACCATGTAGCACTCTTACAAGTGTTTTGTAAGCTCTTAACAGGGCATCTTTATTACTGCAGTAGTGAAGTTGTGAGCTCTGTCTCACCATGGTTTTTTCCTTCTAACCGAGGGTTTCCATGTACATATGATGTGTTGATCTGATTATTTCTATTTCTGTTTATGAATGATTAATTACATTCTGTTTATTCTTCAAGAATCTATATACAAGGTTTAATTGAGATAGAAATAGTATTTACTGATTCACGCCCCCCCCCCCCCTCTCAGTAACCGGTTAGGAATAACAGCTATAGGGTGAAACAATTGCCTAATTTCAGGCCTAAGACACTAGATGAACAGCTAAGTAGATTCACAAACTTTGATGTTGAGCCCTTCAACTATGACATCTTTGAGGAATACTTCATCAATGCATGCTTTTCCTTGTGTTAAGTGTTGGGTGTAGAATCCCAAGTTCAAATGCCCATTCATCTCATGGTGATAGCTACAAGCATCCAACATTGGAACCAGAACAGGGCTTACGATTATGGCACCTATGTTGCTGAAGAGATTCAAACACCCTCAATTCTCTAAAAGGGTATTGTGATATTGTGTATTTCAAGTGGTCCTCAGTCTTGTGCCACATTATTCTTTACAATGGAGCAAAGGTTTGGCAGGTCCCTCTTAGGGTGACAACCCATGATGCGAAGAACATGATATTGCCAGTCTAGGAATGGACCTACATTTGGGATATGCACAGTGAAAGAGACAACAACATATTTGAGGAATATCCAATGGATTAGAGGTTGTTAGAAGAATTTTAAGACCAAAGGAACTACTCCTTCAAATGAGGATAGCCCACAACTGGGGAGATTGATTCTTCTATTCTCACTGCATGGTGATAAGGGTCTATGGTGTACCAGTGGCACCAAATTTGTTGGTTGGATCAATCCCTGACAGAGTTGCATTTTTGGAGATGATGTGGTAGTACAAAGGACAGGTAAAACCCACCTAAGGAACATGAAAAAGGGGTCCTTACTACCTCCCACAATTTTCTTCTCAGACTTTCAACTGACTACAAAAGAAGGTATGGAGCTGAGATACAATAAGTTGATGTCCTATAGAATGAAGGTTGACAAGATGAGGAACTATGATCTAGAGAACTTCATCCATAAGTAAGGGCTGCATACAGGCTGTCAGCTTATGCGCATGAATATGATGAATTCAAGGATATGATCAAAAACTACTCCTTAAAAGCTGAAATGATAAGGAGGGAATATTGGGCCAAGACAAAAATGGCAGAGGAGAAAAGGAAGGGGCTTGACCCTGTTGTCCTGCATTTTGTCACCACAAAATGTAGATACCAGTACGAAACTTTTGAACTTAGTTTCCCGTTTCTCTATGTTAATTCGCTATTTAATTAGCCAATATTGATCAATCAATTCATCTCAATATGTTTAGCGAATTCTTTTGCTGCAGGCTTTTGTCAAGTCTTTTTCGCTTTTTCAGTCTGTCTTCCTATACTTGATTTTCGAATTCTTCAGCATCCTTTATCGTGTTTTTAAGTATGTGATTAGGTCTTTTTAGTCTTATTGTTTCGTCCAATCTCTTCCTTTTGGTTTTCCCTTTGATTTGATCTATCTTAGGGTTTAATCGCACTTATCAGTCAAAAGATATGACCATTTAAGTGCCCAAAAAGTGGACTCTCCAAGCTCAACTACATATTTAAAAAATAGATGTTAGTTTTTATAGTTGAGTTGCACTTTTTGAAAAATATAACATAAATTCATTTTATGTTATGTTTTTAAGTTACTTTATCACTTAAGTGACTATAGTGCACTTTATGTTATATTTTAATGTTGAGTTGCTTTTAAATTTTTCACTTAGGTGACTATAGTGCACTTTGTGTTATATTTTAATGTTGAGTTGCTTTTAAATTGCTTTTAAATTTTTCACTTAAGTGACTTTATCACTATATAGTTCTAATTTAATGTTGAGTTTTTCTTTATGTTTTTAATAAACATATAAATTAAATATTACTTTATGAAATAATATTTACACATTATATAATTATATACAACTATATAGTGTAAATGTTATTTTTGACCCCTTTAGTAAAATTAGACTCAATAAACAATTAGACATGTTGTAATGTCCTCATTCTGAGCGAGCATCAAAGTTATTGGATTTAGCCTATTACCAGGTCCTTGTAGGCTAATACTGGTGACTAGAGAACCTTGTTGAGGGTTATGGCTCCGTTTGGTGGGACTTACTATTTATAGTAAGTCAAGGGATGGTTCTGATGAGCTCAAGTGAGTTAGAGGAGTTGAATGATGCTCTCCATTTATATTTTTGGCTTCCAGTTAGAGCTCCAAGAATCTTAGAGGGAGCGTCTATTTTTAGTAAGTCACCTCATCAGGTTCATTCATCATCTTTCTTCATCAGGATCACGCCTATGCTGTCAGATTTCGATTCCAATGCTTCTTCAGTCATTTTCACAAGATGGGTGAATTATGATTATTATTTAATTAAATTGGCTAAAGTTGCTATTTTTATTAGGATTGCATATTGGACACCTTGGTGTTATAGCTCGTTGGAACCGGGTTGAGAAGTTTTAAATCTTGAGCACATAAAACAGGCACCCTATGTGTTAGAATATCATTGTATTAATGAAAAGGTCATTTTTGGAGCAATGGGGGAGTTTAAATTAATAAAGTGACTTTATTATATGTCATCTTTAAATTATAACATAAAGTTGCTTTATGAGACATGAAATTAAAGTAAATTAAAGGAGATGAAGACAAATGAAAATTGAATATTATAAAAGGGGATTCAGATTTCATTTCATTCATTCTATGGTGCATTTGATATTATTGATTTGTGTGAAGAGAAATTTGGAACAAGGGTTTCAGAATTTCAGACTTGGAGAATTGTGAATTCTTCAAAAAATTTACAAGCATTTGAGGTGTTGAAATAAACATTGAGATTTGCTACAGTGTGGGCTTCATTCAGAAGTTCAATTTGAGCTTACAAGAGAAGAATCAATACAGAGTTTGGTCTTCAGATTTTGGAGAGAACTCTGCAAATTTTGATGAGTAATGAGTGGTATTTGATCAGTAATTTAATGTGCTGCTGGATTGTAATTGTTAGAATTTAATGTGGCTGTCGTACGTTTTCTAGCAAGGGCCGTATGGATTTCTTGCAGGGTCATACATGCTGTACGGAATTGGGCTAAGATGTGTCGAGTGTTGTTGGATGCTGAAGTTATATACCATGTTTGCCTTGATTGTAAGAAATCCTAGTTGTTAGCTTTGTGGAAGGTTGTGACAAAGATTGGAAGGCTGTGTTTTGGAGTCATCATTGTAAAGTGAGGATATAAATTGCTGGTTCCTATTCTTCAAGAGCTGCAGATCAATATTCAACAGATTTAATTTGCAAATTGAGGTGCAAGTGTTTTCTTTTTAACATTTGTAATGTTTTGAAAGTAATAAATTTCATTATTGATAATTGATGAGCATACGAGGCAGATTGGATTGCTGTTATTAAATGATTATAATGAGAAATTCTGTCATTTTCTATCAATGATTTTAATTGGAAATTTGCAAAAATAAATTATAAGTACTGGAACTTATAAAAATTGCAATTGAAATTGAGATAAGAGCATAAATGCAATAGAGAGCCAATTGGGCTCATTACACATGTGCTAAATAAATCACTTAAGTTGTGTAGTGCAACAACATGACTTCATTTTCCTACTTTACATGCAATTGCATATCAAGAATCCGATTTTGCATGTAAAAAGGCTAAAACTTGATGAAAAAACATGTAAGTGCATATATGTAATCCCTCTTGGAGAGTGCGATTTTCATATGATGTCAAAAATAAAACATGCAAATGCATCTAGAGAGCCTCCCCTATTGCTGAGAGGAGAGAGAAATCTCATGAGACGTTGCCTAAAGTTACAATTTTGTAAGGTGTAGTCTTAGCAGCTTACAAAAATTTTAGCCAACACACAAACTTTGACAGTATTGTCAAGGTGAGTAAAAAGAAATCGGTTAGAGGACTCCCTGAGATTACAAAACCTATCAGTGGTGTTTGTAAAGATTGTTAGTTAGAAAAACTGACAGGAACAAGTTTCAACAGTAAATCTTTTTCTACTGAGAATGTTCTAGATCTTATACACACAAATTTGTGTGGACCAATGAAGACAAAGAGCTATTATGGAGACCGGCACTTCATGCTCTTTGTAGATGACTTCTCAAGAATGTTGTGGACACTCTTTCTTAGAGAGAAATCAGAGGCCTTCCACATGTTCAAAATCTACAAGGCTAGAGTGGAAAAAGAAACCGGTAAAAGCTTGAAGTGTCTGAGATCATACAAAGGAGGTGAACACACCTCTCAAGAGTTCACTCACTATTGTGAGGAACATGGAATAAAGAGACAGCTATTGCACCAAGGACTCCTCAGCAAAATGGAGTAGCAAAAAGAAGAAACAAGACTCTGATTGGCTATGCTAGAACCCTACTGATTCTGAAGGATCTTCCTCATCACTTCTAGAAAGAAGCCATCAGCACTGTTGTCTACACACTAAACCGAGTTCAAGTCAAAAAGGGAACCGGTAAGACAACTTATGAATTATGGTTCAAACATACTCCTAGTGTAGGTTATTTCAAAATCTTTGGTAGTAAATGTTACATCAAAAGAGATATGTACTCTGGGAAGTTTGATCCCAAAAGCGATGAAGGAACATTTTTGGGTTACTCTAACAAAAGTAAGGCCAACCGGTGTCTGAACAAGAGAACAGGCAAAATAATTGAAAGTATCAATGTAAAAGTTGATGAATCTTTAGAACCGATTAAGAAGACCGGTCATAATGATCATGACAGTCTTGAAGGTCAAATTGAAGAAAATGCCTTTGAGTTCAATGAAGCAAAACCTGAAGATGAAAGAGAACACCATATTGTTGGCTAAAAATTTTGTAAGTCACTAAGACTACAACTTACAAAATTGTAGTTTTAGACAACGGTATCGTGAGATAAATCTCTCCTCTCAGCAATAGGGGAGGCTCCCTTCTTACCGTAGGTGGCTTCAATGGATACTTAACTGAAATTACAAAAGGGGTAATTCTCTCAATCAATTCTTCTTTTTTTAGGAATGACTAGCGTACAACTGTTACTTTCAAATTCAACAAAAAGAACCTAATTGCTACGATAATACCAGTGACTTAGTAATTGACATAAGAACAATAACTGAGGCAGCAGTTACTAATCTATAAAGTGAATCAACAACAAGGGCCCAAAGTCTCTTGCGATCAATTCTGTTTCAAAGTAATAAGAACTACTAGTGAGGCTCAAAGTCTCTCAATAATAATCCTGAAAATCAAGATAATACTTGAAATTAAAGCTCAAAGTCTTTTAACTCCAAATACTAGCAGCCACTATTATTATAGCAATCCCTCCTCTGTAGCTCAAAGTCTTCCAGAAAATGGATTGAAGCCTCCAATGATGCACACAAGCTTTGCTTTAGAAATGAACTTGGAAAAGATCTAATAATGCAACATAGGAAAACATCATCTAATCTCAAGATTTACAACACAAAGTTTGAAGAATCTTGCTTCCTTTATTCACTCTCAAAAACTCATACAATGAAACTCAAAGTTTTCATCAATTAGTTCTCAATAGGCTCTGCTTGTTTCAACAAAAGATAAGATCAAATTTACAAAGAGCTCTCTTCCTTATATAGGGAAAATAGAAGAGAGAAAAGTGGAGAGAAAGAGGGAAATTACAACCACTTTGACTTATTCAACAACTAACTACTTGACTTATTCTATGTTACAAGCCTTAATGTACTTGTAACTTGATTACATGACTTATGCGTACAGGAATATGTTCTCCCATACTTACAAACATTTTATGAATTACATGTAACCTGTCAATCTACCTAAAAAGCATAGAAAAAGTGTTCTAAACACTTAGAATATTTACATCAAAGAGTATTTACGTAAGCTTCAAACTTCCGTAAAGACTCATGAATAACAGAAGGGTCTGGGGATCCTGTGTGCCGAACAACTGCAATTGCCTTCCGCAAAATGTGGGATTTTGTGTACCCAGTTGCTTGTTTCTGTAATTGATCCAAAGATATCTTGCACCACATAAACCAATCCAGTGTGGCCGGACCAAAGTCATCAACATCTGAATGTGAGTGCACTATCTCTGAAAACCTTGTCACTATGATCTCCCCATCAATCTGCTCACCATGCCCAGAAGAAACATCACAGGAAATCTTCTCAAATTCTTTCACCATATGAAGCTCTTGTTCCTCCCATGATCTCAAAACATCCTGTAAGTCTGTGATCAACTTACTTAACACTTTTTCCTTGTTAACCATGAGATCAAGAGATTCAAAATATGAATCAGCAGAAGAGATGACCTCCAACTGACATAATTTCTCAAGATCGAAGCCCTGTAAAGTCTTCCAGACATTAAGATCATCACCTAAAATCTGCAACTGCTACTGGAAGGATGAGATATGCTCTCTGATTTCTCTGGCAGTGATACGAATATGCCTCAAGACTTCAAGTGAATTCTTAATCACTTGCACACCCTGCGTCTCTATCTGTGCTGACCATTCATCCATCACCTTGGCCTTCTTGTGACGTCTGTCATAGTCTTCAGAATGCGAGACTGAAATCGGAGCAGCATTCTGGGAGTTGTTCATCATGCTAATAATTTCCAACAAGCGTGCATTTTCTTCTTTCAATTTATTTTTCTTCTCCCAAAGTTGATCATTCTTTTGAGAGAGCTGTAAGACAGCGTCTTGAGCATCCTACTGACAACTCAAACGTGTCTGTTTTCCCAACTCCACCTTGTTGATCCTGAAATCAGAGGGCTGTCCACTATTTGTGACCTCATCAACTAAAGGTTCAGCAATCTCGGCATATTTGGCACTATTTTCAACTATGATCCTTGAGACTATCTTCGCCTTCTTACTTTTGGGGACCTTTGGTTTAGAAGCATTTTTTAAGTTAAATGCTTCCAAGGGAATCTCTTCTTTCTTCCTCTTCTGTGTTATGGCGGAAAGCCAAGGAGGTAAAGAGAAAGAGGAAGAAGTCATCTCTGCTGATGTGATAGCCAAAGTGGTGACTGGTTCTACATGCGTAACCGTGGCAACAAGAGGGGGAGCCTCTGTCATGACAGCCATATTTGTAGGACTACCATGAGTAACCTCTGATATGAAATGATCTACTTGTGCCAAAGTAGTATCCAATACCGCTGCTGAAGAGGTAGCCATGGATGGGATAGTCATCAAGTATGCATCAAACACACTCTCAAAACTGTGGTAGGACTCCTCCTGTACAACAATAGGAGCGGCTGATGAAACAGGTAAAGCTGATGTGATCAGAACCGAATCCATAGAAGGCGTGAGTCCTACAATGAATTCATCTGCAGCAATGCCCATAGGTGAATTAGGAGATTCATCTGATGTCGGTGCGGAACCAAGGACTGTGATAGTAGCTGAATCATCCACAGGAGGTACATCTGAAGGAGGTTCCTCTGGTACAGGTGCATCTGGTGAATCAGGCATCTCATCATCGCTGGATTCAACTTGAATCCTCTCAGACTCTGTACCTTTGATCTCAAGAATTCTCCCGCTATCTTTACCCCCCTTAATGGTGAGCTTTGGAAGAGTGGGTACAATAGGAACAACAAGATCAACTGCAGAAGATGAAGCACCATCTTTGGTTCTTCCCTTAATCTCTGACCACTTGCCAACTGGGCCACCATGATCAAAATCTTTGCCGGCTTTTACCTTAATGCTCCTTAAGCCCCTTCGCTTTAACCAGATATTGGTATTTGAAAGAATGGACTGAAAGTGATCCCAGATGGAAACATTCTCCTTACCAAACCAAGATGTGATGAGCAAGTCTTCAACATGGTTGTGGGTGTAATCTCGATCAAGGATGTTATCATCATCCTCAACACCTGGTGAAATATCAGCAAGATTAAAGTCTACAATCTGCTTGAGGGATAGGCGCTGATAATCCATCTTTCTTATGTCCATCTCAGTACGGAGATCTATCCAGATATCCTCCAATCTGTAGACATGTACAAACTGCCTCCTCATTTTATCATTAAGCCCCCGCCAGTCAAAGTGACTTCTCGCCATGAACTTCTTCAAGGTAATGCGTTGAAGCTCATATTCCATGTTCTTGGCTTTAGGAACTGTATCAATAGAGTACCCGTCGATCTTCAATGGATTTCGAGAGGAAATCCCCACACCAAGTCTATGTAATGCATTCTGATGCATTTGGATAGACATAAGTTGTCGGGCCAACTCCATGAGAATAATCTTATCAGTGGGATATCTCGGTAATGTATGCGGCTCACCCTTGAAATAGCCCACCCTCATGTATGTGAAGCTAGGAAACTGGAGAAATAGGCAACCATACTCATTAACCTTGACCCATGCTTCATCTGACACCCACCGGTTTGGAAGACTCTTATCGAACATGCACATGAAATGCCCAAAGAAGGCATCCTGTACCCTGCGGTAATGTGAGCGGCTTGCCTTCAAGACAAGCTAAGGATAGTACTCCCAAACTGGAACCAATGATCTATCTCCCTTTGTAGATAATCCGGAAAAAGACCCGAGAGATGCAGCAATGTAAACCAGGTAGGAATTCATGTAGAATGTACAAGTGTCAACAACTTGTGTAAGTTGTTCACACGGCATATCACTGATCATTTCCCCCCAGAAGATCTTCTTCTTTGATCGGACAATGAGGGAGATATATTTATACATCCAGGGCTCGAAGGTGTTGGAAGTCTTTAACCCTGCCAAGCGACTAAACAAAGTGATGAGATCGCTGATTTCTTCTTTGAACTCAGTGCGCTGGATCCCCTTTGGCCATCTTGCAATACTCGGCCTCTTATGGAGCAGCCAATTTTCATTTATGAATTTGGTACATGAGGGAGTATCTTCATTCCATCTATCAACAACCTTCTGCTTTGTGATGTTGATTGTGACAGGGCTCACAAGTACTTTGAATATTCTATCCACTATCTCTGGATCTAGACTGATAATGGTCTTTCCATCCTGATCCTTAATAGTTCTGGAGGTGGGATCAAAATTTCTGGCACAAGTGAACACGAACTCCGGTTCTAGAGCAGCTAATGGGAATGTAGAAACAAGATGTATATTGCTCTGTTTGATGGAGAGCATATCCTCTGTAGCTGCAACATCTACCCTTTGAAGAAAATCTTCAAAGTTCATGTGAGAAACATCTGTGTCTCTCACCTCATCACAATAGGAAATCATCTGTGAAGGTGGGATAGAGTTATGATAAGAATCATATTGATACTTCATCTTTTTCTTTTCCTTCTCTTTCGGTGGTACGATCCCTTCAGACATAACTTCCTGTGAATGAAAAGCTGTGACATAGAAATCCCATAACATGAGAACATCCTCTTGAGAAGGATTCATCAGCAAATGACAAGAAGAGAAAGGAGATGGCTGATTTTGGGAAAATAAATGGTTTTTTGGGTGAAGGAAAACTCAAAAAATGGGTTTTTCAAGGATGATTACATATGTGGACAGCATGAAATGTAAAGTGAAAAGATAATGGATGACATGGAAGGATAGTATTTTATAATGGAAAATCAACTTTGTCATCATTATGAGTTTGACGTCATATGATGACAATGGGGACAGCAATTTGATGCAAGTGGGAATAGGAAAATAGCACAAAAGGAACTTGCATTTGTCCTTTTCTTTCATAGGACGGGGTTTTTAATCCCTATTGCATGTACAAGAAAGATGAAGTTCTTTGTAATGACCCTTACTATAAAGGCCACTGAAACCCTCAAACCGAACTTAGGAATTTTGTCAAACACTTGGCATGTAACTGAATAGATCTGCTAAAATGTGAACTGTGAATAGGGCTAATTGTTGTGCAACAAATCCACACTAAACAATGACATAAACAGTGCCAAAGTAGATATATATTTCTCAAAATGAAGGAGTCAATAACAATTTCCAGAATTAGACAACTTTCAGATTTTCTATTCTCAGCGTATAAGGCCTGTGGTACTAATGCATAGGAATACTAAAATGGATTGAGGACAATGTATAAACCCTCATATGCAATTTGATTACAAAAAACTGATTATCATGGACTGAACTGTGCACATAAACTTATGATTTCCAATGACTGTTTTCAGACTTGTGACTGACTGTAACCTTATTAGAATGCAGTGTTATAATTATGTAGCAATGTCCTTGTACAGATTAGATGATAGATGACTAACAATTACAACAGTAATTCATAACTGATAATAGCAATTGATGCAATGCAAATATGGACTGAGTTTTGATGACTGTTACAGCAGTGAATACAGATGCATCTTTTCAACAATTTTTACCATCAATTATCCACTCAAATACAATGTAAAAGAACCTGGAAATGCTGCCTTAATTGCTGATGAAGGCTGATGAAGAAGACACCCAAATCCGCCCCAAACTGCCCTCCAAACTGTGCCAAATCTGCAACAATGTACTGGCCGCACCAGACAGTACATGTACGGCCCCTATAGAAAAATAATGCTGGGGTTTTGGGACCCCCAAATGCAATGAATATGGGCGCCTAGGGTTAGGTAGTAACCCTACCAAAGCACAAAAATTAACTCCAAGGGGATTGGAAGTTATGAGCAATTTATAGGTTCCAAACCCTGATATGGCAATTCTGAAAATGAGCCAATTTTGTCTTCAAACCCTTGCCAAACGCTTCACCAATGCAAGAGCAAATCTGAAACCCTTATTCCAACCAAAAACAAACCCTTACAACGAATTCTCAATGAGCTCCAATGAGATGGCTGAGTACCAACTCCAAATATGCAACCCTTCAGTAGATATTTCACTACCTCAATTATGCCAATCCAAGGGAGTTATCGTTCCCAAAGACCGAATAGTTATTGCAGATCCAAAAGACCACAAATGGCTTCACAATGAAGAAGTAGAGGAAATCTCAAATCGAGCTTGTCCAAATGAATGCCCAAGCCCCCTATTTATTCACTTTTTTGAGAAGTTACTAAGAACTTCTAGAAGCATCCATTATAAAATCCCATTATAATGCACTTTTATAATAATATAACTTTATAAAATAAAAAGTGCAACTCAACTTAAAATTATAACATGTGGGGCCCGCATAACTCATAATAATAAAAATAAGCTCTAAATCACTTCTCCAAGAGCAAATACGACCACTGATCTACAAAATGACTCTCTCCACATCGCCGCCAGTCTACGAGAGCCTGTGATAGACTGATCCGGCACGCTAAATGATGTCAGCCAGAATGGGGACATGACATTCTTGCACATGCATCTTTGGAAAATTGATGAAATTTTTCTACCAACATGAGTTTGAAGTCAAGTGGCAGCAAGATAAAGTCCAATGGAAGTGGGTTTTTATGGAATGGAGACACATGGCTTGGATGAGACAAAAAGAAGTGGACCCATCTTCTTTTTAGACATAATATAATTAAGAACAGGGTTTTAAATCCCGACTGCATGTGCATAAGAAGAGAAGTCTTTGCACATGCATCTTTGAAATGAGGAAGAACAAAACACATTAATGCAAGATTGGAAATGAAAGACAATGAAAAATAAAACAAGAAAATTTACCTCACTCCTTCACAAGACAAAGGAAAAAAATTTCTTTGCAATCTTTGGGAAAATCTGGAAAAGATCGTGAAGATTCTCACAACATAGAAATGCTAGAAAAGAGTCTTTAAATAGAGCTCAATCCATGACCTATTCTTCCAAGAGATAAACATAAATTGACAAGTGTTGAGACAATGAGCAAATTAATGCCAAATAATAGCAAAAAGTTTGAAAAATTCAACACATGCAAAGGCTTCCAAAAACGGCGTCTAGGGCTGGAAATGCTTGCAAAAATCAGTCATTGAAAGTTTGGAAGTAAATCACTCACCTTAAAAATCTTGGAGAATGAAAACTTGAATCCCGTTTTTGATAAAAAGGCTCAAAAGAATGACTGAAAACTCTTGAAATTGGAGTGCAATGAAGAGAAAAATCCTTCCTTAGTGCTGTAGCATCAAAAACCCTTTCATTTCATGCTCATGCATTCTGATTTGAATGTGTTTTGAGCTCCAAAATTGCCGCCCAATGCTTGTATACGGGTTTCAGCAAAAGGAAAGCATGTGCGGTTATAAGAAAATTCGCCACCATGCTCTATGACACTTTTTAAGAGGCAACTTTAAAACATATGCTATCACATGAAAAATCGCCACCACTTAGCATTTAAAAACGGCTTTTTAAAAGGTCATAACACATGTATTCGAAAATACATGTTCTGGCATTTAAAATCGCCACTTAGCACAAGAGAAAGTAGTAACGAGTTTTTAAAAACATATAACATATTACAGATGTTATATGTTATGTGCAATGGAAGATAAAATCGCCACTCAACATGCGCTAGGGAAATACAGACGGGTTTTGATAAGCCTCCAACACATTACATATATGTTATGCAATATGTAATGAAGAGAAAAATTGCCACCATGTACAAGGAAAAACACTAACGCGTTTTGGCAAGCTATCAACACATTACATATATGTTATATGCAATATGTAATGAGGTTCAAAATCGCCACCATGCACTAGTGTGATTTGAAATGAACTTTTAAAAACCAAAAACACATGTCATCTCATCAAAAATCGCCACCATGCACTAGTGTGATTTGAAATGAACTTTTAAAAACCAAAAACACATGTCATCTCATCAAAAATCGCCACTTAACACATGGATTTTTTAAACTAACGATTTTAAAAGATAAAGAACATATGTTAGAAGGTTTAAAAACTCCACCAAGTAAATCATTTTGATCAAAACATAAAGACGTGCTTTTGAGATGCAAAAGCACATGTTTTTAAAGGTTCACACATGTAAATGGATTTAAATTCTCCACTTATCATAATCAAATTTCATTTAGAATATGTATTTGCAAATGAGAACCCCACTGATTTACTGATAAGGAATTAATAATGGATTTAAAACGAATTAATGCATGGGATATATGCATCTGATAATGAAAAATCCACCTTGCACTTTAAAAATCTCATGAGAATTAAAATTTAAATTGAATACTATAGTCTTAATGAAGTAATAAATAAAAATAGACTTTTAAAGCCTAATTTTATTAAAACTTTAAAAACTATAATAAGATCAACTCAATGAGTTGAAATTTTAAAATGGATGATAAAATCCAATTTAGAATTCAAAAATAATTTTAATTCGTGCAATCGACATCAAAAAGTCCACTTTTCAAGGGATTTAATAAAATATGCAGTCACCTTGAAAAACCCCACTTTTAACCTCATAACTTGAGCTAGAGAACTCCGATTAAGGTCTAAGTCGGCTCGAAACCAGCGGAATTTAAAGGAGCATCTTCGCAAGGGTAAAACAAAACCGAAAACTATTTACAAGAAAGGGAAAAACAAAGAAAACCGCGAAGATGGCCAAAAATCAAGTGCTTGCGATCGGAGAAAATAAACTCTTTTCAACAAGCGTTCAAGAAATAACTTGACGGCAATCTTCTAAAAAGAATGTACAATAAACGACACCTAGAAGACAATTCAGGGATTACAAATCTCTTTCAAGATACGTTTATTCATACATTAAAACCTAGAGAGTACACCTACGAATTCATGAGAAAAATTGCGTAGGGTTGTCTCAATTTTGTGATGTCAAAATTGAGGCCAACACATATGAACAGACATCTGGTGCAGGAGACTGTATATGAAGCTCAAGACGGTGAACAAGAAGATGTTCAGAACCATGATGAAGAAGTTGCTCAACCGGAAGAGCCTAACCAGAAACAACGACTGGTTCTCCCAAGGTATGTCACATATCATTCTATTGACAACATTATTGGTGACAAACATGCTAATGTCTTAACCAGGAAAAAGGCCAAAGAGAATACTATTTACTTTCCTATATAGAGCCTAAATCTACAAGGGAAGCACTAGAAGATGAAAACTAGGTCAAAGCCATGGAGGAAGAAATTGAGCAAATTGAGAAGAATGACACATGGGAGCTTGTGCCACGACCAAAAGACAAGAATGTCATAGGGACCAAGTGGGTCTACAGGAACAAGTTGAATGAGAAAGGGAAAGCAATAAGAAATAAGGCAAGACTAGTCTGTAAAGGGTATGCCCAGGAAGCTAGACTGGATTATGGAGAAACTTTTGCACCAGTAGCCAGATTGGAAGGAGTAGGAATTCTTCTCGCCTATGCTGCTCACAAAAGATTTGAAGTATATCAAATGGATGTCAAGTCTGCATTCCTAAACAAAATACTAGAAGAGGAAGTCTACATTGGGCAACCGGAAGGCTTCACATCTGCACAAGATGGTGGTATGGTTTGTAAGCTGAAAAAGGCTCTTTATGGGCTTAAGCAAGCTTCAAGGGTTTGGTATGAGAGATTGCATTCATAACTTCTGACCATTGGATTCACAAGGACTGGGGACAACAACAACATGTATCTCAAGACTGGAAAAGATGGAAATTTGATTGTTGAGATCTTTGTGGACGACATCATCTTTGGAGGAGATGACAGGATGAGCAAAGCCTTTGCTGAAGAAATGAAGAAAGAATTTGAGATGTCTATGATAGGCGTCATAAAATTCTTCATTGGACTACAGGTCCATCAACTAAAAGAAAGTATTTTTATCTCTCAGTCCAAGTATATAAAAGAAATTCTTAAGACTTTTGGACTTGAAGAATCTAAGCTGGTTGGAACCCCAATGATAATTAACCT
This sequence comes from Chamaecyparis obtusa, assembly GCA_027943335.1. Classification (NCBI taxonomy): domain Eukaryota; kingdom Viridiplantae; phylum Streptophyta; class Pinopsida; order Cupressales; family Cupressaceae; genus Chamaecyparis; species Chamaecyparis obtusa. The sequence goes on along the minus strand of BSBK01002060.1, from coordinate 611,339 downwards.
TAAATTATCAAAAGAGGATGATGCAAAAGAAGTAAAGAAACAATGTATCGGTCCATGATAGGAAAATTACAGTATGTTGTTCACAATAGACCGGGCATTGCACATGCAGTTAGCATAGTGGCAAGATTCTCTGCTAATCCCAAAGAGACACATCTGATAGCAGTGAAGAGAATCTTCAGATATCTAAAGGGAACTGAGGAATATGGCTTGTGGTTTCCACACAAGGGAGGATTCGAAGTAAAAGTATACACTGATGCAGACTGGGCTGGCAACACTGATGACAGAAAGAGCACAAGTGGTGGTGCATTCTTTCTCGATGGAAGAATTGTTTCTTGGACAAGTAAGAAACAAAATTGCATTTCACAATCTACTGCAGAGGCTGAATATGTTGCTGCAGCAATCAATTGCAAACAGATAATTTGGATCAAACAACTTTGGAAAGAATCAAAGAACAGATACCTGAACCAATAGCTATCTATTGTGATAGCACCAGTGCAATTAACATATCCAAGAACCCTGTCATGCACTCCAAGGCAAAGCACATTGCCATCAAGTATCATTACGTGAGAGAATTGGTACAAGACAAGGAGGTGAGATTGGAGTATGTTCCCACAAAGGAACAAATCGTTGATATCTTCACAAAGCCATTACCAAAGAGTACTTTTGAGTATGTCAGACGTAAACTAGGGGTGATACCCCTTCATGATCTTCAATAAACCTACAAGGGAGATCATCAGTTCATTATGCTTCAACAGAGGGTTACACCTCATCTTTTCTGGATTGATGAAAAGGGTTGTTGCTCGTAGGGGGAGCAGATCAGATAAAGGTAGTCTCTTCAGACTAGCCTTTGGCATTATTGTCAAAATGGGGGAGAGTTTGGCAATAACCGGTAGTTAAACCAACAATGATACAAAGATGAAAGCACAGAAAACCGGTGATATGATAATGATATGATTGCCCATCAAGGTTTCGCCATCAATGCCAAAGGGGGAGATTGTTGGCATAAAAAAATGGTAACCGATAAGCCTGCTACCGGTAACAGTATTGTCATTGATTGGCAAAAGTGGATAGAGATTTGTCATCTCTCTATAGTCCTAAGATCTAAGGAGATCTGTATGAAATGAGGCCGGTTTGGCAACCGGTGACAACATGCAAGAAAGAACAGACTGTAATCAAGAGCAACCGGTCACTACACAAAGCATTAGCAACCGGGTAATGTATATAGTCAAGGAATGAAGGATTTAACTGTCAACCGAGGACCAAGGTAAAACCGGTGTAGACATGCACAGAAAAAGTAAAAGTACAAACCGGTGTCAATAACACAACCGAGGAATGTGCGACCGGTAAAGTAAAGGAAGGGACAGTGATAGGTCAAAGACTCTTACCTGTTCACAACATGAGGATCTCAACCGATCTAGTAATGACTCCGATATGAATCGAGGAAGTCATAGTCAACTATCTGTTTCAACCAACTTTTTGACCGGGATTTTCTGCACTAAATCCGAAGGACTTTGAGTTAACATGGTGATTGGTTTGAGGCGTGTCTAAAGGTTTTAAAGCCGGGATCTGTGACTTTAAAACAAAGAGTTATCTCTTATGAAAGAAAGGTTATTGACACGCATCTATTGTTTTCTTCATAAAGCAGATAAAGCAAGAGCATGCATCGGATGTTTCCTCTGTGAACTGATACTTCATTGAGTGATGTATCCGAAAGAGATCTGAAGACAGGTCATGCATGAGAGGTGCAATTAGGGCAAAAACTCTATCTATTCTTCTGCCTGTTGAGAATATGAGTTGCCTTCATTCTGCCAAAGAAAAGAGTGAACCCGAAAGCCTAAAAGAAGCTAGGAAAAATTGAGAAGAGAAGAAGAGAGAAAGAAGAGTGTGCAGAGAAGCACAACAGTAGAGAACACACCTGCAGCGACCGGTGATGCTTCTCAGTTGAGCACAAATAGAAATCTTATCATGCTATGCAAAGCCACTTGTAAAAGGTCAATCCTTCTATTGTTTTCTAGCAATTACAATAGTTAAATCCCAGTATTTGAGTAGACTCTAACATGTCCCTTGTATCAAATCCTTTAACCGGGTGACATCTTTCAAAGGTGTTCTAAGTCGTCTAATCAGGCAGGCACTAACCAGCCTTATTGTAACAAATCCCTTAACCGGGTTGCATCTAACAGTGCATTGTAATCCTTTAACCGGGAAGGCTCCTAACAGGGCATACTCTAGAAGAGTACAAAATTTGTGAGGTCTCCTCACACCGTGGTTTTCACCCTAATCGGGTTTCCACGTGATAAATCCGGTGTCTCTATGTGATTGTTTGCTTGCTGTTATTATATGCTTGAATCTGTCTTACAATTATAAGTATACTTCACCAGATTTAAAGAGAAAAGTTTTAGAGGTGCCGATTCACCCCTCCCCTCTCAGGGTCGGTTGGGACTGTTACCACAGTGTTTCAGGGACGGGGACAAGCTGACAGCAAGGGACACATTTTCGAGACGTTCCTAGAGGGCCATTTTTAGGGGACAACAAGGGATAACAGTATACAATTTCATACATACATATAAATTTTTCAAATATATTAATATAGTATAGAGAAGTGGAGAAAAGAGATGTGTAAATAGTTGATAAAAACAATATCAATATGTAAATAAATCATGAGAGCACTAGTGTAACAGCATAATAAATTTCAATAAAGCATTATAACAATAGTCTCAAACATCGAAAATCCATGATCGATTAATATCCAAAAGTTTCAAACATATATCCAGAAGTCTGAAACATCAAAAGATACAGTCTATGAAACTAAGCCTCATTTTGGCCATCAATATCCAAAGACTCAAAACCACCTGAGTCACTATCCCCCCTTTGGAAGAAGTGGATCTTCCAATGGTAGCCACTATGGCCAGTGCCAAATAGTAAACATTTTCAAAGAAAATAAAGTACAAACATACAAAAAAGTAAAATAGTGCATCTTTTTAATTTCAAAATTCAAGAATGAAACTTTTCAAGCATAGTATTAAGACTCAGACTTGGCATGACTCAGAAAATTAAAAAGCTATAACTTTTATTGTGTATTTTATTGACTATATTTGATTCTCATACATTTGAAATTAGATTAGCTGTTTTGACTCTTATATATTAGATTCTCATACATTTGAAATTAGATTAGCTGTTTTGATTCTCATATATTTCATTCTCGTACATTTGAAATTTGAATATATTGGTTTCATTCTCATAGGGAGGTACAGAAGCAAATAAAATTTAAAAAGAAAACTTTATTTTTTGTTTTTTAATGCTTGGGAGCATTCCCAACTGCTAAGGGCAGCTAGCTGTCCATAGGACATCCCCTACCCATCCCCAAATGGCAGGGGATGTTTCTTGGAATTTTGGAGGGTTGAGCAAGTATCCAGGACGATAGGGGGACGTCCCCCGCCCCTACAATGGCTAGGGGATGGGGACCCTAGGTTTTGGGGCAAGGGACGTGTCCCCATATATCCTTGAATAATTTTAAAATAAAATGGTAATTTATCATGTGAAAAAAGCGGCCCTATTCCTAAGTGTCCAAACTAATGCACAAGTGAAGACCTTTTTGACAAGTTATTACACTAAGTAGTCTTTTCAATATTTGAACATTAGATAACTTGAGTTAATAATTAATTAATAAGTCAAGAGCTTACCTGAGTTGTAGAATGCACTAAAACAATATAATTATACAATTTGGTCATACCAAAGTGATCCTAAGGTAATAAGACAATGATTTGAAGCAATTGGTAGACTTACTAAAAATATCATACTCCTCCAATACGTATGGAAATCAATTACGAAAGTGTCATGAGGATTTAAATCACCAACTAAGCTCGTTTCCATGAAAAGACCTGACAAAACTAAACTTGTTTCCTCCAAGTATTTTGGAGTTCTCCCTTACTTGTAGCTTATAGGAAAACTTGGAAACTAGGCAGATTGTTCAAAAAACATTTTTGCTTAAACAAGGGGGCATTACATCTATTTTTGTGAAGATGGATGGGCCAAATTTAATAATTTGAGCGAAAGGCTTGATGTCTTATGCTGCCGCCTCCAAATCCAAGATTGTTTTTCATAAAGCATGTATCCTTGGTTTGTTGATTTCCTTAATTGGTTATTAAATAGAGGCTAGAAATGTAAGGGTTCAAATTAAGTTGCTAGATAATCTTGGTATACCCGTTTTCTTTTTTTCCCTCCTCAAAAAATGTGGAATTGGGTGATGGAAAAATTCAACAGAAAAATTGTTAACAAGAATGGTCATCTATATCTTTGGGCTAGTAGGTTATTGGTCTACTAAAAGGTTATTTCCTCTTACACCCTTTGTTTCTCTTCTTGATGGGTGATCTCTTCTACTATAAATTAATACAAGTGCTTCTTGTTGTAAGGTTTTCACACCATTGCCCCATTGCAAATTTGGGCCCTGTAATGTCCCCTTCCTCAAATAAGATTTAATAATAAATAATAATTAAATAATAAATTTTAATCAATAATAATATTAATAAAAGATAATAATAATAAGAAATAATAAAATTTAGTTATAATTGTGAATATGTGATTATAATAAAATAAATAATAAATACCATTGTAATAAAAATATGAAATTGAATTATAATAATAAATAAATTGATAAATTTTGATATAATTAACTATATTATTAATACAATAATAAAAGAGTTTACTATATCAATCAATATAATTATATATTAATAATCAATAAATAATACTAAAATATAATAATTTGATACCAATAATAAAATGATGAATATAACTATAATAAATAAGCCAATTATATTATAAACATTTATAATAGACAAGTCTATTAATATATAACATTAAAATATATTATAATACATATGAAATATATATATCGATATAGTATATGGTCGATTCTCTCCCCAATTAGGAATAATATAACCAGGACGACATATTGTAAGGTTTCATATTGCTTGGCTTGATTCCTACATTCTGATTTTTGGGCGCGTATGACAATCCTTGTTTCAAACGATCCATAAAACTGAAAGTATTCATGCTGTGATGGTGAAGGCATCTTGCTTGATGTTACAGGTGGAAACTACACTGTAGCGGATACATCTGATGTCGACGGGTCATCTCATTCTCTGCAATAGGGCACAGATATCTTTGTCACAAGGCATGCCAATTCACTCACGTAAGATTTTGAATCACACATTGTGGAACAGTGGAAATCTGAGACTGATGATGCTATTCGCAAATGCATCGTGAATGACTTAGATAGGCCCGCATTCTCCAAAGATGTATAAAGTGTATATGATCATAGTCTGGTATGTTTAATGGTTCGTGTGGCTACGTATGGAACTATTATGGACAACAACTTCAACACTAATTTAACTACGATATGTTGAACTCTTAAAACCAGTGCTTAATGAATCAAAGTAGCCTTGTTCCCAATAATTATGAAGGGGTACGATAAAAGAGTTGTGATTTTTCAAATGAAGAGGGGCGTCTCTTTATCGTATGGGAAGATATAAAATAAGAAACAACAATCAAAGGGGGATCATCAGGGAAGATACATAACATTCAATCAGACAAGAAAGACAGTTTTCTCTTATTTACTTATCCTCATGAAATTACTCCCTGGCACGTAAGACATAACATAACAAACCAGATATCACAGTTGTGGTGAAAGCGATATCGTTAATTGCATGTTCTCATTATTCTGTTATAGCATAACAGTATCAAAGAGACAGCTATATAATCTCATACAATCTCCATTACTTAATCCAAGCGTAAGTATCAGATAAAGCAAGAGTATGAAGTGTGAGTAATTGTACCGACTATTGGAGGTAGCCAGACAAGAGGTCATTACATTGCATATAATTAAGGAATCATATCAGAAATCACAATCTAATCTCTATCAAAGAGGCATCGAAACATTACAAATCGGTACTTATAATCTTTAGTCCCAATAGGGGACATTACAGGCCCCCTCTTTTTGTTTTTTGCTCCTGTTTGCTTAGGAGTAGAGTTAGTTTGGCAGTCCCTTTGTCAATAGGGAGTTTGAAGGAGTCAGAGAAAGGAGATTCATCAAGTCCTTGGGCTAGAAAGTGGAGTCTTCTTCAAGCATGGGATCGGTTGATTTTGAGCAATATCAGAATGATAAGGATGTGGGGGTTCAAGTCTAGGATTAGACCAAGTGTAATTGAGGACAAGGTAGCTCATTGCAAATCCACTTCGATGAGCTGGAGAGGGCTTGGGAAAGGTATAAAAATGTCTAAGTATGGGACAGCAAAGCATGTAAAACAAAATCCTAAGGGCAAGGTGGAATCCACCTGCCCCTTAGGATTCAAAATCCTGGCCTACCCTTGATTTCCGCCTTCTCCCATAGCTTCTAGTCCTAGCCCACCCTCAAAGTCCACCTAAGGATGGAAGTCTTAAGACCATAGAGAAACGATTTGGCATAGTCTAGGGGTCAAATCTCAAGGAGGAAATTGAGAATTAGATTGAGAAAGTGCAAACAAACACGAGAGATCAGACTTAAGCATGCCCAATTCAAAGTGAAATACATGAAGATTACCTTGAAACCAAAGTGCAATAATGATGAGATGAGAGGGAGTGAAATAATGATTTGAAAGAAGCAAAGTTGAAATGGAGAGAATCCTCAAGAGGAAGCAGAATCCACTTCCCTCTTAGGATTCCCAATCCTAGGAGACACTGAATTTCTGCCCCTTAAACTCGAGCAATTCAAGCCATAATTTGATGTGGTGATCAGAAAACAAGAAGCATGCCATCAATCCTAGACAAGGGCGGATCAATTTAGAAGTGAAACGGTGGATTTGCGAGACAAAGTTAGTGATAATGAAAATGTAATGAAAATCCTAGAGGGACAACAAAATCGACAGCCCTCTTAGGATTCCAAATCCTAATCAAGTCAAAACTTTTGCCTCCCCAAATCTGATGACCAATAGTTCCAATCGACTTAAGGCGCAATTTGAAGTGAAAATCCACGGTAGAACAATAGCAGTCACTTAAAGCAATGGCAAATTCATCGAAGGGAAGTAGTGAAAGTTTGAAGACAAAGGGGCAATGATGAACAAAGAAGAAGGAATCCTTGGGGAGTAGTGGAATCTGTTGCCTTCCCAGGATTCAAAATCCTAAGCCACATAAGATTTCCACCTTGTCTTAGTGAGCAACATGAGGATATGAAAAAGTGAGAAGGTCAGATTTAAATCAAAGGGAAAACAATGAAGATAAGGGACTTACAAACATGACAAGAAGCAGTCCTAGGGAAATGGATACAATCCTATAACAAGTCATTGTGAGGTTGTTCTTTCATGCATAGCGTGTTCAAGTTCATGACCTTGAGACACAAATACATCCTTTTCAACTTGACTGGGACTTTCATGCATGTCTATCTTCTCATGTCTAAAAACATGATTATCTTCATTCACTTGAATATCAAAAGAATGATTTTCATCTTTCTTTTCATCAATGACTTTCTAAGAATGCAAAAACCAGAAGTGAGAGTCGCAAGCTATGTCAGCTTCCTTTTCCTGGAAGAGAGTAGCAAGATCACTAGTTTTGGATTCAAAATGCTTCGCTGCTGCCTTCATTGATGGTGCCTTGATAGCAAGCTTCTTTGGTGATGAAACTGACTTATGTTGATTCCCACCAACAAAACTACATGCAACATTTGGAAGAGGCCTCTTTTGTACATCCTTGCTTGGAGAAAAGAACATACCTTGATCTATTTGTTTTTTGAGGGAAAGCAACTCATTTGCTAACCTCTACACCACAAGATCTGTCCTTGTGATGGAAGAAAACGAATCCAAAGAAAAAGAACTTTCTTCAAGCCCACTTGCTTCTATTTTTATCTGCCCAGCAAGAATAAGATCATCCTCAATTTCAATTGTCAAAGTTTGTGCAGCTGCAAGAGTAACCAGGGTTGCTCTTCTTAATAGAAAACCGACTTCGGGAATTTGAGCATTGACAAAGAAACACTTCAAATTTGCACTTATAGGCTAAGCAACAGTTGGAATTCTTCATGTCAACTTGTTGAATGAGCAACGAAATCACGCATAGGCATGTGAGACGCCTTCTTCAACTGAGTGAGTTGGGCCAACAGGGCATGAGCATCTTCAAGAAGTTTGAACCTTTCTTCAAACTTGGCTATGAGAGTAGCCCAGTTTGTGATAGTTTGTGTCGGTAGATGGTAAAACCAGTCAGCAGCCACACCTTGGAGAGTTTCCACAAACAACCTCATAGACACAACCTCATGTTCAACACCGTGAATACCGCATGTAATGTTAAAAGCAGCATTATGTTCGTCAAGATGTTGTTGTCCATCACCAAAGAACTTGGAAAAGTTCTTCCATGAGCCATCGAGAAGAGCATGTAGAGGTAGAATCAAATTCAATGGACCAAAAGCATTTCCCAAAGACCTTGAGCAGCCATTTACATGTCCTTGGTAAAACCTTGAAAAACTACAAAAATAAATTACAATGAATAAGACACGGGTATACTTCAAACCGACGGTTTTTAGGATCAATTGCAAAACAGTGGTTCCAACCATAGCATGTGAGACATAGTCTCTCCTACTTCTTAGGGAAGGCTCCTCCTTATTGCTACTGGAATCAACAAAACACTTAACTACTATTTAGACTAAGCTAAATCAGGACGAGACATTCATCCTATTCTCTTATTTCAAAATAGATGTTACTATTACAATACAATCTTAAAGCAATAGTGCAACTCACTTACAAAGTATCTGTTGGAGCAATAATTCTAATAAACAGAAGATTAGACGTAAGAATAATCTTCAGCATACCAGCACTTTATGTAACCAAGAAACTCATGAAATCTCAAAGTCTTTCCATTATGAGATCTTGAGAACAAGAATGAAACACATGTGCAGCTCAAAGTCTCCAACACGTATTTCACCTTGCATACACAAGTGAAGATAATGAAGCAGCACAAAGTCTACAAGCTATTCCCTTGCTTGAGCATCCTATATTAATCTCAAACTTGATAAGCAACTCAAAGTCTACAAGACCAAATCTGAAACCAAATTATAACTTTGAACACAATATGTAGCTCAAAGTCTGCAAGATTGAGTTCAAATCCCTCTTGAACAAAGCATAAAACTCACAATCAACTCAAGAAAATGTCTTCACATCACAGTTTGGATTGGCACAAAGTCTCAAAAAAAACTGTATATTTTATTGAAAGCAATTTAATTTATATCTAAGCTCAAAGTCTTAGAGTGCATATACAAACTGGCAAAGTTTTCTTGCCTTGCCCAAAAGATAAAATTACAAAGAGCACCCTCTTGTATTTATAGGTGAAGGGTTGAGAGTGAAAAGTGGGAGAAACCCAACTAATCGAGACTTATTCAACAACCAACTGTTGTCGGTATATTTTGTATGTACGGGTGTTGTGTAATAAACTTATGTTAATCTCGGCAGTTAGTACCGAGAGTGTGAACCGTTACGACGTGACGTTTCGGTGGTGTCTCTTCGGAGGTTATATGTTCACATTGCTTTGAGTGTGAATGACATGATTTGGTTTTCTGAGTACTTTATGTTTACCGAATTGCAATACTTTCCTGTGTTCATGTTTATCAGTTAATGTGTGTTTATGCAACTATTCTTGTTGACCCGAGAGGGAAAACACCAACTACCTATAGTTGAATTATTCAACATTGCAAGTCCTGATGTCCTGCAATGTGATTGCATGCTATAACTTTGCAGCTGATACTATCATATGCAATTCCATCTTGTTTTTACATTACATGTAATCTGTCGAAATGGAATTACAATTACATAATAAATATAAACTAAGCGTCTGACAAGACACGACTCCTACTACATCATCCTTTGTCGGCCTTCATGCTACTTTAGGATGCTCCATGATTGATATGTTCAGGTTTGGTGGAAACATCTTGAACTAGAACATGAATCTACATCCTTGATTGTTCTGCATCATAATGGTGATTACTAGGAAAGTATCTTTGTTTCTTTTCATCTCTGTCATGAAAGCATTCTATGCTCTCAATCATTCCATCATTTTGTACCTCTTTAAATGGTCCCATCGTGTGATTGTTCTACCATATCTCTCTGCAATATGATACTGAGAAAACTCTTGATCTGCACATTGAATTGTGTTTGGCTTTTCCTTGACCGTCTTCCTTTTCTCAATTTTGTATGCATGTTTCAATCTTGATCTAATATGGTGCTTTTGACAGTGCCTTTGTCAACGGTGTATGATATCACTCATACCCCTTCTCTATACATTATAACAACTTCCTTGAAATGTTCTTCTACTGCTTTGAGGTGTTCAAACACCAATTGCTACTGCTCTCTATTTATGCATCTTTAATATCACTATGTTGAAGCTCTTTGTCTTTGCTCCATCACAATGATTTGCACTCCATCTTAGATCTGCAACCTCTGTTCTGAGCTCCATAACAAATCTTTGATCTGGTTTTTTTGATATATGCAATGAAACCCCTTGCAATCAGGTTTTGGAAGACACATTACAAGTTGGGAAAAGACATTTTTTTTTGCTTGCAGTCGAGCATTGAAAACCCGACTGCAAGTTAGTACTTGCATTTTTATCTTTGTCATGTAAACTTGTAAAACAGCTCCTCAAACCCGTAATGCAACTTTGAGCATTTTACAAATAATGAGACACTCAATGAAATTGTAAAACTGCAGTTATAGGTGCATACACTTATGTCTCCATTTAGACCTGAACTTGTAAAACGTTTGAAATACAAGCAACTTATTATGGGAAAGACATTTTCAAAGAAAATATAGATTGTGTGCACTAATGGGGAGATATCATTAATCAACATGACATAAGGAGAGAAATCAAAAAATCAAAACCAAAAACATCACAAAACCTATGAACTTAATCTCAGGTGCAATAAACATGAAGACAGTCATGTTTGCATCAAAGAATCTTATAAAGACTTGCCAAAAATTCAAGCAAGGAAGCCCTAAATGTAGACAACACAAAATGAACCATACGTGAAGAAAAACACAAGACAAACCCTAGAAAACACGGGTCTATGAGTCTTTTTTATCACAACTTAATACAGTTTGAATGTAATACAACTCCTTAAGTCATGAATGTGTATCCAGTTCTAGAAGTGTTTATGACAAATGACAAAATTTAAGCATCAAAACCACAGTTGAAAATGCAAAATGATTACAAAGACTACAAAGGAATGGATCGAAATCCCTGAGTCGGACTTTATGTTCAATATTGCAAGAGAAGAAATGTATAAAACAACGGCGTAGGGCTTAGTTGTGTTTTATTGCTGCATCTGCAAGCAT